>JAJAGP010000738.1:0-77500 GCA_025084515.1 Ancistrus triradiatus | reverse complement strand
GTAAGAATAAAACAATAATTTTTAGTTAATTGTGACTTACAATTGATACAATCTCACTAGCACTGTGGGGTTATGGGTCTTGCTAAAGGACCCAGCATTGGCTGCATGGCAGGTTGGAATTAAACCCTGCACCTTCTCATGTACAGTCCAGTACCTTAACTGCTAAACCACTGCAGTTCCACTGTGTAAAATACTTGCATTCTCTACTGTTGTTATTATTATTGGGATAGACAGCACTTCTTACCAAATTTCACCCATTATGGGACTGACTGGAGTTCAATCTGATTACTGTAACTAACCCATATTTGACCCTCAGATAGTCCCACAAAATTAAAGAATCAATTAATAAAAAAGTTAATAAATAAAACTAATTATAAATATTGTTAATAAAGAATTGCCTTCAGGTGCTCAGTAAAAGCTATTCAACTTGTTTTCCAGCAAGTGACACCACAATAGCCAAATTGGAACAGTAGATACAAAAAAGTGTAATAAAATAGATATGGCAGTGACAGCTGTTCAATGTACTCACAAATGATTTGAACAAATCATTACTTTTGTCAGTGGTGGCTGTGTGATCCTGATTGATCTTAGATGTCTTGTGTTATGAACACTCACTTGTTTCAAAGGATTAATGAGACCTCTCCAGCTAGTTCAGTGTAGTTGTCAATTAGACACTTACAATGGTGGAGATCTAGAACTGCACTATTTCTGTACTATCAAATGCAAACAAGACCAAAAATCCAGTTTTATTGCCATAAATCCCAGCTGGATATGACAAAAACGAAGGCTTTGTGGTTGCAAGTATGATGTTATACAATTTGTGGCAATTTATGAAATATGAACTTGAACTTATAAGAATATTTAGGAAGACCTAAAGTCATATTGGGAAACTTATCCTGCTTAATATAATTTATAGCAGATCAATATTGCATTCTTGTTTCTGATTGGTCAGGTATAAATTAGAATCAAGGCTCTGAAAAAAAGTTTATGCATGGTAAATGTACTCTGCAACAGAATACAAGAGGGAGTGTGTTACTGAGGATAACATCTCTGATTTGGTTGTAGATAAATAATGTATTGTATTCACAATAACACATAGCATCAAGTGTTCTATTGCATTTACACAACAGCATTTTTTACAACAAAATAAACAAACAAAATAAATCATAGAAGCCCTGAATTTCATACTTAATATGCTTCAATACTGACAGTACCTTCAGCCAAAAACTAGGTCCACAACAAATGAGTTGTTGCTATGCAATGGTAACAATTCCCTACGCTGCTCTGACAAAGTATGCTACAAAAGGCATGAGGTTTATATAACGCTAGCAAGTAACAAAAGATTGAAAAACAAAATACAAATAAAAGAAGATGAAAGGAAAAAAACTGAAAAATCCCTAAGAATCAAACAATAGAATCTAGTTATTTATTAGGATTATTGCTATTTGCATGTTTGTGTGTATAGAATTTGTCCTTACTTGGGAATACGGAGTAATTGGGATACCATTTTGGTGGAAAAAAGCAATGCTGTTATCATAAATATCAGTATGATGAGAATACTTCTCAACTAATCAGATTGTAAGGTCAGAACTAACTGTTGTTTAACATTCCAAACAGAAAATGTGTAATTGCTGGCAAATTGCCACGGCATAAGTGGAATATAGCATTCTGCGTCTCCTTGTTGATTGTACTATTAAATGCATGCCCCATTTTGCTTTATAGCTTACTTGTCCAGCAATCCATATATTTGTTATAGTTAAATAATAATTTACAGTCCTGCATTTATCTGTTCTGTACTCCCACCTCTGTTTCACTGCTTGCAACACCCCGATAACATAATGTTACCACCTCCATGCTTCACTGTAGGTATAGTGAACTTTCAAGGGTGTGCTGTGTTTGGTTTTCGCCAAACATACTGCCTGAAGTTCAGTCCAAAAATTTCAGTCTGGGTTTCATCAGACCATAAAACCTTTTGTCAGATGATATTACAGTCTTAAAAGTGTTGTTTTTTTTTTTTGGCAAAACAGAGACCAGACACATGAATTTTTCAAGAACAACTTCTTTCTTGCTACCCTGCCATACAGACCAGCTTTGTGTAAAGTTAGTGAGATTGTTGTCACATGTACAGAATGACCAACCTCAACCATACAGACTTGCAAGTCCTTCAAAGTTGTCATTAGTCCAGTATCCGCTTGGCTCAGTCAGTTTGGAAGGATAACCCAATCTTGGCAAGGTGTTGGTGGTGCCATACACTTTCCATTTCTCCTAACTTGTGTCTTTCCAAAATTTTATCACGGGCCCTTTTAAAAGCACTTTTTCAGCCATGGCAATTGTTTGTGTTACCATGCAATACTAGTAGTGGAATCCTTAAGGGAGCAGCTTTTTTTTATGCTGAAGTAATCAAAACCACTACAATTGTCAGCTGTGGGTCCATTAACCTGTTGTGTGATCTGGAAGGTGACTGATTGTACCTGAGCAAGTTTAGGGGTTTAGAGTAGTTACTCTAAGGGGCTTATTACTTATCCAAATAAGGTATTTTACTAATTAAGTTATAATAATTAATCAGACATTTTGAAAGTGTTATTTAAGTTTTTATTGTGAGTGTTACAGTGTTAATACAGTTGGAAAACATAGACATTACTGATTTTCATTTCTATGGTATAATTTGTCAAAAGGCAAGGATTTCGATAGAGTATGATGATTTTCTATTGTAGGCACTGTAGTTTAGGAAACACGACTATTCAGAGAACCTAGACGGGTAGATGGCACTTGGTACACTTAGGTTTTGTTTTGGGGTTGTTGTTGTTGTTTTTTTGAGTACTTTAAGGGTTCAATTACTTATGTGTATTCTATGTAATGGTAAATAGTACTCTCTAGAGACATGTGTCACCTGATATATATATATATATATATATATATATATATATATATATATATATATATACACACACACAACACAAGTGAGTGAATTCTGCAAACGTTTTTTGTGCAAATTCATTAATCAAAGACTATGGTGTAGTTCACAACACAGACAGGCACAGTAATCACAGACAAATGCATAATCAAGGTTCAGCGATCTAAAGTCAACAGTGGGGGAGATCAATATACTAAAAACAGTTTACATGCATGCTTAAAATAGGAGGAGAGTGGAGGATGTAGAGGTAAGAAGTCACTTAGAATCACATCTATGCCCGCTGTGGTAATACACTAAATGGGGGGACCTTCGGTCTGCGTCTTCAGTCACACAGTCCCAACCCACAGCCTGAGGAGGGCTGATACTCGGGAACCTCTGGAGAGGTACAAACATCGGGAAAACACACATCCAGAAAAACACACCAAAAAATATTAAAACTTTAGGTGCCAGGGAACCATACACCTGAACACGTGGTTGTAGACAAACCGTGGTGTTTCAGCACTGTGCTCTTCTGATGATTCACCCTTGTGGGTATCCCACTTCTGGAGAGGTGATGTTCAATTTACATTTTGAGGTTGTCTACCCTTAGGATCATGTATCTTTGGGTTGTGGTCACTCGTCGTTTCATTGGCACTGGGTGCACTTGCTTAAACTTGTATGAGTCACGATGCACGATTCGTTTCAGCCAAGACATAGGATCACTAGTCTCACTATTGCTCTCGCTCAGTGTAGATCTCCGCTGTGTTTCTCATGTTTTCTTTATTTTTACATCTACAGTACAGTATTCTTAGTGCATACAAGTCACTATTGGTTCTAAGAAGGTTAATGATAACAGCCAACCAAAAGGTAAACAGTGAGAACCACTGTGCAGTCAATACTCTCCTGCATATGCTAGGCATCCTGAGCAGCAGTGCCAATGGACTAAGCGTTTTATTTTCATTTTTCACTTTCATTACATTATTCAATAAATTACAGGAGTTATTCAACACTTTATTGTAATATTATCTTTGTGTTAATAACTTTGCCCATTTGCAGTACACATTATGGGTTTTAAGCGTGTGTAAGGTAGGCTCCACTATGATGTAGGCCTATACAGTATATATTAAACACCTGGGCTTATGATACATTCAACTTATGTTGGATTTGACTGAATGTATCCGCATTGTAAATCAGGGAGCAACTGTACAATACAGCATGCCCTATACAGTCAATGTTCTGGGGGTGTGGAACAGATTTATTCCATTTACATTATTCCTTATGGGAAAAAGTTTCTTGGTACTTGCCATTTTTCCACTTGGTGGACCTTCTTGAACAAATTAAGGATGGGTTCCAGTGTAGATTAGAACTGATCCCTATACAAATGTAAGCTTGTTAGCTAAGACGGTATATTAACTTTTAGCATTTCCTGGATAGTTATGTGCTAACAACTGTATATATCGCTTCATGTACTCCAGTTGTGGTCATTTTCAAGAATAATTTTTACTAACCAAAATGCTTCTGAGGAGTTGATGGTTCACCCATTATTTTTCCATAGTTTTAATAATGCATTGGGCAGTTTCTAACACAATTCCAGTAACCTCACAATCTTCTTAGTTGTTTTCTTTGCTTTGTGCAGGCCAATAATTTGACCCTATAAAATTGCTGGCCATCTAGGCCGTTCTGACCTAGCTGTTAGGAGGTGATGGGAGCAGTGGTTCCATGAGGGCATGCACAAACAATGAACAAGCTCTGGACATCCCAGACAGACCACCAGTAGAGAGAATCATTTGATACACCAACAAGCACAAGCAGCTCCCACAGTTTGTCTACCATCCAGACACAGGTGGCACCTTCACTGCCCTTCTCTCTGCATTTACAGGAGTTTAGCAGAAGGACATTTGTTGTTATGGTGACAAACACATGTCCTGCCATTGACAGCCAGCCACGATCACCTGCGTTTGCATTAGTGTCATGAACAAGAAACCTGGACTGCGATGGACTGGAACCGTGTTGTCTTTAGTAACAAATCCAGATTCAGATTGGGATCCAACAACAGTCGGGTTTGAGTATGGAGGCCTTGTAGAGAGTGCTTCAATCCTGCCTTTGTTGCAGGGCAGCATGTTCCTCCAACTAATGGTGTGATTATCTTGGAAGCCAATGCATATGACAGTCAGTCACCACAAGTAGTGATATGAGGGGAACCAACAAAGCAGCAATACATGCAGGACATCCTGCAGCCACATGTTGCCTCTTATGGCAGGTCTTCCAAGTGGCATTTTTCAGCAGTATAATATTTGCCCTCACACAGCAAGGGTTTCCCAGAATTCTCTGCCAGATTGCAACAATTCCTTGGCCTGCCCGGTCACCAGACTTATCCCCAAGCGACCATTTATGGGACCAGCTGGGACACCCGCTTCAGCAGGCTACGAGTTTAGAGGATCTACTGGCCCAGCTATGGGCAAATGTGTAAATGTCAACGATCTCTCACCAAGAGGTACACTACCCAAATGTAGTCAAATGTAGGAGGAAGCACTTTCATTCCCTCTTGTGGCAAGACCAGTGTCGAGTTTTATGGCAATCCTCAATTGTCTATCCGACAATTTTGTCAATTAGTGTATTATTGACATTATTATTACATTAACTTTTAGCAGTTGTTAATTTAGTATGACTGACCGAATTTTATAGTCTATGCAATTGCAAGTCAAGTGTCTTGCTAAAAGGATGTACCAGTGGCAGCTTGGCAGAGAAACGAATTGAACCCTGAACATTCGTTTCATAAGTACCTTAACCACTGCGTCGCCACAGTCCTTTACTACTAGAAACATGAATGGTGGCACAAGAATAAATGAAGACAATTAGGTTTGATCCATGCTACTAACGCACTTGGGGCAGAGGCTGTGATACCTCAGGACTGAATGCATAACCTCAGCAAGGTCCGTTAGCCATGAAATGTTTAGGTCTCATTAATGTGCCCTGGGACAGCATTAGTGCCCTTATTGCGTACATTACAGCAGATAGAGGGAGGGTCAGAAGCACTAAAACAGCATGAAGGATTTGTTCAGATAAATTTTGTCCTTTATGCATACAGATAAGCTGACATACAGAGTGGTGTGTGTGTGTGTGTGTGTGTGTGTGTGTGTGTGTGTGTGTGTGTGTGTGTGTGCGTGTGCGTAATGTGTGCACGTGTGCATCTCTCTGTGCATCAAGTTTACATATCATTTTGTGGACCAAATGTCCCCACAAGAATAAAAACTTTCTTTTGAAAAAACGAAGAGTCAAAACACTTGGTTTATGATACTGATATCATGGCTATGGTTGTGTGAAGGTGGAGATGTAACACTAATTAACTACATTAATATTGTTATTTATAATAATATATATTATTTTAATTATTAATATAATTGTTAATGAAAAATTTACTCACAATGATAGACAAACCTACATTTGAGCTTTGTGTTTCAAATACTTTGGAAACCAATTTTTTAGCTTAGTATACTTTAATCTCAAGTACAAGAAGTTACATTTGTTGCAAAAAGCAGGTATTTTAGAAACGGAGGAAGGGCTATATGTGACTTCACAGATTCACCATGATTTCACATGAAGTAGTTTGAAACAAAATGATTGAAAACACTTTTCTTAAAATTTTGTACATGTAGTTGTGACACTATGTTTCACGCATCATATACTTGTAGCTCACTTTCACAAGCCAACATCGGATGTACTATTAACGTTAGTATCGTAATCCTCTGGTTACAGAGTACAGTATTCTGAGAAGTGGCATAAGATCAGCTGTGCCATGAGCCTACAGTGCCCTCTAGAGGACAAAATGAGAGTGGACGATTAATTTACAAGTGACGTTTGGTATTCAGTGTGTCCCCAAATTTTGACAGTAAGCTTAACCCCAAAATACATATCAGGGAAGTCTGCTGGGGGTCAGACCACGCCAGGTTAAATAAATAAAAACTCTTTATTTCTTTTACGAAAAAATATATTATTGAGTTGGTTAATCTCTAATGTTTTTCTGCATGGAGAGAGAAAACAAAATAACTGAAGTAGCCACTGTCATATTAGCATGATATGGCTTAAGTGACCTAAGCACCCAAACTCATCCATCCGCCCAGCATACTGCAAGCTCCAGTTTCAAGAAAATTCAGTCAGCTCCATGTAAACACTTATATTCTCACCTCTGATTCAGTGCTACATACAGTTTTTATTTTCTTTAATAATGTTGTTGTTCTTATCCTCCTTATTTTTTAATGAAAAAAAAAAAAAACAGTCATTCCCGTAAAAGACAAGATAATGGCAGGGTAAATACGTGAGACACTCAAACTTTAGGTTGCTGTTCACTTAACCCTGCCATCTGTCACTGTGGTTTTTCATAAACAGTGGATTTAAAGCTTGCTCGTTTGGGATGAGGGAGGGTCTCATCAGATGTTTTGGTGGGTTACAGCATTTTCATAGTATAGAGGATTGCAGTAGGATAATAAAAAGGTTCATAAAAAGATTAAGAGTACGAGAAATGAAGTGCATGAAGGATTTGCAAGAATAAAGTGTAATAGACTGGATGAAGTCTGTTTACCAGTACAGAAAAGGCATAAACAGCCATTTGTGTTGTGGCAGGAGCTAATATGTAATTGGGACCTTTGTTAGAAGAGAGTTTGGTGAAATGACACTGGGGTTGGAAAGTTCACTCCAGACTCATTCTGGAAGCCTCTGCTTCTCCACATCACTCAAAACAGATTGAGATGCCAATCATACACACATCTAGTGTCATTGCCTTACTGCCAAGCAATATATTGAAACTCCACCATACGCGCGCACACACACACACACACACACACACACACACACACACACACACACACACACACACACACACGACATTACAAGATCTTTTCACAGTTCCCTATTTCATAAATGGAAACTGGAAATTTTCCCATTGCCTGTTCTGCTGCCACATAACATGTTTAACCCTCTCATACCTTTATTAATTAAAGACTAAACATGCTTCATACTGAGCTACTAAAGAAGCCTGCTTTGATGCATCACTTACGATGATGTTAAAACCATTCACATTCTTTAAAGAGTCACAGCATGTGGCTCTGAAATACTTTCTCTGCCATTCTTAAAACATACTTTTAAGGTATAGAATAGAGTAACAGATCATAGAACGTAGAAGCTGAAATTAAATTAAATAACCTGGTGAAATAATCTAAAAAGTGGATTTTTATAGCAAAGAGTAACCCAGATTATTTTTATCATCTTGGTTGATGTGTTGGTGCATGGTGCCCTGAGCCTATCCCAGAATTCATTGGGAATTCACTGGGTGTCAGTACATGTCAAGGTTCCATAACTACACGACCTGACCTTCATGTAGCAAGCCCACCCCAGGGTCCAAACATAGGTTCTCTTAACTTCCAACACAAGATATGTGGGTAGCAAAGATATGTACAATAAAAGTTTTTTGCATACTGAATAAAAAACCTTGCACCTATTGTAACTTATACTTGCTATTGATACTCACATCTAATAATGGTTTCTATCTATTAATTTAGGTACTAAAAGGCTGTGAAATAAAAAATGCCAAAGTGTCATTCATTGCTATGACTGGAACTTTACTGTTTTAAGAAGCACAGAACCAGAATAGAAAAAAATCTAGAGCCATAGCTTTTAACATTACCAGAGACAATCCACTGGTGAACTACAGATGCTAAAAGCAGAACAGTCATGTCGATGCATTATTCACTACACCATTCACACTTATCCATGACCATTTAGCTCTGGGTTATCACTGTGCTAGTCTCCATCATTTAGTACCTCCCAGTTTAGCTTTGTATATCGTCCTCATTCTCTATTCTTCTCCCTGCAACACAGTACCACTTTCCCTATGCCAAAGGCCTGCATACCAGTGCTAATAACATTACTTCTCAATCAGTCCCTAGTGGAGGTCACTGATGTGTCATTTATAAGAATTTATCTATCTATTATACCTGCTTCATTAAGCAGTGCTTTAGCTGCATCCACTAAGCCCATTCAAAAAGGCCCTGATAACACTGCCCCTGATGTCATTATTCAGTGGTTGGCACCATTCACCATGTGTCCATTTTCTTAGCCTTATCCTTGAACATTGTCACTGACAACCCATGCCTAGAGTCTTGTTTCATTTTCTATTTTTTTATTTTTAAATTTTTTTTTTTACTGGATTGTATTTAGTTCTGTTAGTTAGTATGCTGCATGAAGAATGAGAAATGGTTTTGCAGATGCAGAACGGTCGGTCAAATGAACCATTTAATCATCTAACACCAGAGTATATGAAGGATGTGATAAGGTCTGCATAGACCTGGAAAAGTACCTAAACACTTCGTGCAAATTTGTTCATTTTAAGTGGCAGATTATTCATTCTTTATTTCTTTAAATAGGTTTGGGTGGTGTCAGTACAATCTGATTTTTAAAGGTGCATTATTGTACCATTAATTAACAACAGCTTTCTTAATTGTCTATAGTCTACTCGGTAATAAGACTACAAACTGTCAACGTTCAGTGCGCGTATTGCATGTTGTGGTTGCTTACATGAATAGATGCAAGCTACCAAGAAAGTGGATTCAGTTCAGTCTGAGATGGCCTCCAGACATGCTTGCATTGCTTGTTAGGAAAAACTAGGGAGTGGTTTGTTTAATTGCTCAGTCAAGGATGATCTTTGCAGGGATTGGTGAGTTTCCAGTCGACTGATGTCCACCGATACCACAAATACAGCAGTTTACATATTCCGTTTAAACTCTCTCATGTACACACAAATACACACACACAGAGAGCTCCTTGTATGCATGTATTATTCCGTTGTCAATCTATGTTCATCATTTAACAATGCATCATCTCCCCTCAGAGTCGTGAGAGATCCTACTGTTTGCTGTCTTAATATCCTACTCTGGATTAGCCCAGCAGGTGTAAGACTGCTAAAACAAAGTCAATGTCAATACAAGCTAATTGGGTTACCATCCAAACATGCACCAACAAATAAAAATTTGTAATCAGCCTCTTATGGCAGGCCCAAAATCGTGTAGGGATGGAATGCTCTTTAAAATCTAGGTAATTGTTTCATGTCCAAACCCACAGTCCAGAAAAAAAAAAATCCACAATCAACTTTGATATCAATGCACCAAATCATGTATGATTGGAATTGTCTTAAACAAGGAACTGATCTCTTAAACAAGAAACAGTTTCATGTCTGAATCTATAGGCCAGAAGAAAAATCCAAAAGCAGCTTTTGATATCCATGCACCAAATCATGTATGATTGGAATTCTCTTAAACAAGGAACAGTTGTGTTTGCTAGGAGATGTGTGAGGCTTATGCAGCAACACTGATCTGGCTTAATGGGAGGGTCTGCTGACAGGTTAGAGTGGAGATTTACTAGGTTCAGCCATGGGTTGCTCTGTCAAGAGTGATGCTTAGGAGATAGAGGGCTATTAAAACGCAACCACGCCATTAGGGCTCGTTAGGTTTGGCAAGTTCAATCATCATGGTTACAGAGAGATCCAAGGGTGCCCTCCATTCCACCCTGGTTTTACCCTTTCAACAACCTCTGCCCTGCTCAGGTGCCCCCAGGGTTTAAATCCTTGTCCCGAAGCTAAAACAACAGGATCACTACTAGAGTGCTAATACCCAATAGGCAGTGGCCTACTTTGAGGGATTTGATCGTGTGGGAGGGTTAGGGAGAAAAAAAATCCCTGATCCGCTCCCTTAATGCCAGTGATGAAAGCGATCTAACGACCTGCAGTGTTCTGTTAAATCTGAAAACATGCTCACATTATTAATTTCTGATTATGAGAATGCAGTTCTATTGATGGGATTAAAATACTCGTTCCTCTTTTGTGTATTGTCTCTATCATGATAACCACCAAATTGAAATATATGCTGTTTGTTTGTGTGTGACTTTGATTTGTTTGGTTATATTTTGGCTTTTTCTATTATTGTTATGAATGCATCCTAAGCAACTGACCTACAGTACAGTATAGAAAGTACAGATCACTGTATGATGTAAAGAACATGTTGACGAGAAGTGATATGTTATGATTCAGATCGAATAAAGACCAATACAATAAAAGTCGTTTTTTATTGACATGCCATTTTTATAATTTCAGACTTTATATTTTAAATTTTACGGATGCAAGTGTCAAACACTGCTTTACAGAAAAGAAAAAAAAACTTACTTGATAACATTTGGTGTTGGAACTGATTAGCTGCATGTGATGCGTATGATAAATATGATCTAACCACTATTTGTAAGAGCAATAAAAATGTGCTTATGATTCAGATGCATACACTGCACACATTTCAGCAAAATGACTTCCTTTTTTATCACCACCACCAGAGGGCTCTTGTTCTCTCAAGCAGTGTATTGTGATAGACAAAGCAAAGCAAATTAGTAAGCTTGCAAAGTCTATATCTTAGCGCTAAGTATGGGCCACATTGTACAGTACAGCAACCAGCTATTTCGGTTATCAGTCAAAATCATAAATGAATACAATAGTTTCACACTGATTCATATTTATTGTCAACTAAATTATGTTTAATGTGTAAGTGCATTAAACACAAATATTTTTAAATATTCTTGAAATGATTGACATATATTGAAATATGTTTTTAACCAATGACCAGCAAGTCAACATAAATGCCTTTTAATCACAAGGCAAAGTGATATTCCTTCTTACACCATATAATTTCATGAAACATTTCACCTGATTTAGACCATAAAACTGCATTGATTTTTTTCACAAGGACTTCTGTAAAAGCTTTTACCAGGCCCAAGGATACCTGTTAAGAATTCCTAATCTCAGTTTTAAAGAGCCACACTGGGTCTTAAATCAGAAACTGAAACATACCATTATTAAATGTATGTACAAATAAAAGTGCTCTACAAAAAGAAACCTTGAATCCACATCAGTCTTTGTGGCTAGGGACTATATTCTTCTCCTGCTTTATACCTGGCTTTAAATAGAATCCTATATGTACTTGTAATCTTCAACATGTAAACTAGGAGAAAGGAATCATATTCTTCATTTAGAAGTCCAGCCAGCTGACAGCATTTTTGATAAGCAGGTGCCACGAGCTGAGCTGCCCATGGCGTCAGGCGCCTCCAAAGACTCTCCCCCTGCTACTGCTTGTTTGGCCATCAATCCATCAGCATAATTTTGTATATGAAAGGCAAGAATTCAAAAGGCTGAATAAGCACAAAACATCACTATGAACAGGAGTCTAGAAATGCATACCTAATAATGCCAAGTTGACATGCAATACATCATATTACCCATTAGCAGTTGCTGGGTAAAGCAGGAATCAAAAGTCTGTGGGCTGTTGACAGATCAAAGAGACCGTTTGCATTGCCTTGCAGTCTTTTCCATTCAATCTCACCTGCATCAGCCTTCGAAGCAACAAGTACTTCATTATGCTGCAATTACAAAAATATGACAAAAGAATGAAGGGGGATATAAAGCACAAAAGGCATCACAACAGCCATTGTTGCCTGTTACTTGAAACATTCACATTAAGTACAGACAAACATCCTGGAAATGAAATCCAGAGGGAGCATATAGAAAGAATGCTGCACAATAGCATGAGACACACTAAACAGTGACACTTTTTAAATATAAACACATTTATGTAGTTAAAAATACTGTTTGGGGTAATACAAATCTTTAATATTACTTCCCTGCATACTGTTCAATATTAAATAAAACTACTTTATTAATATTACTATAGTGTGGCTGTTGGGTTTGTGTCAGTTTATCAGGCTGATGTCAGTCATTTGCAACAGTCTTGAAACTATTTTAAGATTAAAGCTTATGTAAACATTTATTAGGAGAAAAGAATTTTATAACAGACAGCACGGTGGCTAGTAATGGTTTCTGCTTGTGTGGAGCTTGCATGTCCTGTCTGTGTCCACGTGGCTTTCCTCCAGGTACACCAGCTTCCTCCAACATTTCAAAAACATGCGTTAGGTAAACTGGCATTTATAAAATTATCCCTGGTTGTGTGTGTGTGGTGCCCTGTTTAGGGTGGGTTCCCACTTTGCACACTGTGCTGCTAGTTAGCTTGCCAGAATCCCCTGCCCAAATGACCATGAACTGGATAAAGTGGGCATTGAAAGTGAGTTAGTAAGTGAGTTTTGCAATGCTCAACTACTAGGATTATTATTGACATGTACATTACATATCTGTAATTTATGTAACACAGATGCAGCCCCAACCTCAAAGAGACTCATGAGCGTCATGATGACATGAAAACATCTAGGAATCACAACCAGGAACACATTTGAAGCACAAACCAAAAATTTTTGGGCTGCGATGGCTCATAGGTGAAGTGACGTTTCAATTGAAGTTTAAAGCTGTGTTTGTTCTCCTTGCACCATATAACCCAGATGTATGGCATCCTGGTGTCATTAAGTTCAGGTGTATGGTTTCTGGGACAAAAAATTCTGCCCTTCACGTGTTTTCTGGAGGTTTCCACCTCACCAGAGAATCCCAAGTGTCAGTGCTTCTCTGAATGGGGACAGGGTCTGGTCATGCACAGCACAGGTCACTTATGCCTCCACATTACAAACCCTTATTTTGCAGAATCTAGTAAAAAATGATTTTCATGGAATTTCCACCTTCTGAAAAGAGTGAAGGTTGTAGTAGCAGCAAAGGAGGTACTTATACCTATAAACTCCATACTAATAGCCATGTTTTGGATGTAAAATATATAGGGTATATTTGTTCTGTTCAGTATATGTCACACATCTGTGAGAGTTCTTTTTGTTTGATATCAGGATAATAAAGCACACTGAAATCTGGGTAGAACCTCTGTAGTTGTGCATGGGCCTAGGAAATTGTAGCTGTGGGGTGGATTCAATTTGGTTCCCCACAGACAGAAATCTTGTAATTATAATGACATGCTGCAGTCATTCCTGAGCAGTTAAGTGATTTGTCAGACTGAAAGAAAGACATAATCAAACTACATTCAGAAGCCTGCTTACAGTTTGTTGGCATCAACCAGTCCAGTAAATAACAATACATACCCAGGCTACATACAGCATTTTTAAAAAAAGCAGAATTTTTAAAGAGCAACCAAATTCCTATATATGAGTTCAAAAAAATCAATGTCACCACTGGATAGGCATACCGGCTCCGTGTGGTTCAGATGTCTTAATAGTAAAAACAACACAAAAATGTTCTCATACAAGCTTCAAAAAGGATACACCCAGATTCCGGTTAGTACAGCAAAGACCTATGTTTAAACTCTACACCTTTAGGTTCAACGACTAAATCCCCCAAGAAGCCAGGCCCCATAAATTATTTGTGAGGGATGGCGAGGTGCATCTTTTAACATGTGCAGTCACTTCAGAGTGCCAAGCCTACAAATGTCATGTCCTCTTAAGATCAAAAGTAATTGGTCAGGGCGGGCAACGAGGCACGGGGGTAACGAGGCAGTTTGCCAGTGTGACACAGTAGGTAGGATGACAATGAGCTAATAGACCTCCTTGTACAGATGAAAATAGGGCTGTGTTTTACTGTTACACAGCCTAAGTGTCTTTTTATGTACAGTATAAATATTTACCCAACTGACACTGTTTCGTTGTACTAATCAAAAATTTGAATCACATTATAAATAGCTAAATATTTTTTAATGGGTAAATGTTACTTCTTTTACAAAGTTAAGCATGAAAAAGCTCTTTGTGTAAATCAGAAGTTAAAGGATACAGCTCTATTTGTAACAAGTAAGACATAGAAGCAATACTCGGAGCTAAATAAAAAAGCTTCCTGCATGTGCATTCACTCTGGTTTTCGAAGGTCCATAGGGCATTAGGGACTCTATGGTGGAGAGAGGGGGGGTGGCACCCTGGAAGGATGTTAGCCAGAGAAGAGCAGGTGTTGGCCTCTCAGTATGGCCCTGAGAACTTTAGCTGTCATTTGTGATTTTGGACTACCAACCCCTCAACACCCCCACCCCTGCTTCACTTTTAAAACCAGAATGCAAATCTGCAAATTTTGAAAGCAGCCAGTTGGAAACTGGTAACTCAAGCCGTATTGTCATGACCAAATTGTAATGGACGGTGAACTTTGATACTGTCCCAGGTATAGAATAGATGAGTTGAAAGACTTTACATGCCTTGATTTCAGTGATGTGCTAAGGCTGAAACTGATGAACTGTACATTAACCAAGAGAGAGAGATAGAGAGAGAGAGAGAGAGAGAGAGAGAGAGAACTCTGACATCTACATGCATTGCAGGAACACAAAAACAAAAAGCAGCCAGGGCTTCAGGAACATTTTAAGTTTGCTTATTCCTTTATTTTTACATAGTTAAAGTAAGTGGTTTGAGAATTCTATTACTCTTCAGCAACCTGTCACTCGTGGGACCTTGAGCTGCTTGGTTAAACTGTCACTCTGGATAAACAGTTATTAAACATTCAGTTTGTATCAAATAGTCTACCAAATTACTATATATGAATGAATATAAAAGTGTCTTAAAAGACACCTGCAAATATGTGACCATATCCTAGCAAGTAACATTAAGAGGTGTCTAAAGGAGGTTTCTGAGGGGATGGGACTAATGAGAGATCTGTATTTCAAAGCCATTAAAGAACAGATTTTTCTTTAAAAAAATAAATAAAGTAATAAATAAAATAATAGAAATTTATATTTTAACTACAATGACAATAAAGTCTTGTCTTATCTTATCTGGCTAGAAAGATCATGTATTCTGTCTGTACACTGGAACCACAATAAAGATGGGGAGAGTATTTTTGGGCAACCAAGCCCTCCACACTACAGTGATTTCCATATTATAAAACGTGATTGCCTATGAGCAATCAATATTTTTGGGCACCCTGAATCACGAGAAAATGCAAGTAAAATGAATCTACATGAAAAAAGAGACACTGTAATGTTGTTTCACCATGCTTCTGTGGGGTGTGTTAGGTCATTTGGCTGTACGTTAGGGCAGCTGTCAGAGTCTCATCAGCAGGGAAGTGGGTTATGGGAGCGTACATGACCCAGACAAGATAAGTCACCCCCTGGAGTCAAAGGGCAGTCAGGCATGCCAAACCACTTGCCTGAACCTTACATCACCATGCACCCATGCAAACTCTGCTGATGAGGATTATGGGATTGAGGGAGGGACAAGGAATCCCTGAGGACCAGTATCACTGATGGGGAAGACATTCAAGCATATCGTTTATATGGCAAAATGTGCCCTAACCTCAAGGTCATAAGAGATGCTGATGTCACTGGGAACAAAGTATGATATGTGTATTACCACCATGACTATCTGCAAATAATATTGTACAGATAAAATTGGACTTTTTATATAGAATTTTCATTTCAAATGATGTTCTCTTCATTAGCATTTTATATTCTTTTAAGATATTCATCTAGTAATGAATGTCTGGACTGAACGTGACGAGAAATGTGTCATTTGTAGTGGTCTGCAAAGATTTAGAGGGGTGTCCCAACTAAATGGCCAGTAGCACTAAGAATAGCGTTAATTACTGTGTTCACTCTTTAATTAACTGTGCAACTGAGACCAGTGCAAGTCCATGCAGATAACAGCTATCTGATCTTTGGACTTTTAAAATAGAAATCTATTTAAAATGAGAACACCTGAGCAGAAATCCAGCAGAACCTCAGGGACTAATCTCATTTCCTAGTTGCGCTATTCCTTAAAGCTAGTAATTATATTCGATTTATTACTCACTTACTCAGTTTCTTAATTATATACATACTTTAAGAAACTCACACCTTTCCCACAACAAGGTGTTGCTTCCAGTGCTGATACTTAAAGGGCTTACATTAAGCAACTATAAACAGAAAATGATCATCTGAATTAATTGTCTAAGAAGTGTGGAAATGGAAGAACATTGTTGCAAATAACAACCCATTTTAAAGATGGATTCTGTATTAAGGATGTTAAAACTACTGTACACACTCTGTGTGTATCTCTGAGCCTAACCATGCGCCTCTAATCAGGGTTTAAAGTGGACCAGAAGGTTTTATATACAGATCCTGAAGTTGAAATTCCACTGGAAGCAAAAAGGTTTTTGACTGCATAGAGTGGGACTCTTTGTATTGTTCTTCAATAATTTGGTTTTGGTGATATTGTGATCTCCTGGATCAAATTACTATAGGCATCACATAAGATTGCACTGTTACTAAATAAGTTCATTCTCGATATTTTCCACTGTATCGAGGTACTCATCATCATCCTTATCACCTCTACGTTTTGCCTTTGCATTGGAGCCTTTGTTGCCCTTAAATCTTCACTGTAATGAAGTATTCCTTATGAGGTGGAAAATAGTGTCCCTTTAAGCTGATTATCTTTTGTAACCTACCCATACCCTGTCCTTGGCTTCGGTACAAGAATCCATATTTAAAAAGTTTCTGTCTTTCTTCTGATATAAGGTGAATTTCCAAAATATTTGGACCTCTCACCTCACAGCTCCAGTGTCCCTGATCTGATTTTGACCTTGGACTCCGTTTGTGTGGAATTTGCATGTGCTCCTTGTGTAACCTGTTTAACCTTGAAATAAAGTTTTTTCGTTTCCCCTCAACAATTTATATTTACAAATATCATAGATGAGCATCCCTTTCCATATTTGTCCTAAAATCTTTAAGTATGTTGAAAGAGCCTCTCTCTTTCAGTAGCAGTAGCAAGCTTTTTTCAATGTGTAGATAAAGCAGTCATTGCTTTTAACTGGAATGATAAGGTGCCATGTAGTAGGAAGCCCATTCTTGATCTTCGTGGACTTGCAGTTCCTTACTTTCTATTTCATTATTTTGCAGCAAATATAAAAAAGACTACTTTTGGATCCAGTCTCCTGACAATAATTGGTATGTTTTCTAGAGTCTTTTTCTTGTTATTCTTCCTCATTGGCAGCATTAGTATTTTCCTCACTTCTATTGTCTCTTTCATGATGCTCTACCAATCCTTTAGTATTATCAACATTGACATAAAATATCAATGACCTAAAATATCATCAGATTTTCACAGAATCCTAAAAGCAGACAAAAGAACCCAGCATTGGCACGAGTTAATTTCATGAGATGCTGCCAGTAAACAGTCTGTTTATATGTGTGTCTGTGAAACAAGATAGATAAATGAAAAAGAAAATACAAAAGAAATGAAAGGAGAGTAAACAGTGAAAAGTGACAAAGAGAAATAAGCTGGAGGGAAAGGGGAGAATAAGATAAAGACAATACTGAAAAGGTGGAAAGGACACAGTTTTAAAGAATACAATAATAGTTCAGTTATTCTCTCAAGAAACTAAAGTTAATTTAAATTAATATAAAAAAGCCTTTGTTCCCATTGTTTTCCCACTTTTTACACAACACCCCCATCTAGGTGTGCATCTACTAGCATCCACTGATCAGTGGTGCAGAGGCAGAGTGCATGCATGCCTAGGAACCCTGTGATCCCAGGATCATATCTCCTGTCACAGTAACACAAGTGCACACACTCTCTTCTTCCTTCATATTTTTCTCTCATAATAAGAATAACATACTTTGGTTATAATATATACATTTATAGTAAATAAGTAAAGAAGGTAAGTAGCTTATTCCTTGGGGCTTTCTTAAAGGTGGGGTTTGCCTCTAGCACTCCCAGAGGGTGAAAGCAGTATCACTCTGTATCACTGCCTGGGTGTGGTACCAATTCAACAAACACGACAAAAATATTTCACTTGGTCATTTATTTATTGAGGAACAATTATCCAATTTTACATAACTGTGAGTGGCAAAAGTATGTGAACCTAGTATTAGCAGTTGACTTGATTGTTTATTTGTGTGCTTGTTAGTTTTATTGAACATCACATCAGCATCAGTGGCTATATTCACACCAGTAACAAGGTTACGTCACTAGTCATGATCCAATTTATAGTGAAAAATCAACTTAATGGATGTCTTGTGGGAAGAAACTCCTTCTCAATCACGTACAGTTCCAATACTACTACTACTACTACTACTACTACTACTACTAATAATAATAATAATAATAATAATAATAATAATAATAATAGAGCTAAGGTACACATTTTGACATTTTGCAGAATGCACCTCCAAATGTACCATTGGTCTGTTTTTGAGAACATCTGCAGAAAACAATCAACTGTAAAATCTAGAAAGACATTAAACAATTCAATATTTCAGTTACTGTCACCTATCTTCTTAACAGATCTTAAACCAAACTACACACACACACACACACACATATATATATAAAAAAATATATATTTTATATTAAAATATAAAAATGATAATCAACTGGCTATGGTCAATTATATTTTAGTTAACTGACATGTCAGTTGAAGAGAAAATCCACCATGTCTCCAGAATGTGTCTACCAAACCAGAATGATGTCTTTTTTTTTTTTTTTTGTATTTGTCTAGCGAGCAGAGAAATGTGGGGTGATTTAGACTTGACCTCCAATGCAGCACCTCAATTATTGGCCTCTAATGATGGCGTCTCTCTCTCTCTCTCTCTCTCTCTCTCTCTCTCTCTCTCTCTCTCTCTCTCTCTCTCTCTCTCTCTCACTTGCTCTCTCTCTCTGCAGAATGTTGTTTTTTTTTTCATGGGTACATTCAGCAAGGCAATAACGAGAGTTTCCTGTGTATGTTTCATGTGTGGCTTTTTGAGTTACCATGGATACGAAGTGGAGACAGTTAAAAAGCAATTACATGGAAAGAGAGGGAGGAATTCAGCCCCTTTTGTCAAGGTTTCATAACTGCCACAGTAACTCTGGGACCTAATGTGAAATCGCTGAATGAGGCCTCCACATAGAAGAACACACAATTGCGCACAGGTTTTCCTAAGGCAAGCGACTCGACAATGAAATGCACATTAAAAGTGATTTTCAGTAATGACATAAATAAGGCAAAAATGGGAGAGAGGGGAAGGGATTTAAAATTTGTTGAGAAATGAATGCGGAATGTATCAGTGTCCTAATTCACTTTAATTGTTTGTCAAATCAAAACAAACATTATGTATTATACAAATCTGTTCAACAATGGTTTTGGTAGACTATTCTTAACCTTCAGGTTTAAATAAGCTTTATATTAGAGCTTTTACTCCTCTTTTTATTTTTCTTTAACTCTTCTCAGTCTTTTTCAGGAACATGTGAACATTTAAGTAAGAAGTAAGTGCTGCCTACTCACGGAACAAGGCACTGGCCTTGAATGTGGTTTTGCTCCCCTTTTTCTACACAACCCACCTTAGAAAGGGCTTTACACCTGCCTGACATGAACTGTGCTATGAAGTGACAGTCACATTAAAATACCATTAAAGTGTGAAATAGGAATTGGGCATGAAACTAGATATAA
This sequence comes from Ancistrus triradiatus, assembly GCA_025084515.1. Taxonomy (NCBI): domain Eukaryota; kingdom Metazoa; phylum Chordata; class Actinopteri; order Siluriformes; family Loricariidae; genus Ancistrus; species Ancistrus triradiatus. The sequence goes on along the minus strand of JAJAGP010000738.1, from coordinate 57,260 downwards.
CCTTCAGCAATTGCTGATCTTCCACCACTTCTCTGCCTTTACACACCAAGTTTGCAATCACTTTTTGTTCCTTTATTTGTGCTTTTTCATTGTTCTGTGTTTTATTGTGCTGTGAGGCCACAGTAAGGTCTTGTGTGTTCTGTCTGTCTGTGGTCTGTATCAAGGTTTATATATGAAAGTGGGGACCAAATATCTCCACAAGGATGTAAATATTTGGTATTTTGACATTTTTGACATTTGACATTTTCTGATTCCCACAAGGAAAACGTTTATTTTTTAATTATTAATTATTTAATAATTATTAAACTTTTTTGAAGAACCAAACCAGTCAAAATATTTGCTTTAGGTTACTGAGGTTAAGGTTATAGTTAGGTGTAAGTATAGCATTACTTTGCTACAGTAATATTATGTCAATAAGTCCTTACACTGATTGAAAGGCCACTTGTTCCACTTGCTGTCTTTGTTACATTTAGTCATTTAGCAGATGGACATAAATGCCCTTGCTCAAAGGCCCATATGTGGCATGTGTCACAGACTAGGGATGCCTCCATCAATGTTTCCTGCTGTGTCATTTAACTACTTCTGAAATTGAGTTCACAAGGTCTTTTTTGTATGTTGTTTTTCATCTATGTATATATCTGCCCATGTCTGTCTGTCTGTCTAACTTTGTACAGCATGCATATATGTATATGTATATGTATATGTGCAGTATGTACAGTGGGGCAAAAGTATTAGTATTTAGTCCAGTCACTGATTGTGCAAGTTTGTCCGACTTATAAAGATGAGAGAGGTCTGTAATTTTCATCATAGGTACACTTCAACTATGAGAGACAAAATGAAAAAAAAAATCCGGAAATAACATTGTAGGATTTTTTAAATAAATTTAATTGTAAAATATGGTGGAAAAAAGTTTTTGGTCAATAAATTTGGTTAAACTCAATACTTTGTAAACATAAACCTTGTTGACAATGACAGAGGTCAAAACGTTTCCTTTAAGTCTTCACCACAGGTTTGCACACACTGTAGCTGGTATTTGGCTCGTTTTCCTCCATGCAGATCTCCCTCTAGAGCCGTGATGTTTTTGGACAACACGGACTTTCAGCTTCCTTCACAAATTTTCTATGGGGCTGAGGACTGGACCACTGGCTCGAAAATGCTTTTACGGAGCCACTCCTTCGTTTGCTCGAGAAGTGTGTTTGGGTCCCAACACATGAGGTTTTTTTCATCCCCATGCTTCACAGTAGGTATGACGCAACTCAGAATTCTTCTTCCTCCAAACATGGCGAGTTGAGTTTTTACAAAAAAGTTCTATTTTACTTTCATCTGACCACATGATATTCTCCCAATCCTCTTCTGGATCATCCATATGCTCTCTGGCAAACTTCAGATGGGCCTGGACATGTACTGGCTTAAGCAGGGGGACACGCCTGACACAGCAGGATCCGAGTCCCTCTCGGCATAGTGTGTTACTGATGGTAGCTTTCTTACTTTGGTCCCAGCTCTCTGCAGGTCATTCATCAGATCCCTCCGTGTAGTTCTGGGATTTTTGCTCACCGCTCTCATGATCATTTTGACCCCACGGGATGAGATCTTGCGTGGAGCCCCAGATCGAGAGATATTATCAATGGTCTTGTATGTCTTACAATTGCTCCCACAGTTGATTTATTCACACCAACCTGCTTGCCTATTGTACATTCACTCTTCCCAGCCTGGTGCATGTCTACAATTTTCTTCCTGGTGTCCTTCGACAGCTCTTTGGTCTTGGAATTTATTTTAAAAATCCTTTTCAATTAAATATAGTACCTCACCTAACCTGCAGACACCTGGGAATCCAGAAGGAACATTCTTGTTGATTTTGGGAATGCTTGAGTAGAATGGCATGCTTATATCAGCATAAAGAGCATCTCTGGTGATGAGCCACAGCTTAATTAGATGACAATCACTGTTGACAATGCACTGCACCAGTGCTGGGAGTGATACATTTCAGCCAACACTGTCTGGCTCTTCAGAAGCCATTTGAAAAAAAAGTTCTGCATATGTTCAAACCACAAAAGAAACCCCAGTTAGGTATCTCGCAAATGTGCGCAGAACCAGAAAATGCTCTGCGTTAATAATCATTTTCTGTGCCCATTTATTAAGAGAGCCACCAGAGGGCAGTACATTTGCTCTGTGGATGCATCTATAGAACGTTCAATCAATCAGGAATATAATGAGTTAGCCAGTGGATACTGCCTTTCACTCCGTGAAAGAAGGATAAGACTTATCATGGAAAGACTTTACCAGGAAAAATGAAAAGTATATTTACGATAAACTAATGCATTGCAAATAGTCATGAATGAAGTTTAAAAGTTGGTATAGAAAAAGGTTTTTTTATTTCAATATCTTTCTCTGAATCACAGAATCATATTCAAAAAAGGTAATTTAAATAAAACAACAAAAGCAAAATCAGTCAGTCTAAATTCTCAAAGGGGAGTTTTACAGACAAATGGAATTGAAAGCATAAAATGCAGTTATGCAGGTGGATATAGGACTGAAGTGTTTGAATGAGGGAAAGCCATGGAAATTTGACTTGTATTTTTATTAATAGTTTGCCCAGTGTGAAGAAATATCTAGAAAAAAGACCAGTTCTTTACTCTCTAACTATATTACTCTCTATAATCTGTTTTCATCCATCTAGACGTTCTAGGGGTCATTCTCATGTGCAGTACTGCTACCCACAGACAGAAACAACACCTACAGACAAAAACCAAACAACTGGATTTGTTTTGGCCATGACCCTCTAACCATCTGAGAATATGTTTACTGTGGAAAATAATAACGAAAAGTATTGGATTATTATTATTATTATTATTATTATTATTATTATTATTATTATTATCAAATGTATATTTCCCAGGCTTAAAAGAAGACAGTTTTGGGTTTTGGTGTTTGCTGGTTTTAAATTTCAAAACAAGGCAAATTAATTTAACTTGCAAGTAATATCTCATTGTATTTAATTGTATATCTTTGGAAAACATTACATTAGATACATATGGATAAAGCTACAGTACAGATTTGACACCAAAGTCACTACAGTGTGCTTGAAAAAAGCTTGTAAATATACCTTGAATAAAGTCCACATCTTAAGAAATGTGTTTTAATCCAAAGAAAAATTGGATATTTTCTAAAAATAAAAGTGCTTAACAGAGAGTGTAAAATGTCAAGCTGCATTACCTGAAGTTATGTGAAGAAGGAAGGTTCATGTGTCAGTTGATTCATGCTTCAATATCACATGATTCATTTCCAGCTCAGAACAGCTAGCATCAAACAACCATCCGTAATACACACAATTGTTGGAGGCTGGTACAGTAGTTTTTGGAGGGAGCATAGGTGGAGCCCAACGGCTAATAGCAATGAAGGATTTGTCAGTCATCCCAACGTTTAATAATCCTGGCTCTCCGTTTTGTGTTGTTTGTTTACATTAACCTCTGGTTGAACCCACTTTAGAGGCAGCCTCTGTGCCAGAAAGTTCAGTGAGCATTGACCATGGCAGAGAAGAACATGTCATCTCGAATCTATTAGCCCACAGGGGAGTTCGCAGCCATCCATGTGCCGCCGCACACTCAGCACACAAGCAGGACGCATATACACACAGTGGTCACACTCACATACTCACCCGGTGAGCTGCAAACTCTAACATTTACCATACTGACAATGCTTGTAACTAAGATTATTGCATACAGTGGCCTGGTTTTGACCTCAGTCATTTCGCTCATGCTGAATAATCTCATCAAAATATGCATGACATCCCACTATTTTAACACTGCATTATTCTTTGGCTTCTGTTGTTGAATTTCATGAAGCAATACAACATATATTTGATTTCTGTCTATTCCTCTCAAATAGTAAGAATAGAATCTAAATGAAATGAGTAAACTGTTCCCATATAACATTTGTAATAATTGGAAAACATATCACCTCCATGAAGTAAACATCCCACTGGTTCAGACTGTTTTTCAGTTCTGCTACTTTATTGATTGACATCTGTTGGATAAATTAGCTTATTTTGTAATCTTGTCATGATACAAGGACCAGTGTGTTTTAGTTTACTGTATTGCTTGTTTATGTGCTATCCCATTTACAGGAGATATTAATGCACCCAAATAATTTCTTCCAGAGTTTACATGTTACATGATATAATCCAGAAGATATTGGGACTATCTCCATTACATGTATGACGTGAAAAAAAACCCACACTGATTCTATACCTGCAAATAAAAGTGCAAATAAATCGCAATAAAAGTGCAAAAACATGCAACAATGTCATGGTTTTACAAGCTGGAGAGCTTGCATCACTCTGCTTTAACTCTCTGTCTCTTTTTCTCTCTTTCCACAGCAGGTGGAGTTGTTCCCACCTGCTGCACCTTTTCTATAGACACCGCCCTTTCTGTTCACTTTCTTGTCTGGCATTTTCACTTCCCTGGTTCATCTCGGCTTCCGTTTGTGTGTCTGTCTCCCTGCCTGGTTGGTCTCTTTATCCTTGTCTGGTTGGTGGGTTCTTGTATTTGTTTTTGGTGTTGTTCTGTGTCTTGTATTATATGGTTAGTTATGGCTCATTGTTTAGCTTTTCTTTGTGTTAGCATGTTATCTTATTTTTAGTTTGTTTAGCTCCATGTGGTATTGTCTTGTTTCTTAGCTATTCATTGTTAGCACTGTTGTTCGTATTAGCTTTGTTTGTATTTTTGAATATAGCACTTGGCCTGTCTCTTTGTCCTGTTCACACCATGTTCACTATAAATAAACCCAGCACACTTGGATGTACAGTGGTGCTTGAAAGTTTGTGAACCTTTTACAGTTTTCTATATTTCTGCATGAATATGACCTAAAACATCATCAGATTTTCACACAAGTCCTAAAAGTAGATAAAGAGAACCCAGTTAAACAAATGTTATACTTGGTCATTTATTTATTGAAGAAAAATTATCCAATATTACATATTAGTGAGTGGCAAAAGTATGTGAACCTTTGCTTTCAGCAGCTGGTGTGACCTCCTGTGCAGCAATAACTGCAACTAAACATTTCCTGTAACTGTTGATCAGTCCTGCACACCGGCTTGGAGGAATTTTAGCCCATTGCTCCTAATAGAACAGCTTCAACTCTGGGATGTTGGTGGGTTTCCTCACATTAACTGCTCGCTTCATGTCCTTCCACAACATTTCGATTGGATTAAGGTCAGGACTTTGACTTGGCCATTCCAAAACATTAACTTTATTCTTCTTTAACCATTCTTTGTAAGAACGACTTGTGTGTTCAGGGTCGTTGTTGCCTTCTGTTGAGATTCAGTTCATGGACAGATGTTCTCACATTTTCCTTTAGAATTCTCTGATATAATTCAGAATTCATTGTTCCATCAATGATGGCAAGCCGTCCTCGCCCAGATGCAGAAAAACAGGCCCAAACCATGATACTACCACCACCATGTTTCACAAATGGGATAAGGCTCTTATGCTGGAATGCAGTGTTTTCTTTTGTAACACTTTTCTTTTAAACCAAAAAGTTCTATTTTTATCTCATCTATCCACAAAATATTCTTCCAATAGCCTTCTGGCTTGTGCACGTGATCTTTAGCAAACTGCAGACGAGCAGCAATGTTCTTTTTGGAGAGCAGTGGCTTTCTCCTTGCAAGCCTGCCATGCACACCATTGTTGTTCAGTATTCTTCTGATGGTGGACTCATGAACATTGACTTTAGCCAATGTGAGAGAGGCCTTCAGTTGCATAGAAGTTACACTGGGGTCCTTTGTGACCTCACCAACTATTACATGCCTTGCTCTTGGTGTGATCTTTGTTGGTTGACCACTCCTGGGGAGGGTAACAATGGTCTTGAATTGTCAACATTTGCAGCATCAACAACTCTTTTTCACTAATTTCACCTTCAAATTAACTGCTAATCCTAGAGGTTAACACTCATTAATATGTAATATTGGATCATTTTCTTCAATAAATAAATGACCACATATAATATTTTTGTCTCATTTGTTTAACTGGGTTCTCCTTATCTACTTTTAGAACTTGTGTGTAAATCTGGTAATGTTTTAGGTCATATTTATGCAGAAATATAGAAAATTATAAGGGTTTCACAAACTTTCAAGCACCACTGTATGTCTGTCTCCCTTACGCCTTAGTGTCTAAAGTGTGACAGACAGGAACATGTTCCTGTTGTGTATGAGAAGGCTAAATAAATAAATAAATACATAATTTTATAAATAAATAACATAGCATTCATTAATAGATAAATAAAGTACACGAACAGAACAAACAACCAGTTTGAACATTCACCATTGGATGTAAAGAACTATTTCAAATGTAATTTATACTGTATGTCTTTACTGCCAAACAAAAATCTGCATTCCCTGTACTGTACCTCATGTCATTAATTAACATCAGGAACACGTTTTAAGAATCGGTCAAACATGAATTCCACTTAGATCATTTCCTTGATTACTTTTCTCACCTGTATTAAGTTTGATTCAACGGAATTTGTTTGAAAATGGTTGAAAGAAAGCCGGTTCTGCCAGATGTATACTTTAGACCAAACAAATTTCAGTACAACTGCCTGAAGAAAGAACTATATCATATTGACTATATAATATAAACTTAAATACATGCTATCGGATTGTACTGAATCCACATTTATGCATTCACTCTTCATTTTCTTGGTGACATCTGTGTGTGTAAACACAGCATAATCTTACTGTTAGGGCCCGGTTGCCACATCTCGGAATGGGTAGCCAGCAGGGGCGCACCTCACGACCCGAGATCGGCATCACGGTCTCGTCTCGCACACTGCGTCCGTGCGGGACGCGCTCAGACGTTATTAATAACACCTGAACCCCTGCCTATATTAATCGGCCCTAAGCGGCCCTCGCCGTCGCACCCTCATAGATCATTACGTTGTCCGCGACTCCGGTCACCGCTTTCACACACCGTGCACTTCGGCACTGTTACGGTTTCCTTCCCGCTTCCCCCCCGGGTTATCGCCACTGACCTGTTATCGCCCGGTTGGGCCGCGGTTTCTCCAGGGCCAGAAGGTAACTCGCTCTTTGCAGAGAGCAAGTGGGGTAAAGCTACAAGGCTTGAGGTACGGTAGGGCTTTAGTTGGTCAGCGTAGGCTTAGCTCCGCGGTCCTCCATGCTCTCGCTAGCCATAGCTCGTCCCGGCTCCAGGCACCGTTCCTCGCCCCTTCTCCGCGACGGTGCGTCCCGCTGATATCGTTGTGGGTTCCCGTTCGCTATCCCTTTCCTGAAGGGAATTCCCCCGCTCATTAGAACATTAAAGTTCCGTTCCTAAGTTTTATTACTTGTTTAACTTCCCAAGGGAGTTTCCTTGCGCCTGTGTCCTCTCTCTCTTTTTCCAGGGTCCGATACCGAACCCTGACAGTAGGGTGCGACCAGCCATGGACGCAGCAGGTTCTCCCGAAACCCCCAAACCCTCCCTGTCCCTCACTGTGGTATTGCAGATCCAGGGGGCGCCATAGGGCGTCATGAGCAATTGTTGGTCAAGATAACCGAACAACTGCAGACTCTGGGTGGAGCCATTCCCCTGGCTGCGGGTGCATAACCCGCGGATCGACTGGCAGACCCAGTCGATCTTTGCCTGGGCCCCCGCTGTCGGGAATCCTGTCTTGTTCCTCCATTACCTCTTCCGTCCTCCCGTGACGACAGTCCCCCAGACATCTCCCGGGTCCCCGAACCGTACAGGGACCTGAGGGAGGTCTTCTGCAAGCGGCGAGCTCAGACGCTTCCGCCTCACCGCCCGTATGACTGTGCCATTAATTTGCAGCCGGGTACGCTGGCCCCCCAGGGGACGACTGTTTTCCCTGAGCCCCCCTGAGCGCAAGTCTATGGAGGGTTATATCAAGGAGGCCCTTGATCTGGGCTTATCAGGCCCTCCTCCTCCCCTGCGGGGGCAGGCTTCTTCTTCGTGGGGAAGAAGGACGGGTCCCTGCACCCTTGCATCGATTACCGGGGCCTCAACGCCATCACCATCAAGGACCGGTACCCCCTGCCTTTGCTGTCCTTCGCATTCGAGGCATTGCAGAAGGTCAGCGTCTTTACCAAGCTGGACCTCCGCAATGCCTACAATCTCATCCGCATCAGGCAGGGCGACGAATGGAAGACGGCGTTTCTGACACCCATGCCGTTTGGTCTCATGAATGCCCCGGCCGTCTTCCAACGTCTCATCAATGACGTCCTGCGTGAGGCCCTGGATCGTTACGCGGTAGTCTACCTCGACGACATCCTTATTTTCAGTCGCTCCCTCGAGGACCATATTGGTCACGTCCGGAGGGTCCTTCAGTTTTTGCTGGAAAACCGCCTTTTCGTTAAGCTGGAAAAGTCGCTCTTCCACGCACCCTCGGTCGCCTTCTTGGGATTCGTCATCTCCCAGGGGACCATGTGGATGGATCCCGCCAAGCTCCGGGCCGTTGCCGACTGGCCTCAGCCCACCTCCCTCCGCCTTCTCCAGAGGTTTCTGGGCTTTGCCAATTTTTTTCGCCGGTTCGTTAGGGGCTTTAGTACCGTGGCAGCGCCCCTTACGGCGCTGACCCGCAAGGTCCCGGGGCCCTTCCGCTGGTCCAAGGAGGCCCAGCTGGCCTTCTTGGAAGCCAAGAGGCAGCTGACCTCTCCCCCGGTCCTCGTTATTCCTGACCCGGAGCTACCCTTTGTCGTAGAGGTAGGCGCCTCGGATGTGGGCGTGGGGGCTGTCCTGTCCCAGTGCACCGGGCCGAGCCTTAAGCTCCACCCCTGTGCTTACTTCTCCCATCGGTTGTCCCCAGCTGAGCGTAATTATCCCATCGGGGACCGGGAGTTACTGGCCGTCAAGTTGGCCTTAGACGAGTGGCGACACTGGCTGGAGGGTGCCAAGCACCCCTTTTTGGTCTGGACAGACCACAAGAACCTGGCCTACATCAGGCAGGCGAAACAACTCAATGCCCGTCAAGCACGGTGGTCCTGCTTCTTCGAGTGTTTCGATTTCACCCTGTCGTACCGGCCAGGTTCAAAGAACGTCAAACCCGACGCACTGTCCAGACAGTGGGATCCGCCTGAGTCGGACTCCGCACCCCAGCCTATCATCCCGGCCCCCCGTGTGGTCACGACACTCACTTGGGCCATCGACAAGGTTGTCGCCGCCGCCTTGCGCCGCGAGCCTGATCCAGGCAATGGGCCCTCGGGCAGAACGTTGGTTCCGGCTTCCGCTCGGGCCCGGGTTCTGGAGTGGGGTCTTTCTTCACGCCTCGCTTGCCACCCCGGGGGGACTTGAACCTACCAGTTCCTCCGTCGGCGCTTTTGGTGGCCGAGCATGCTCGCAGAGGTAAAGTGCTTCGTTGCTGCTTGCGAGATCTGCGCCCGGACCAGGACCCCGCGATCCCGTCCGGTTGGCCTCCTCCACCCTCTCCCCATCCCCACGCGTCCTTGGTCCCACGTCTCCATGGACTTTATTACCGGACTGCCCCCGTCCAAGGGCATGACCGTCGTCCTGGTCATCGTGGACAGGTTCTCCAAGGCCTGCAAGTTCCTGGCCCTGCACAAGCTGCCCTCAGCCAGGGAGACGGCGGATCTAGTTCTGCAGCACGTCGCTCGCGTCCACGAATTCCCCAGAGATGTGGTATCGGACCGCGGGCCCCAATTTGCCAGCCAGTTCTGGAAGGCTTTCTGCCAGCACATTGGGGCCGGGGCTAGCCTGTCTTCGGGCTTTCACCCCGAATCCAACGGCCAGGCGGAACGGCTTAACCAGGAGCTGGCCCGCATGCTCAGGTGCCTCACCCGGGACAGCCCGGCCACCTGGGCGGAACAGCTGCCTTGGGCCGAAATGGCGCACAACACCCGGCATTCGGCCCTGGGCATGTCCCCCTTCGAGGCCCAATTCGGCTTTCCGCCTCCTCTCTTCCCCGACCAGGAGACGGAGGTCAGGGTACAGTCGGCCAAATGGTTTGTCGACCGGTGCAAGAGGACCTGGTCTAAGGTCAGGTCCTCCCTCCAGCGCAGTTGTGAGGCCATGCAGCGTCAGGCTGATCGCAGGCGTCTGCCTGCGGTCTCCTTCCGACCTGGCCAGAGGGTGTGGTTGTCCGCTCGGGATCTTCCCCTCAAAGGGGCCTTTGGGAAGCTAGCGCCCAAATATGTGGGCCCGTTCAAGATCAGCCGGCGCATCAACCCGGTTTCTTACCGGCTGGAGCTGCCCCCTTCACTCAGGGTGCACCCCACTTTTCACGTGTCGCGTCTCAAGCCCTTCCTTTGTGAGGGCACCGCACCTGCCGGCCCGCCTCCTGCTCCGTGCTTGATACGAGGTTCCCCGGCTTATACGGTTCGCCGGTTGCTGGATGAGCATCGTGTTCGGGGCAGTACCCAGTTCTTAGTCGATTGGGAGGGGTACGGCCCCGAGGAATGGTCTTGGGTTCCGGCTCGCCGCATCCTGGATCCGGGCCTTGTTCGGCAGTTCCGGAGAGATCGCGCTGCCGGTCTTAAGACGTCAGGGGCCGCCGCTGGGGGGGGGGTCCTGTTAGGGCCCGGCTGCCACATCTCGGAATGGGTAGCCAGCAGGGGCGCACCTCACGACCCGAGACCGGCATCACGGTCTCGTCTCGCACACTGCGTCCGTGCGGGATGCGCTCAGACGTTATTAATAACACCTGAACCCCTGCCTATATTAATCGGCCCTAAGCGGCCCTCGCCGTCGCACCCTCATAGATCATTACGTTGTCCGCGACTCCGGTCACCGCTTTCACACACCGTGCACTTCGGCACTGTTACGGTTTCCTTCCCGCTTCCCCCCCGGGTTATTGCCACTGACCTGTTATCGCCCAGTTGGGCCGCGGTTCCTCCAGGGCCAGAAGGTAACTCGCTCTTTGCAGAGAGCAAGTTGGGTAAAGCTGCAAGGCTTGAGGTACGGTAGGGCTTTAGTTGGTCAGCGTAGGCTTAGGCAGCGTAGGCTCTCGCTAGCCATAGCTCGTCCCGGCTCCAGGCACCGTTCCTCGCCCCTTCTCCGCGACGGTGCGTCCCGCTGATATCGTTGTGGGTTCCCGTTTGCTATCCCTTTCCTGAAGGGAATTCCCCCGCTCATTAGAACATTAAAGTTCCGTTCCCCGCAACGCCTTTCTGTCATTTTGCGGCGCGGCCGTTCGGTAGCCCTCCATTGTCTGCGCCTCGCTTGCCGGCACATGCGCGTCACTCTCCCCCGCTCGCTCCGGCATCCCCTCTCCTCTCTCGGCTGCCGGCTGAACGCACGCTGAGCTCTGCGTCAGGCGGAGCACTCCGTTCTCAGCGCTGTAGCCTTTTCGGGCTGGAAATATCCAGCCTCATGGGGTTTTTCCCGTGCATGTGCTTTCTTTGTTTCTTTGCGCTCCTACTCCGTTAAACGCTTGTACTTTATTTTGAGTCCGCTGTGGGTGGCGCTTGCTTTTGACGTTTCTTAACCCGTTTACCCCCTGGCACCTGTTGTCTGGCTGGGTGGCAAACTCGTTAAATTCCCGTCCCGGACGCAAGAGATCCGGTGATCGAATCCCTGCTTCAGCAGGCTGGCAGGTTCCTTCAGGTTGTTTTCCCAGGCCTGTTCCTAAGTTATATTACTTGTTTAACTTCCCAAGGGAGTTTCCTTGCGCCTGTGTCCTCTCTCTCTTTTTCCAGGGTCCGATACCGAACCCTGACACTTACTGAGTTTCTTAAATAGTACGTGTTTATACTGTCTTGTATCCAAAGTACCTTATGTGATACATTACCTTATATGTGGTTAAATGTGCAATATTCATAGTGACAGAATTTAACTGCATGGCCAGGTTCTCTCTGAAATGCAGACGTTTAAACCAACAAGGAAGCAAAACAAAAGCAAAGACGTTGCATTGGACTGAAAAGAAATAAAGAATCCTTTGATTAATACAGCTTCCTTTTATTTGTTTTCCCTGTGAAATGAAACAACAAGATTAAAAAAACTGAAAATAAATTATTAATAACCTTGCATATTCTCCTAGGCAATAATGAAACCAAATTAAATAAACAGGATAATTTGACTTACGTCTCTTGTCTGAAGTTTTATCTAACCTTATGAATTCCTTACAACACTTAAAGTTGGCAGCAGATATTACTGGTTGAAGGCATCCCTTGGCATCCCCCAAACTTTATCCTATGCAGATGAAGGAAATAGTCATCAAGTCAGATTTGTTTATATAGCACTTTTTACAATGGAGCATCATTGGTGTCACAAAACAACTTTACAATTTTAGATTATTTTCTAATATCTACTTCCAATCCCAAATTGTGCAAGGCTAGGGAGACAGTGGCAAGGAAAACTCCCTAAGCGTAATGAGGAAGAAACCTTGGGAGGACCAAGACTCAAAAAGGGACCCAACCTAATTGGGTGGCGTAGATGATAAATGTAAGAATGAAACCAATTTATCTAAAACAATAAGTCTTATAGTGATAGTTCAAATAAAATACTGTAAAATATGCATATTGACATTATGTAGTCCGATACACAGAGTCACTCTATGATCTTGAGTCCAAGCAGGAAAGTCCTTGGTGGCACTTTGTCCACAACCAACCAGAGGAGAGAGAGAGAGTTATTGCCCTGTGGTATGGCCCGGATATGGTGGGGCTGAAGCTGATGATGGAAAACTTGAGTGAAGCTCAAGCTTATGAACATCTTCATGTGTGGTGCTGGAACTGGTACCGGAACATAAGCTCGGAGAGAAAACATAAAATGTAATAAGTTATTGATTAAGAGCATTAACAATTAACAATCACTGATGCCACATGTAGCATGGGACTCAGGCAGCATTAGCTATTAGCAGCATAGCTAGAAAGAGGAGAACCAGAAGGTAATAGAGTCAAGAGTCATCACATGAGACATCAGCAACCCACCTCCTCATGGAAGGCAAGAAGACAGCAACCCAACGTCCCAAATCACCACAAAACTCTTTGACTAAGAACCCCCAGCTCTGCCCTTAGTCTAAGGCGAGGATGCACAAGTCAAGATTAAGAGGACCGAAGCCCAGCCAAGCCAGATTGCCCATCAGTTACTTGCTAAAGGACAAGGCATGACAAGGCAGGCAGGCCGAACATGACTCCAGACTCCAGCCCCAGTAACCCGAGCCATGCATCCCAGTGTAAGTCTAGCCAAAAACCTGTATAAATAATTTTGTCTTTAGCCTAGATTAAAAATCTGAAGTGTGTCTGAGTCTCGAACTAAAGTGGGAAGTTTATTCCATAGTTGGGGGCCATGTATGAGAAAGCCTTTCCCCCTCCTGTGACTTTTTTAATTGTAGGAACTAAAAGAAGTCCCGCACCCTGCGAACAAAGTACAGCTTTATAAATTACAAGAAGTATTTTGTAATAAATGTGGAATTTAACTGGTAACCAGTGTAGTGATGATAGAACAAAACTAATATGATAAAATTTTCTAGTTTGAGTGAGTACTCGAGCGGCTGCATTCTGACCTAATTGAAGTTTATATATAGATTTATTAGAGTATCCAGTAAGTAAAGTGTCACAGTAATCCAACATTGAAGTTATAAACGCATGAACAAGTTTCTATGCATCTTTAGAAGAGAGGAAATTTCTAAGTTTAGCAATATTACGAAATTGAAAGAAAGCAATTCGAATGATGTTGCTATTGTGCGCATCAAAAGGAGAGATCTGAATCAAATATAATACCTAAGTTTTATACAAATGGACTGGGCAATACTGAACAGCCATCTAAATTTAGCATAATGTAGCTAATCTGTCTCTCACAGCCTTGGGTAACACTAATAAATCCTCAGTTTTATCTGAGTTAAGTAAGAGAAAATTAAAATACAGTAAAGCATGGTATATAGAAATATAGTACAGTATAGTTGACAGACCATATTAATATTTTTTTTATATATACACACACATCGCTTTGATAAAATAAGTGAAGATAAGCTTGGATGCCCAGTCTCTAAAATATGACCATAACTTGAATCTACACTTTATCACACCACCCATGCCCTTGTTAACATCAGATTTACAAACAGTACCAGGCTGAACTGCACCAAATAAACTGTTCAGGTGGGACTAAAATGGCAATATAAAATTGACGTTGTTCAGTCAGTTTAAATTTCTGCGTTGTATTAGGCACAATGCAAATTTATTGCCCAACAGGCAATAACACCACTGCTTACTTCACAATGGGTGGAGGAGGCTAAATGACTGCAGCCTGAATTGGAACCAGTCAGTAATACTTATAGTTGTGACATACCAGAAAAGTAAATGTCAAAAACATCTTTTTGTCAATTTATTTTTGAGTGGACCACAGAGACTCCAAAGTAAACAAAATGTGTTGAAACTTTAACAATTTTAACATACTCATTTAAGAACAGCATGGTTAGCAATCTCACCTTTCTTTTCTTCTTTTTACTTCTTTTTTAAATTAACAGACTATGTTGATTCGTTCATCCATTTTCATACCCACTTAGTCTAATTAAGGGTTGCAGCCAGTCAAGGCCAAACAGATAACATAGGATTCTAAGGCGAGAAATTAATGACTGCATGTTCGAAGACAATTTCATGATTGCATGTTCTTCCAGTGCCTGCATGGGGTTCCTCCAGTTACTGTGATTTCCTTCCAAATTCCAAAGACATGTTAGGTCAGCTAGAAGCACTAAAGTGTGTTAGTGTGAGTGCCTGCATGTGTTTGTATGCTTGTGATGTCCCTGTGATGGACTGGGCCAATTATGGGGTTGGTTCCCACCATACGCCTTGTACAGTAGGTTAGGCTCTGGCTGACTGCAACCCTTAAACAGATTAAGCAGATATGAAAATGGATGAATGAATAAAGATGTTCTGTTAATTAAATTCAATAAAAGAAAAAAAATGAAGATGTGTTTTGAGAAATAAAAGCCTGATTCCATTGTGTTGATACAATATTCTCCATCTTCTTAATTGAAAGATGAATAGTGAAATTTATAAACACTGATTTGATGCCAGACTGCTCCCTGTGAGCAGCAACACAGCATTTCAAGATGTCAGCTCATAAAAGTTTTAAGGAACTCTGAAAGCTTAAGTGATCTTTCCTTCTTTTGTGCTAGCCCACAGCACGCAGGATGCCTACTTATATTAATTTCATGGAGTTTAAGAGGTCACCAAACTCATTTGGTGTTTCTTATTGATTTATTAACTCTGCAACCCTTTGCTGAGCATTGCTCTAAGCTAGAGAGCTTTGGATGTCTGAATTTACCTGGAATATGGTATGTAACACTACTAATTTTAAAATATAAAGGTCAATAATAGGGAGTCATGCCCCAAAATGACAGTGACTTGATTTTTAATGAAAGAGCCAGGTTGGTGTGTCTGCTTTTTAAATGGCTTTTGCAGAAATGTTGAATCATTTTCAGAAGATTTTCTTATGATGAAATTATTTTAATGGACAACAGTTTATTCAAATTGAGCAGATGTTCTACTAGGCTCATCTGAAATCTTCAGCAACAGCATACAGCTGAAAAATTATATCAAATCCAACATGGTACTTGATGATGTCATTATAACCAGCAAGCCTAATTCCTGTTGAAAGTGCTGGCTTCAAAGTTCAGTTTGGCTTTGTTTGGTGTTGATCAGTGATGAAATATGACTGTTAGATCAGGGACTTCATTTTGGGAAATGCATGGAAAAATAAGTAAAAAAAAATAAATAGAGTTCATCAATTTAAAATAGACAGTGCTTGTTAACTATAGCCAGTAAGGTTGGTTTTAAAAATGTAATATTAACAGTCAATGGAAGACTATCGGATTGATATGATTTAAAATCATCATACTCAACACAAAATTCCTAGCCCTTGCTATTCCACCAGCAAGAGCATAAAAATCATCATCAAAAGCCACATCAAGCATCAAAATACAACCAGAAATAAACTGCTCTTTTACTTAAAATTTCAAAACGATCCAAACAATTTTATACTAAGTTCTTGAAACAAACAGAACAACAATGCATCAATCTGCATCAAAATTACTGCACATAACTTCCATATATAACTGCACATAAAGCCTACACCAGCTTTTTAAAATGTATTTATTTATTTTAAAACATAGTTCAG
Source organism: Ancistrus triradiatus (assembly GCA_025084515.1). Lineage (NCBI taxonomy): Eukaryota > Metazoa > Chordata > Actinopteri > Siluriformes > Loricariidae > Ancistrus > Ancistrus triradiatus. Next base: position 41,184 of record JAJAGP010000738.1, on the reverse strand, counting down.
TAAATCCTTGGCATAAATAATATCATCAAATCTGGAATGTCATGTACAACAAACAATGAGGACTATTTAACTGAAATGTGAAAATGCAGCCAAGACATATTTCTGTTCGTTTTTATTAGTTATTAAAACAAGTTGTAGACTGTAGACTTTCAGCAACGTTTGGCATCATCAGAGGCGTGTTTGCAGATGTATGTGTGTAAGCAGTTCTCAGAGGGCATAGGGAATCTCATTGTTGTGCAGCTTTTCTGGCAGGAGCACAGTTCCATCCATCTGAGACTTTATTTAGCCCTCTTGTCCTCCCAAGTTCTCTCCGAGTTCAGATCATTCTGCACCTCCCTAGGGATGACAATAATATCACTGTACTGGCTCCTTGAACATATATATCAGCAGCAGGCCTAAACCTATTAGGGATGACTACTTACCATGAAAAAGGTGTGTCCTTCACATTGGAAACCTTGTCATATTTTCTCGGTGTGTGTGTGTGTGTCATTATATATCACCATGAGAACCAGATGTCCCCACAAGGATAGAAATATGTGACATTTCTTACCTTATGGCAACATTTTGCTGGTCCCCACAATGATTTTTTTTTTCTTTTACAAAAACTACAACTTTCTGTTGAAACAACATAAAACAAAGTCAAAAGATTTGCTTTATGTTAAGGTTAGTGTTAAATGTAGATATAGCATTCATTAGGTACAGCAATATTATGCTAATGGACAGTCCTAATAATGATAAAAATACATATGCGGGAATGTCGTAAGCTTATTTCAGTATGTACCTGCAGACACAAACCATAACTCACCACGCACACACACAAATGCAGAAAATTACAAATTCAAATAAAGGCTTTATGTTTGGGGATCAGATATTTATGTATTAATACTTTTTATTGTTAAACATAATTAGACAAAAAAGAGGTATGGGGCAATAAAAGTCACAATAAAATTGACCACTATACAGTTATATTAAAACATTTATTCAAATATTTATGCACACTTTTTTATCCAGACTCTTTTAGATATTACATGCTATTAGGTACATTTCAGTCACGGGTGACACATTTTTTGTCAGGTGAGTATATATAATATATAATAAAGAGGTCCCCACTATAGTTGCTGTTTATTGACAGCGACTTCAACCCTTGTCTTGTCTTCCTTGATAGACAAGCCAGCCAGAACAAAGTCATTTTACCACAGATATTTATCCTTAGCATTACCTAAACCGGGTTGTACAGTGACTCAGTAGGTAGCACTATCATCTCACAGAGAGAAGGTCCTGGATTTGATTCCAGGTGGAATGGTTTGGGTAATTTATGCTTGGAGTTTGCATGTCCTCCCTGTCTCCATGTGGGTTTACTCCAGGTGCTTCGATTACCTCCAAAGACATGCTTTAACCTAGTGTTATAGAGCTAGTGTTAGTTATTTTAAATTCATCCCTTACCTTAGGTTATGTGCCCAAATCCTTTAAGTCTGCCGTTATCAAACCACTGATTAAAAAAGCCAATCTTGACCCTTGTGTGATATCTAATTATAGACCAATTTCAAATCTACCGTTTCTGTCCAAAATCTTAGAAAAAGAAGTCCGTCTATCAGCAAGCTCTGCAGTTACCTCCAAAGGAATGAAATTTATGAAACATTTCAGTCTGGCTTCAGGCCCCAATCATAGTACTGAAAACAGCATTACTTAGGGTACTAAATGACTTTGTTAATGTCCTCAGATAAGGGGGTGTGTGTTTCTTTTCTTGTTTTCTGTTAGATTTAAGTGCAGCATTTGACACTATAGATCATGATGTTTTAACTAAACAGACTAGGAAAAATACTGTAGGTATTAAGGGGATCAGCACTTTCTTGGTTTAAAATCCTACTTAACTGACCGGTACCAGTTTGTTCATATAAATAATCTAAGATCTAAGCTCTCAAAAGTGAAGTATGGCGTGCCTCAGGGGTCAGTGCTTGGCCCGCTTTTATATTCCTCTCTGTAACATGCTGCCACTAGGCTGAGTTAATTCGTAAACATGGCATTAGTTTCCCCACTGCTATGCAGATGATACACAGCTGTACATATCGGCCAAACCTAATGACAGCCTTACAACAATCAACAAAATCGAGGACTGTGTAAAGGAAATAAAAGATTGGATGTTATTTAATTTTCTCTTACTTAACTCAGATAAAACTGAGGTTCTATTAGTGGGGAACCCAAGGCTGTGAGAGACAGGGTTAGCTACATCTCATCTAAATCTAGATGGCTGTCCCCAGTATTGCCCAGTTCCCCCCCATCTGTAAAAAACTTAGGTGTCACATTTGATTAAGATCTCTCCCTTTGATGCGCACATTAGCAGCATCACTTGAATTGCTTTCTTTCAATTACGTAATATCGCTAAACTTAGAAAATAAAATCCTCTCTCTTTTAATGATGCAGAAAAACTTGTTCATGCGTTTATATAACCCTCAAGGTTGGATTACTGTAACGCCTTACTTACTGGATGCTCTAGTAAATCTATAAATAAACTTCAGTTAGTTTCAGAATGCAGCTGCCCCCGAGTGCTAACTCGAACTAGAAAATTTGATCATATCACTCCTGTTCTATCATCACTGCACTGGTTACCAGTCAAATTCCCGCATTGATTACAAAAATAACTTCTTATAACTTATAAAGCTCTACATGGCCTGGCCCCACATTATCTGAGTGACCTCTTAGAGTTTTTACAATCCAACTCGTCTACTTCGTTCGCAGGGTGCAGGACTTCTTTTAGTTCCTAGAATTAAAAAAGTCACAGCAGGGGGAAAGGCTTTTCTCATACATGGCCCCCCAACTATGGAATTAAACTTCCCACTTTTTCGTTCGAGATTCAGACACCCCTTCAAAAGTTTTAAGTCTAGGCTAAAAGACATACTTATTTACACAGGCTTTTGACTAGATTTAGACCAGGATGCATGGCTTGGGTCGCTGGGGCCCGGAGTCCCTGGAGTCATGTCTGGCCTGCCTGCCTTGTCCGCTTAGCCGGGAGGTCGAGTGGGGCTTCGGTCCTCGTGATCTTGACTCGTGCATCCTTGCCTTAGAATAAGGGCAGAGCTGGGGGTTCATAGTCAAAGAGTCTTATGGTGATCAGAGACGTTTGGGTTGCTGTCTCCTGCCGCTCGTGGGGTTGCCAATGTCTCATGTGATCCCTCTTGGCTGTGTTTCCTACCAGTTTCTCTCTTTCTAGCTATGCTGCTATAGCTAATGCTGCCCGGGGTCTCATGCCTACACTTGGCATCAGTGATTGACATGGCATCAGTGATTGTTAATAAACCACTGTGCTCTTAATCAATGACTAATTACATTTTCTGTTTTTCTCTCCGAGCTGTGTTTCCGGCAGTTCCGGCCCCATACATGATGTTCATCTGATGGAGCTCCACTTAGGCTGCTTCAGTCATCAGCTCCAGCCCCCTCATACCCGGGCCACTTAATGTCGATGTGCATAATTCACATTTTATTCGACCATGACTCCATGACTTTAGTTTCGCTCTTAGATTTATCACCATACCCAGGCCACTTAATGTCGATGTGAATACTTCACATTCTATTCGAACTTTGACTCCATGACTTTAATTCGCTCTTAGATTTATCATCTATGCCGCCCTAGGAGGAGGTTGGGTCCCTTTTTGAGTCTTGGTCCTCCCAAGGTTTCTTCCTAGAACTAGGGAGTTTTTCCTTGCCACTGTCACCCTAGGCTTGCTCAATTTGGGATTGGACGTAGTTATTAGGAGATAATCTAAACTTGTAAAGTTGCTTTGAGACAATGTTCCATTGTAAAAAGCGCTATATAAATAAATCTGACTTGACTTGACTTGACTTTAGGTAATTGATTACGCTAAAAGTGGCCCTAGTGAATGAGTATGTGAGTGTGTGTGCCCTGTGATGGATTGATGCCCTGTTTAGGGTTGTTCCTGCCTTGCGCCCTATGCTGCCGGCTAGGCACCGGCTCTCCCGTGACCCTGTCCAGGATTAAGAGGATAACAAAGTGAATGAATGAATGAATGAATGAATTACCTAAAATGCAAGGTTATTGAATGTGCAAACAAGATGCCAGGGTGTAGCAATAGGGAACGCTATGGAACTCATGGAAAGTCTAATGTTCGTTTTTTTCAGTCATTATGTGAATAATGTACATACTGTACATTTCTTTTTAATATGTAATTCTGGAAATAATATGGTACAAAACAGATGGGTAACTGAACTGAGTGTTTTCAGTATGCATGCATATTTGCATATTCGCTTTTTAGTTTGGTTACTGGTTACATTCCACTCTCACAGTCATGAGGTTTGAATGAATTACTGGAGATTTTGAGCATGTCACTCTGTAACTCCGCATTTTAACACCAGATATGTATAGTAAGCCCTGAAGTGATACACAAATGAATGGACCAAGAAACACAACAATAAATCTGAAAAACAACAGGATGGTTGTCACTGACTGGTTACAACATGCACTAGCAAGCCCCAGGTCCCATGTGTACAGTATTGCCTTATGTCAGTTATAAATGACAAGAGCCCTAACACATGTCGCTAAAGCGTTGTCTCATAAAATGTCCAGTGTGCTACTACTTCTGTCACTTACGCATTGTCTCTTATTTTCAAATATGACATTGTAGGGAGATTGAAAATGTGTGTGGTAGGCTTTTGTTTATTCTAATATTGAAATTATATAAAAATTATATATGTGGGAGGGCAACTCTTGCCATTGGACTGGTTTATGGCTTTTGGAGCAAATCATCTACATTTTTCACTTTATCACCCAGTAGCTTTGCAAAAAATCTTTGAATAAATGTTATTTGTCACCCTGCTGCCATCTTACTTCCTGCTAAATTCAAATTTACCACATCTGAAACATTCATCCATTCATTCACCACTCTGTCGCAGGGTACACACTCACTCATACACGAAGAGCACTTTAGAAACTCCAATTAACATAACGCGCATGTCTTTGGGAGGACACTGGAGTACCCGGATTAGAACACGGACACAGGGAGAACATTGCAAACTCCACACAGAAAGGTCCCAGGTCACTCCACCTGGGATGGAACTCAGGACCTTCTTGACATGAGGCAACGTTGCTATCCACCATGCAGCCCACATCCGAAACATGCTGCATTCAGTTATGGTGACCACGCAGAACACTTAAATACACTGAACTCATTGTTATGTTTATGAACCCAGTTTAAGATGATTTATGCTTTTGTGACATGTGTGGAAATTTCCCTAATTCCCTCATTTCTCATCCACTGCACTAGTCTTCCATACTGATTGCAAGGCTATACTGCATTTACCCAATTCCTCCGTTCCCTATTCCACCAAAACTGAACTAAGTTTTCAAATATTTTTAAAAGTTACTCTAACCTGCATTTACAGTTCAACCTGAGATGCTCAGCATTTATTTAAATCTTAGTAAAATTTTAGAGAAACTTGTTTTTAAACAACATTTTCAACAAAATAAACAATAAAAACAGGTTTGATAATTATTTGAGAAATTACAGTCAGCTAAAGAACCAGTACTGGACTGTGTTTGCAGTTGGATCTTAGTGCAGCTTTTGACACTGTTGATCATAAGGTTTTAATTCACGATCTTGAAAACTGGGTAGTCCTTTCATGCACAGTTTTAGAATGCTTCAAATCACATTTAATGAACAGGTGGTTTATGGCTTCATTGGTAAATGAAGAGTTCACAGATTTCAATTTTATGGCCCTTTTTCTCTTTGCACATGTTACCACTAGGTAATGTCTCCAGGAAACATTACATAAATTTCCATAGCTATGCTGATTATATGAAATTGTTTTTTATGTTCCTCCTGAAAGTCAGGAATCTGTTGACAAACTTATCATTTGGGTGCTAGACAGTTCTCAGTGGAAGTCTCATATTTTTCAGATTTTTCTAAATCAAGGTTAAACAAAACTTTAGATTCTGGATACTGAAATTATGAAAAAGCTGCTTTGTGAGAAACAAGACAAAGTCTGAGATTTAACAGTTACATTAACACAGTACCAAAAGTTGCATTTTGTCGAAACATTCCTAGAGTTTGAGCATTTCATCATAATGCAGAGAAATTCATCCATGCATCCAAGCAGAATTGACTACTGTGAACAAGTCAATCAAAATGCAGTAGCATGACCCTGACAAAAACAAACAAAAAAAGGGCACATATCATCCCAATTTTGAAAGACGCCTTCTTGTTGCCTGCTTTTTTATGATAGATTTATGAAGTTTTATTGCTTAGTTAGTTTTATTGCAGTCTATATTATAGCATGATCTCAGATCTGTAGATTATGACTGCATGCGTATTGAAAAACCCTTAAAGTTGCACCGTAAAGTTTTTTTTTTAATGTTTTAAGTTGCCATTTATGAAAAGAGCTCTTTAAATAATGTTTATATTGTTGTTGTTATTATTATTATTATTATTTTTTTTTTATTATTGACTTATTTATTTTGGATAATACATTTACAGTGAAATATACTGCAGGTCAGGCTATGGACTATATTCCTTCCCAAAAAGGGAACAACACACAGTTTTAACAGTGTTAGATACAGAACGACATTAGAGACTAGGTCATTTGTAGACCATAAGAAACTGTATGATTAACGATGGTCTCTCACTTTATTTCTCTTGAACTGTAGAACAGAACAGCTCCACCTTGACCACGTTATTAAAATGAACATCCATTGAGTGATCCACTGAGGTAAATGTAAGGCAGAGGAGCTGTTTCCACATACCATGCCATGCTTTCTCTTGCTCCTAATGGATTGCAATACACAGCCAAGCCAGACCAAGCGTCTACATTTTTGACTGATTATGCATTTCTCTGTCTCTCTCTCTGTCTTTCCGTATCTTTTTCTCACTTTCTCTCCTTTAAGCTATTCATAGAAGATAGATTCATCATTCCAATTTGTCAAAGCAGCGAAGTTTTCAATTAATTATGTTGCAAAGGGAAGGAGGCAACGGGGTGTATTAGGCTTTTCTGTCAGGCCTCGTCCAAGTCCCCATTTACACTCCTCAAAATAAAGAGGTATCAGAGAGGTGCCTGGGCACACCAGTAATTAATTTGATGAATGCCTCAGCAGCACAAACAGTGGCAGGTGAACGTCTCTTCATCAGGCTATGGCTCGGCACTAATCCGAGAAGGGAAGGCGACTCATCTGGCCACTGGATGTCCTTGTACACTGGGTCAATTCTTCAAAACACTACCACATTGGCAGGGGGTTTCCCGTACGCTTCCGTACAGTGTTGTCCTTGGTGACAAGCAGCTCAACTTTCCCACTACTTTGACTTTGTACTATGAACTGGCTAATGGGAGGCTACCCCACCCCCGGCATCTACCAGCAGACAGATTAGGTAGACAGAGAGACACTGGCAAATAGAAGAAGGGAACGCAGTGAAATGAAATGGGGTGTAGAAGTGAGGGACATTGAAAAGTCATCTCTTAAAGATGGTCCAGTCTAAAATGATGGATCATATTATTGTAATTAGGCAAAAGCCAGTTTGGCAGCTGTTTGTGAAGGTGCAACAACAATGCTGACATGAGCTTAGGCCATGATGAGAAATAATTGGGCTGGAGCCCTATAATTCACAGTTGTGATTTTCACAAGTGGAGGGACCTCATTAGAAATCAGGTCGTCCTTTTGATACAACACCATAAATCAAAGACAGTCATGGCTCAAGCCAATTAGATAATTACCAGACCCCCCATGTCACTGCTGTTTTACTGCATTGCTTTGGAATGTTAGGAAAGGGTGAAAGATGTGCTTTAAACTCCAACATAATTAGTTGAGAGCCAAATAGGGTGAGTGAGAGCAAGCGGGTGGTAAGACAGGAGTAATTGGGAGGAAAGCCCTTGTGGTTTGACAGGTACACTGCAGTGGTGGTATTTTGAACTAAATACAACAATATGAACAAGAAGAAAAAGAAAAACATCATGTACTAGCAATCTAGTGGTGATTATTTTGTTTAGCACATCATTGATAATATATTATTTATGAATGATTAAATTAACTAAGGAGTTACAAGATATAAGGAGCTGCACATTGGAGCTTTCTGGGTGTATGATTTAATTTAACTTGAAACCTAACTCAAGACATGAATATACTCTATAAATACTCTTACATATACCTATTATGATTAGAATCTGTGTATTTTATTAAATAAAAATGCATGTGAGTGTTTGCTTCTGTGGACTTTCACTGACCCCTAGTGTTACACACCTTGCTGTCTGACTAGACTATTTTTCCATAAAGTCAATTATTTCCTCAATCTGTGATTACCCACAAGCAAGGCTGCCACCTTCAATCCAAAGGAAGGAGTCCAATTGACCCCAACTGAAAGTGTCATTTTTCAGCACTGTCAAGACAGTAAATACACCCTGTTAGTGAAGGATGCAGGGGCAAGAGAATGAAACCTGTCTTCACTCTTCAACTGGTCCACAAGCTGTCTGGTTGTGAACCAGTTAACACTTTTTAGGTTAGCTTGGTGTCGTGGCAAGCTGTGTTGTGCTCATGTCAACTAAAGAATCTTTAAAAAGTCGCAGTCACTATGCAGACGTGAATCTAATGGAACAGATTGTTGTGGAACCTACAGGCTTTATGTGGAGACACCAGTTTTGTAGAATATGAGAAAATAAGTCTATTAACTGAGCAGTGCCTCTTGAATATTGAAGCTAGTGGTACTCAACACTGACCTCTCAATGGTACTGAGTGCAAATTATGCCTTCATACCACACCAATATTTTCCTTTCAGTTTAGAAGTTTTAGAGTCTAACTACATTTAGCATTAAAATATGCATATCTGTGACAATATACCTGCAAAACAGAATGTACACAACCAATAATTTTAATTAAAAATAGGGTAATGTACACCACCCATTGTAGCATGAAAAACAATGCGAAATTCATGTTGGTCAATACTGTATGCTCAAAATGCTTCTGTCTCATTAGATCGCTGTCAGCAGAACTCTTTAAATAGATGTTAAAGCCTCTTGAGCATAAGCTCCATCTGCAGCAGGAATAGCACTACAGTAGTGAGACTTAAATGTTTTAAGGCCCCTTTGATCTTTTAATAATGTCATGACCAGTTCATGACCCACTGAAGCCTTTCATATGTACAGTGGTGACACAAGCTGATACTATCACACCAGAAATTCAGGGATAGACAAAATGGTTTTGTGTTTCCTCAGAATAATAAGATTTGATATTTCTCATGACATTTTGACATCACTTGCATGAGTGTTGATGTAGAATGAAGAAAATACTCTGACGCAGGTTGACCACAGATGCAGTTCATTTGATTGTATTTGTACAGACAGTGTTTTTTTGTTTGTTTGTTTGTTTCCTGACTCCTCCTCTTTTGTACTGTAATTGGTTTGATGTCAGAGTATAGGGAAGGAGCACAGATGGGAAATGGGCAGAGAAATCCTGGAAAACATGTCACACCAGAAAACGCAGTGAGGCATAAAGCCATGCCAGTGTGAGGTCAGTGGCTCCTCACTTCCCTCTGTGTGCCCTGGGTAAAATGATCTAAGTGATTCTGGAGTGTGTGTGTGTGTGTGTGTGTGTGTGTGTGAGAGAGAGAGAAAGAGAGAGAGAGTGAGAGAGAGAGGGTTGAGGGTATAGAAAAAACAACACCAATGAACTCTGTAACTCTTTTAGCATTAATGAACAAGAATGAAACAATTATAGCCCTCCCTTTGTATTTCAATAGGTTAGGTACTGTGAAGCTTCTAAGTGGCCTTCAACAGACAATTCATTACCAGAATTACTACTAGTTATGCATTATTTACTAAGCCGCCACAGAACCTTTCAAATAAAGCTTTCCTGAACAGTCCAGGTGGTTCATTTACATTTAACTCAGGCATACAGTTGGGATTAATTCTGCAAGAGCGAGAGGAGCTTTATTTTCCAAAATGTTTTGCTTTCATGATGTGTCTTTTGCTGAAGAAAAGATACAGATGGTTTTCTTCATTTCCAAAGTAATGACTTAAAATCCCTGATGATGAGGCAAGGGGAAAGGTTAAAATTGCATTGTTCTGGAAAATTATACTCAGAGAAATGGCTGCAAGGCAGAAGATATATCAGAGGATTGTGCCAACTGCACTGGTCCTAAGTGAATTTGGTTTCTAGATGCAAGCTGTCTGCAGTTGATATTTGTGATCAGCCTTAATTAAATGTGCTAATATTTTCCTTGCATTATACAGTGGGGCAAAAAAGTATTTAGTCAACCAATGATTGTGCGAGTTCTCCTACTTAGAAAGATGAGAAAGGTCTGTAATTTCTGTCTGTAATCATAGGTACACTTCAACTATGAGAGACAAAATGAGAAAAAAAAAATCAAGGACATCATATTGTAGGATTTTTAAAGAATTTAATTGTAAATCATGGTAGGAAATACGTATTTGGTCAAACACAAACAAGCAAGATTTCTGGCTTTCACAGATCTGTAACTTCTTCTTTAAGAAGCTCTTCTGTCCTCGACTCGTTACCTGTATTAATGGTACCTGTTTGACCTCGTTATCTGTATAAAAGACACCTGTCCACAGCATCAAACAGTCAGCCTCCAAACTCAACCATGGCCAAGACCAAAGAGCTGTTGAAGAACACCAGGAAGAAAATTGTAGACCTGCACCAGGCTGGGAAGAGTGAATGTACAATGGGCAAGCAGGTTGATGTGAATAAATCAACTGTGGGAGCAATTGTAAAAAAATGGAAGACATACAAGACCATTGATAATCTCCCTTGATCTGGGGCCCGACGCAAGATCTCATCGAATGGGGTCAAAATGATCATGAGAATGGTGAGCGAAAATCCCAGAACTACACGGAGGGACCTGATGAATGACCTGCAGAGAGCTGGGACCAAAGTAACAAAGGTTCAATCAGTAACAACACTACTACGCCGTGAGGGACTCGGATCCTGCAGTGATCCCCCTGCTTAAGCCAGTAACATGTCCAGACCTCATCTGAAGTTGCCAGAGAGCATATGGATGATCGAGAAGAGGATTGGGAAAATATCATGTGCTCAGATGAAACCAAAATAGAATTTTTTGGTAAAAACCCAACTTGTCGTGATTGGAGGAAGAAGAATGCTGAGTTGCATCCCAAGAACACCATACCTACTGTGAAGCATGGGGGTGGAAACATCATGCTTTGGGGCCTCCTTCCATCAGTGAGAGCATTGAAGATGGAACGCGACTGGGTCTTCCAGCATGACAATGATCCCAAACACACCGCTCAGGGCAACGAAGGAGTGGCTCCGTAAAAAGCATTTCATAATAATAATAATAATAATAATAATAATAATACATTTGTGTGTATTTGATGGATTTCAGTCTTTTTGCTATCACGTACAATTGTGTAACTATTTATATCAGTTTCCATAATGTTTTTAAGTCTATTAGTATATTGTCCACGAAACAACATATTTAGGTCAATTAAAAAATGCCTGGTATGTGCTATGCAAATGCCTTAGGCATTCCTGAACATAATAGATCCTGGAAGACAGGCTATAAAATTTGCTCACATTTACAGATGCTGCTTAGATGTTCTTCAGACAATAGAATGATAAGTATATTTAACAATTTTTAAAAATTAGAGAAATTAGAGAAAATTAAATACTTGCAAAAATGTCTCATCAATGTTTCGACAGCTTTGATACACACATTACCTCTGTGTTACCTCTATATGTTTAAGGCTGAAATACACAAAATGACTGGAGATATTAAGGAAGCCTATGAGCTCTGAAAGAAACCTACAATAACATGGAACTGTTATAGAGACACATACACTAGCACAGTTATGACTGGACACCTCTGCGGTGATCTAAACATAATGACATTGCTAGATGAAATGCAGATACACAAAGTACTGTTGTTTTCTCTGTATATGGGATAGCTCTGCTAAAGGGTCACATTATATACTCACCGGACAAAAACATTAGTCATCTATGTCTGAAATACAAAAAATAGCATGTAATACCACCTCAAATTCTGACAAGAATTTCCTGTAGACTGGGATTTTTGCCACTGCTGGTAAACCATTGTAGCTGTACGCTTCAATACACATGAAAATTCAGCTTCTTCCTTCACACTATGGCATTTGGCATGCCCAAATGCAGTCACTCATTTTTGCCAGTCTTTAACATCTGCTTTGATTCCCATTTTCTTCATAGTGAACAAGACAGTCACTGCATCGTACCACCTTTTCTCAATCTATGAATCCCAGAGCACACTCCGTAGGTATTTAAAGTGCAATAATCCTCATGCAACACCATCTGCAGGAGTTGGAAGTTACTACCACCTTAAACATGCAAGATTACTTATTTTTTGGCAAGGGAGTATATAATAAAGAACATGTTGCTCCATAAGCATTTCGTTCCAATGCAGAAAATTGTGGCACATAAATGACTTGTCATTCCAATAAAAATATTTTGATGAATTATTTTGTGAAAGCAATGAACAAAGGTGGTGTATTTTGTTATGTAAGACAGTTTTGTTGGTCCTCATATCAGATGCCATATGCTGAATACAAACAAAAAAACAGCTGAAAAACATTTTACGCTCTGTTGAAGTAACACAATGTGTTAGCATCATCATGTTATTAGACAATGTGATTTATGCAATTTAATAAGATTAAATTTACCATTTATTTAAGGTTCTCAGAATTGAATGCCTATGTGAATCAGCAAATGTGAAATAATTTTCACATTCTCATTTTTCCAGGAATCAAAACTTTTGAAACAAAAAAGTTGTCCAACGACTGTATGTTCCAAATAAGACGTGTTGTGAATTTGTTTTAATATCTAAAACAAAAACTGAAATCCGCATTAGAATAAGGGAGATAGAAGAATGACAGAGAGAAACAGAGAGGTCGCAAGTTCAGTGGCAGGCTTGTCGCAGGGCAGTGTATTAAGGTCAATGTGAAAAACAACCCAAGGGCACATTTCTGAGTAAATGAACACACACACACACACACACACACACACACACACACACACACACACACACACACACACCAAAGTCCTGGCCTTATGCTGCAGAATAAAAGCCATAAAGTCAATTACCAGAAAACATGACATGACCTTTCAGAATCACTGAACATCAAGCATGAGCGGGACTGGTGTGCTTTCCATCTCGTCATGCCTCACTCCATCTCTGCAGCCCATTTAGAGCTCTCGACTCACCACTAGTAATTACTCCTCATCAAATCCATGCTGTGCAAGACTATGGCCTTCATTTACTTCCACCTTAACCCCTCATTGGCTGCATGTTCAAGAGTCAACTTACAACGTACTGTACAGAGCAATGTAAAAACTGAATGAGCCTTGGTTAGTGTCCTGTTTGTGAAGAAGGAAACACACTACTTTTGATGTGTAATATGGTAAACTTGCAATGTGTATCAACACATATATGCTCATCCCTTCAAAGAATTTAGTTTTCCTATTAAATTTAATAAGAATCTGTATACATAATTCAAAACACATGCATTTTTTCTGATCATCTGCTCCTCAAAAACAAGCAAAATTAATTTAAGTCAGAATACTTCAACAATCAATAGTATTTATTGATTAATAAAAAGGTTAATCACAATTAAAAGTAACATGTATGGACAGTATCACCCAAGGTAAGAATGATCCCATAATGTCACCCATGCATAATGCCTCTCTCTTAGCGTTCTCAAAAGTACCACTTGGCCTTTGTTTAACCTAAGAGCTTTTACTTTCACTTTCAGTTAGAGAAAGTTGTTGTGCTTCAGGGTTTAACTCATATTTGGGGTGAGGATGTTACTTCCACACCACCAGCACCTTTCTTCTGTGTATCTTGTTCTCAGGGCATAGCACACTGATGCAATTTGACTACCACCTACTGGTGAAGAAATAAACCATAGATTCAGCTTTCCCTCTCATTTGTGCTCATGGGAGCTGCACTATTAACTGGAAAAAGATAACGTTTATGAATTCACTTTTGGGGTTGTCTGATGCAAGGATTTTGTTGAATGTCAACAAAGGCTTTGGACAGATGCAAAAAAGGGAGAGCATTATTCCTGTACTTGCCTCCATGCACTGGTTACCTGTGAGATTCTGAATTGAACTTAAGGTTTATTGTTTTATTATAAGGCCTTACCTGGCATGGCACCTAGCTACATTATATAGCTGACCTACTCTGTTCCTCAAATCTGCTACTTTTAGCCGTTTTCGTTGCATTTTGTAGATGAAATAAGTATGCCGTGGTGGCAACAAGCTCAGCCCTAACTTCAGTATACCTCACTACAAATTCTACATTCTCCTGGTAGATCTTCCCAAGCCAGCTGTGAGATGTAATCCATCCAGTGGGTTTTGGGTCTGCCCTGGGGTCTCTATCCAGAGGGATGTGTCTATAGCTGTGCTTGTGAGATGCCCAAACCATTTTAAGTGACCTCACAATCTAAAAAAGCAGCAGTTCTACTCCAAGGTTCCCCCAAATTGACAAACTCCACACCCCTTCATGGAGAGTAAGTCCAGGCTCCTTGCACTATATACTATATATACACTAGACTATATATACTATAGTAAAGTCCACCATTGCAATACAACTTCCTGGCCAAAATAGATTAAATTCAAATAATCATATCTCATTCGTAGAGAGTGATAGGACAAAAAAAATTGCACGTCTTTTTTTGGCCTTGCAAATCCATGGTGCAAATACGGAAAACATCTTAGGAGGTCAATTTTGTTGTCCTCAAATAAAATTTTTCGTAACCGCTGTACCATTGCAGTTTTGGTGTTTTTGGGAAAAATTTCGGACGACCTCTGATCTTCTTCATATTTGAACCATAGCGTCTTGGGAGCAAGAGTAATGCATCAGTAAATTATTGTGACTCTAACGTTCTACAAACTTGAAATTTGGCTGTCCAATTTTTAATGTCGATTACATTAATTTCATCAAAATTCAAATCATCATATCTCAGGCCTGGAATATGATAGAATGATACGATTTGCACTTCCTGCATCTACTTGCCAACGCAAAATGCAAATATGAAGAATATCGGAGGATTTCCAAAATTTCATCCCCAAAAAACAAAATCGTAAAGTCCATCAGCTATGAAAAATTTGATTTTAAGCCAAAAAAGTAATTGACTAATATCTTTTCTATTTTCACAAAATGGATTTGCGAGAAGTAGATGCAGGAAGTTCAAATTTTATCGTTCTATCATACTCCAGGCCTGATATATGATCATTTGAATTTTGATGAAAATAAAGCAATTGAAATGTCGGTTTGATTAATATGAAAATTTAGATTTTATGCGAAAAAATTTACCTCGTCAGATTGTTTTCATACTAGGAGTATGGCTTTGCGAAGTCAAGTAGATATGGTGCAAATTTCAATCTTCTAAGACGCTCCAGGACTGAGATATGATGATTTGAAAATTTATGAAAATAAAGAAATCGAACGGTCCAGCAGATATGAAAACTTTGATTTTATGCCAAAAAAGTGACCTCCTCAGACCTTCTCCATATTTGCACCATAGCATCTCAAAGTCAAGTAAATTCAGGAGGCGCAAATTTCAACATGTTATCATATTCCAGGCCTGAGATATAATGATTTCAAATTTGATGAAAATAAAGCAATCGAAAGGTCCAACGGATATGAAAACTTTCATTGTAAGCCAAAAATGTGACCTCCTCAGATCTTTTCCATACTGGCACCATAGCATTTCAAAGTCAAGTAGATTCAGGAGGCGCATATTTCAACATCCTATCACACTCCAGGCCTGAGATATGATGATTTGAAATTTGACAAAAATAAACGAAAGGTCCAGCCGATATGAAAACTTTATGGGTCTTCTCAGATCTTTTCCATATTCGCACCATAGTTTTATGGTTCAGCTCACTGAACCGTATAAATGAGGGGTGTTTAGGTCCCAAGTGCAAGGAGCTCTCAAAGAAACAATTAATAGTAAACTAATAAATAGGCGAGCGTGGGGAAACTCGTGCACACACATTCACACAAAAAGGAAATAATAAATTTGCGCCGTCACGAGGCTTGCAGCTGGGGTTTGAACCCTGATCTCTGGCATCAGGGGGTAGGAAGCTTTACCAGCGGAAACAAGGGACGAGACTATATGCAGTGTACCATCCCTCAGGGGGGAGATTGTGGGAAATGCTGAGGGGGGAATAAATGCCCAAAGAGGCAATAGGAGTGAGGGCTAGAGAAGAAAGCGTGAGGGAACTGATGGTCATGGAGCTACTTCCCTAGCCTAAACAGCTAAATCCCTGGTGATTTCCTCCAGCTTCTAGGCTCTACCTGGCTGATCCTCTTCAAAGGCCCAGCCTACCAATATCCCTAAGCATACAAACATGGAATGAAGCAAAAAGGTGGATGCCACAGGGCGCGAGAGAAGGGTGAGGTCTCCGATATAAAACGGGGGTGCGACAACCAGAGGTGCTCAGCGACACTTTTAAATATCTTAGCCCACAGGTGTCGTCAATGGAGTAATCAGAGCCACAGAAGGTCCGGTGTGTGCACTCTAGGGACCAATGTGCCAATC
Source organism: Ancistrus triradiatus (assembly GCA_025084515.1). Classification (NCBI taxonomy): domain Eukaryota; kingdom Metazoa; phylum Chordata; class Actinopteri; order Siluriformes; family Loricariidae; genus Ancistrus; species Ancistrus triradiatus. Next base: position 24,639 of record JAJAGP010000738.1, on the reverse strand, counting down.
AAGGCACATCCATCACACCACCGCTGCCCTCCAGCATCAGGCCACGGAACGTAACATATAGCATGTCAAAGTCATGTAGATTCTGGAGGCGCAAATTTCAACGTTCCCTCACACTAAAGAACTGAGATATGAGGAGCTGAAATTTGATGAAAATAAAGCAATTGAAACGTCTGGTGGATATGAAAAATTTGATTTTAGGCCAAAGAAGTACCCTACTCAGGTCTTTTCCATATTCTCAGCATGACTTTTCAAAGTCAATTAGATTCAGAATTCACAAATTTAAATTTTCTATTACACTCCAGGCCTGAAATATAATGGTTTAAAATTTGATAAAGCAATCAAAAAGGTCCTGCGGATATGAAAACTTTGATTTAGGCCAAAAAAGTGACCTCCTCATATATTTTCCATATTCAGAGCATGACTTTGCGCAGTCAAGTAGATTCAGAAGATGCAAATTTCAACCTTTTATCACGTTCCTGACCTGAGTTATGATGATTTGAAAATTGATGAAAATACATGAACACAGGCCAAAAAATGTACCACCTCAGATCTTTTCCATATTCACACCATGGCTCTGAGAAGTCAAGTAGATTCAGGAGGCACAATTTTCAACATTCCTTCAGACTACAGGACTGACATATGAGGTTTTGAAATTTGATTAAAATAAAGTGTTTCGAAAACTCTTTATGGGCCAAAAAAGTCACTTCCTCAGATCTTCTCCATAATCAAAAAATGACTTTTTGATGTCAAGTAGATTCAGGAAGCACAAATTTCAATGTTCCCTCACTCTCAAGGCCTATGAAATGATGATTTGAAATTTGATGAAAATAAAGTGACCGAAAGGTCCTGTGCAAATTAGATTTTAGGCCAAAGAAGTACCCTTCTCAGATCTTTTCCATATTTCCATATTCTCATCATGCAATGTCAACTAGATTCAGGATTCGCAAAATTTCAACTCCAGGACTGAAATATGATTATTTGAAATTTGATGAAAATAAAGATATGAAAATTTTGATTTTAGGTCAAATAGCAATGTCCTCAGATCTTTTCCATATTCGCAGAATGTCTTTGTGGTGTCAAGTAGATTTAGTAGGTGCAAATTTCAATGTTCCCTCACACTACAGGACTGAGATATGATTATTTGAAATTTTGATTAAAATAAAACGATCAAAAGGTCTGGCAGATATGAAAACTGATTTTAGACCAAAGAAGTGACCTCCTCAGACATTTTCCATATTTGCACCATGGCTTTGCAAAGTCAAGTAGATTCATAAGGTGCAAATTTCAACATTCCCTCACTCTCCAGGCCTGAAATATGATGATTTGAATTTTGATTAAAATAAAACAATCAAAAGGTCTGGCAGATATGAAAACTGACAATAAGACAAACGTATTTAACTATAAATATAAACATGATTTTTAGCTTTGGCGTGTTCACAAAAACATATTGTTGCATCAAAAGTTATAGCCTTCGACAGTTCGTACTGTAAGTTGTGACATTTGCTATAATTTTGAAAGCTTTTGAAAGAAATGAATGAGAGTGAGCAGGCATTAATGGATTTCCTTTGAAGATAATATGTTGCCTTTATCAACTGTCTTATATGTACTTTAAAAATTTTCTTGCACACATATCAAAAGCTGTGCTTACTTTCAAATCCTAATGTCCAAATATGAATGAGAGGGCCAAATCTAAGTATACGCTCTGAATAGTGACACAGATGATGATGCTTTGGTTACAGACTTGTGTTGGAAACATTCAAATAAGCAACCTGATCAGCAGTAATTTTTGGTGAACATACAGTGGGGCAAAAAAGTATTTAGTCAGTTCCACTCAGAAAGATGAGAGAGGTCAGTAATTTTCATCATAGGTACACTTCAACTATGAGAGACAAAATGAGAAGAAAAAAAAAAAAAAACAGGAAATCACACTGTAGGATTCTTAAAGAATTGAATTGTAAATTATGGTGCAAAATAAGTATTTGGTCAATAATAAAAAAGTTCTACTCAATACTTTGTAAACTTTGTTGGCAATGACAGATGTCAAACGTTTCCTGTAAGTCTGTAAACCAGGTTTGCACACACTGTAGCTAGTATTTTGGCCCATTCCTCCATGCAGATCTCCTCTAGAGCAGTGATGTTTTGGGACTGTTGCTGGGCAACACGGTCTTTCAACTCCCTCCACAAATTTTCTATGGGGTTGAGGTCTGGAGACTGGCTAGGCCTCTTCAGGACCTTGAAATGCTTTTTACGGTGCCACTCCTTTGTTGCCCGAGCAGTGTGTTTGGGATCATTGTCATGCTGGAAGACCCAGTCACATTCCATCTTCAGTCCTCTCACTGATGGAAGAAGGTTTCGGCTTAAAATCTCACAATACATGGCCCTGTTCATTCTTCCCTTAACACGGGTCATCCTTTGCAGAAAAACAGCCCCAAAGCATGATGTTTCCACCCCCGTGCTTCACAGTAGGTATGGTGCTCCTGGGATGCTTTTACCAAAAAGTTCTGATATTACACCACATGATATTCTCCCAATCCTCTTCTGGATCATCCATTTGCTCTCTTGCAAACTTCAGACCGGCCTGGACATGTACTGGCTTAAGCAGGGGGACACGCCTGGCACTGCACGATCTGAGTCCCTCTCTGTGTAGCATGTTACTGATGGTAAACTTTATAACTTTGGTTCCAGCTCTTTGCAGGTCATTCATCAGGTCCGTCCATGACATTCTGGGATTTTTGCTCACCGTTCTCATGATCAGCATGTTACTGATGGTAACCTTTATAACTTTGGTTCCAGCTCTTTGCAGGTCATTCATCAGGTCCGTCCATGACGTTCTGGGATTTTTGCTCACCTTTATCATGATCCCACAGGATGAGGTCTTGCGTGGGGCCCCAGATCGAGGGAGATTATCAATGGTTTTGTATGTCTTCCATTTTCTTACAATTGCTCCCACAGTTGATTTATTCACACCAACCTGCTTGCCTATTGTAGATTCACTCTTCCCAGCCTGGTGCAGGTCTACAATTTTCTTCCTGGTGTCCTTCGATAGCTCTTTGGTATTGGCCATGGTTGAGTTTGGAGTCTGACTGTTTGAGGCAGTGGAAAGGTGTCTTTTATACAGATAATGAGGTCAGACAGGTGCCATTAATACAGGTAACAAGTGGAGGACAGAAGAGCTTCTTAAAAAAGAAGTTATAGGTCTGTGAGAGCCAGAAATCTTGCTTGTTTGTGGGTGACCAAATACTTATTTTCCACCATGATTTACAATTAAATTCTTTAAATATCCTATGATGTGATTTCCTGGATTTGTTTTTCTCATTTTGTCTCTCATAGTTGAAGTGGTACCTATAATGAAAATGACAGACCTTTCTCATCTTTCTAAGTAGAAGAACTTGCACAATCAGTGGCTAACTAAATACAACCTTTTTGCCCCACTGTACATAATGCACAATTTCTCTCATTAACAAAATCAACTTCCATGTGCTGCTTTCAAGTGGTTTCTTTATCCTGTCCTCAATAAAAAGAGACATCATCCTCCACACACACATGAATTTTGGACTGCATGACCGCGTACCTTCTACCCATCTGGGCTGAATTAGAAGTCTTGTCAGTTGTTTCACTGCCTAGATCAGAAAACTGACTTATGTGCATCTGTTCAAATTTGCATATATGTGTTTTTCATGACTAAGTAGTTGATGTATAAGAACTCATCAAAAATTAAGCTTACAAAATGCCAGGTCCAACATGTGATGGAAGATTAGGATTACAAACATAAAAGTAAAATATAAAATGTAGTTGGTTGAAAACAGAGTCAAAAGTTATGCCACTGACTGTCTGCATTACTTGCTTCAAGGTCCTGTATGCACTATAGGTAGAGCTGCTTTGTTTGTGATTTACCAGCTTCAACATAACTGAAGTGTTTTTTGAAGAATCTTTTTATGACTGATCTGATCACTGATTGCGATTTTTAAATATATCTTCTTTTTGAAGCTCTTTAAATACATTTATTACAGTGGTGTTAGTCAAACCATGTCGAATACAGTCAAATACTTAAAGTTTGGTCTCAAGTAGTACACTCCAAGTGTAGGAATCTTATTTTTACCACTTGTATCTGAGACTTGCTCTTTTGGCCACTACCTAATGCTCATAACCATAGGAGGGCATATGAATCATAGACTGGTAAATAGAGAGTTTTTTACTCCTGCTTAACCATTACAGACTTTTACAATGACTGTAAAACGTTTGCACTGACCCAGCCCTTATGCTGTATTTTTCCATCATTCAAGGTAGTCATTTCCAAGTTATTTGATATCCTTCACTAGGGGCCATATTTCTCCCCGCACCTGAAGAGAGGAGCCCACTTTAAAAATAAGAACACCACATAAAATAAGCTCTGTTTGGCAACATGACTAAAGATTTTTCTCCATAAATGTTTTATGAATCTCTAAAGCAAATACGCAATGACCAAGCAGTTCAATTAAACAACTGGTTTCCAAAGACTATCATGGTAGATGCCTTAAAACATGGATCATCAGCTCTTTGCTACACTATACCTCAAAGAATGGGAGTTTACTCTCATTTGAACATGCCAGAGGGATTTAACATGCAGGGAGTTATATGCTTTAGCCATGCCTTGCTTGGGGGACATCTCTGAAAACACAGATCAGTGTGCACTCATTCTGCAGTTTTAGGTTGTAGAATTGGAGTATTCAATCTTTTACTCAAAAGGCCGATATGCCTCCAGGAGTTTATTTCAACTCAGCACGAGCTGCATCTAACTCCACTTGTTTAATCAGTTGAGTCTGGTTTTAAAATATTACCTGGTTTGGGTCCTAAACTAAAAATCTACCATCACAACATCCTTTGGCGGATAAGCATGAAGACCTCTGTTCTGAGGTCTCTTAGAAAGAAGAGCAAACTCAACAGGTCTTAATAAATAATTAGTTATCTATAATAAATAACCAGTGATCTATATAAATAAATCAAACTTGACTTAACTTGGTCCTCTACTGTGTTACAAACGAGGCTATCATTAACAGAACAATATCTGCACACAGCTGTCTGTCAAGTATTTGGCCTGTGAATTTAATTTTCCATTTAATGGTTTCTGTAAATGTGTGTGTACCTGTTATCAATCTGGCACGTACTCATATTTCAAATATGTAATGGTTGTGTTACTAGTTCAAATATATTTTGTCAGGGACTACCCTATATCAGTATATTTTAGAGAGTTCACCCCATTATTATACATGTAAGTTGTTTATCTCAATGCTTTCTAATCAAGACATTTATTTTATTTATTTAATTCAAGTTTATTTATTTATAAACAGTAGGTTAAAGAATCACTGTGACCATCTTTGGAAGAAAACTAAGAGGATGAGAAATGATAGGATGGTGGGGCTTGTTATTGATAAGGCTACCAGTAAATAAATGTATTTATTTAAGAGTTAATTAAACCGGATAACCAAAATCCAGTCAGATAACTTATAGATTATTTTTCGCCCCTAAAAATATTTTCACATTGTAAAGTCATCAGTGCACCTGACAGTTCAACAGACTTGGCTTAAGCAATTTGAAATGGCAAGGTTTTACATAACATAAAACTTTTTCCTTGAAAGGATCTGGGTGTGTATTGTAGTGTAAAAAGGATCAAACCTTGGTTTCTGTAATCCTAAATGTTTGAAGGACTAAACACTGATCCCTTCATGATTGAGACACACTTCACATACATGGATTAATCTCTAACCCCACTGACCATTGTAAATAACATTTAACTCTTTATTCATCATGGTGGAATTACCCGAACCATGATAACCCACTACCACTGTGGTATGTTTATTCCTTCCTGAACCAGACAGTAGAATTATGTTTCAGTTCTGCCAGCAAATTGTCATTGTCACACAGCAAGAGTGACTCAACAAGTTTTTTTTTCATTTAGCAGAAGAAATGATTGGACCTGCAGAGCGGGCTAACGTCTGACCATGCCAATCCAATTTCATGGAAGAAATTCCATCCGTTCTCATAATGCCCCTATCGTCCTGTAAAGTTGATTTAAACCTTTGGGATTGGGACAAAGCAATTTGCCACCTGGAGAGGAGGACTGAGTTGGGGGTATTTGTGTTTTAATTGGAGGGTCACTTGCTACATCCTTTGGGCGCTTTGGTTGTCTTTGTTCTGGGCTCCAGTCACAGGAAATCCCCCTGCCTCATTAAGGCAGAAGAAAGATTAATTGACCAGTTCACTAACTTCCAGCCCCAGGACTTGATCAACTTTGGAAAGAAACTCACCAATTAGACCTTAGCTCAGCATGTTCCACTCCTTGGCAAAGGAGTACTCTTTTTCATTATCATTAGTCTATGCAACAGTTTGAAGGGATAAAGATCTATTCCTTATCCATAACTCCAACAAAATAGAAAGGTTGGTTTTGAGTCAAGTTCCTCATTAAATAATTTTTGTTAGTAGATAAAACACGTGTTTAAAGTAGGGCCCTATGCTATAGAAATATCAACAGATAAATGTGTGAACAATTCATAGGTCAGCAAAGCACTATGAGTTCAGGGTCACTCCTATCAAGAGCCATGGCTGGTACAAGGTCTTTCACTCTGACACAAAATCACACTACAATGTCCGCCATTTTATTTCTACAAACAGAAGGGCATGATGTGCAAGCAACATCATACTCAAGAATGGTTAACACGGAAAAGGAGACCTGAAATATGAATTTAATACAATTTTTAGGGTTGCTGGGCCCTGTATGAGCCACAGAGGATTAAACGTCAAACCAGACCAGACCAGATCAGCAACACAGTAAGCCCATCACAAATTTAACAACCCAGGGTCTGTAGAAAAACCCCATGTGGTGATCTCTGCCATTTCTCAACAAAAGGCCAGACCAATTTCTTCTGGTAAACTGCTGGATTGATGTGACACTTTTGGCTCCAATTAACCTTAAAAGTGAACATTTTCCTCTAATGCCCCCATACACTTGTGTTTCCAATTTTATTTCTAAATTATTGTTATTTATTTATTTATTTCTAAAGGTGTATACTTTCAGAGAAACAACAAAGAAAATATATTTACTGCTACAATACCTTCAATGGCTTTACTAAATTTCTTATTGCTCAGTAAAGCATGTTTTGCTCCAAAGTGTGAAAAACATAGGTATCCTCCTCTCAGCTGCTACAGTTAGGGCTCACCACAGTATATTATCTGTCTCCATCTTGCCCTGTTCTCTGCATTTTCTTCTGTCCCACTAACCACCTGGATTGTCCTAACTCACCACATCCATAAATCTCTTTGGACACCCTTTTCCTGAAATACCTCACATCAGGCCTCTGCACATGACCAAATCATTTCAATTTGCCTCTTTCACTTTGTCTCCAAATCATCCTGTCTGTGCTGTCCCTCTAAAATTCATTCATTTTCTTGTTTGCTTAATCCTGGTTTGGATTGTGGGAAAGCTGGTGCCTAGCCGACAACACAGCACACAAGGCAGGAATCCATCGTAGGGCACACAAACTCATACACTCATACACACAATCACGTGCTATCAAAACAGCAATTAACCTAACACAAGTCTTTGTAACCTGGGAGGAAATCGGCATACCCAGAGAAAAGAGGAGAGCATGCAAACTCCACACAGGCGTAGCCCATGTTGGGTTCAAACCGGGAATCTCAGAGCTGTGAGGTGACAGTGCTAACCACTGCACCACCATGCAGCCTCTGCAGATAATCATTACTAATCCTGTCAACACTCCCAACAAAAATTGCAGCATTTTCATCTCTGCCACCTCTAGCTTTGTCTCTGGTCCTTTTGTCAGTACCATCTCTTCCAGTGGTATCACTGTCATCAAGTAAACTTTCTCATTCACTCTCGCAGAGAGTTTATCACAAATCACTTCTGACTCCCTTCTGACACCCACACTACCCTGATTGTACTCTCTTCATCATACAGTGGTGCTTGAAAGTTTGTGAACCCTTTAGAATTTTCTATAATTCTGCATAAATATGATCTAAAACATCATCAGATTTTCACACAAGTCCTAAAAGTAGAAATGAGAACCCAGTTAAACAAATGAGACAAAATACTTGGTCATTTATTTATTGAGAAAAATGATCCAATATTACATATTAGTGAATATGTGAACCTTTGCTTTCAGTATCTGGTGTGACCCCCCATGTGCAGCAATAACTGCAACTAAACATTTCCTGTACCTGTTGATCAGTCCTGCTTCAGCCCATTCCTCCGTACAGAACAACTTCAACTCTGGGATGTTGGTGGGTTTCCTCACATTAACTGCTCATTTCAGGTCCTTCCTCAACATTTCGATTGGATTAAGATCAGGACTTTGACTTCCAAAACATTAACTTTATTCTTCTTTAACCAATCTTTGGTAGAACGACTTGTGTGCTTAGAGTTGTTGTCTTGCTGCATGACCCACCTTCTCTTGAGATTCAGTTCATGGACAGATGTTCTGACATTTTTCTTTAGAATTTGCTGATATTATTCAGAATTCATTGTTCCATCAATGATGGCAAGCCGCCCTGGCCCAGATGCAGCAAAACAGGCCCAAACCATGATACTACCACCACTTTGTTTCACAGATGGGACAAGGTTCTTATGCTGGAATGCAGTGTTTTCCTTTCTCCAAACATAAGGCTTTTCTTTTAAGCCAAAATGTTCTATTTTGGTATCATCCGTCCACAAAACATTCTTCCAGTAGCCTTCTGGCTTGTCCACATGATCTTTAGCAAACTACAGACGAGCAGCAATGTTCTTTTTGGAGAGCAGTGGCTTTCTCCTATTAACCCTGCCATGCACACCATTGTTGTTCAGTGCTCTTCAGATGGTGGACTCATGAACATTAACTTTAGCCAATGTGAGAGAGGCCTTCAGTTGCTTAGAAGTTACCCTGGGGTCCTGTGTGACTTAGCAACTATTACATGCCTTGCTCTTGGAGTGATCTTTGTTGGTCGACCACTCCTGGAGAGAGTAAAAATGGTCTTGAACTTCCTGTATTAATTCACAATATGTCTGATTGTGGATTGGTGGAGTTCAAACTCTTTAGAGATTGTTTTGTAACCTTTTCCAGCCTGATGAGCATTCAAGTCAAGTCAGATCTATTTATATAGCACTTTTTTACAATGGAGCATTGTCTCAAAGCAACATTACAAGTTTAGATTATCTCCTAATAACTACGTACAATACCAAATTGAGCAAGCCTAGGGCGACAGTAGCAAGAAAAAACTCCCTGAGTGTTATAGGAAGAAACCTTGGGAGGACCAAGACTCAAAAAGGGATCCAATCTCCTTGGGTGGCGTAGATGATGAATGTAAGAACGAAACTAAAATCATGGAGTCATAGTTTGAATAAAATGTGAAATATGCACATCGGCATTAAGTGGCGTGGCTATGATGGGGCTGGAGCTGATGACGGAAGCAGCTTGAGTGAAGCTGCAGTGGATGAACATCATGTGTGGGGCTGGAACTGGTACCGGAACACAGCTCGGAGAGAAAACAAAAAATGTAATTAGTTATTGATTAAGAGCACATTGTCTATTAACAATCACTGATGCCTTGTGTAGCATGAGACCCCAGCAGCATTAGCTATAGCAGCATAGCTAGAAAGAGGAGAACTGGTAGGTAACACAGCCAAGAGGGATCACATGAGACATCGGCAACCCCACGGGAGGCAGAAGACAGCAACCCAACGTCTCTGATCACCATAAGGCTCTTTGACTATGAACCCCCAGCTCTGCCCTTAATCTAAGGCAAGGATGCACGAGTCAAGATCAGAAGGACCAAAGCCCAGCCCAGCCAGACCGCCCACTCGACACTCCCCGTTAACGGACAAGGCAGGCAGGCCAGACAGGACTCCAGACTCCAGCCCCAGTGACCCGAGCCATGCATCCTGGTCTAAATCTAGTCAAAAGCCTGAGCAAATAGGTATGTCTTTAGCCTAGACTTAAAATTTTGGAGAGTGTCTGAGTCTCGAACGAAAGTGGGATAGTTTGCTCATTCACACCCCCCCTCAGTTTTGGGGCAGCCATGTATGAGCAAGCTTTTCCCCCTGCTGTGACTTTTTTAATTCTAGGAACTAAAAGAAGTCCGTTACCTAGTGCACGAAGTAGGACAAGTTGGATTGTAAATCTCTCAGAATGCACTCAGATACTTTGTGGGGCCAGAGACACGCGTAGAGCCTCCACGACGCACCAACGTCCCAACCCCGTTCTCTATTTCTCGCCCATAAGGGAAGTATTTTGTAATTGATGGGAATTGACTGGTATAACCAGTGGAGGGAGGAGAGAAAGGGATTTGCCCTCCCCCTCTTCCAGATCATGTGGGGCCAGGCCATGTAGAGCTTTATAAGTTATAAGAAGTATTTTGTAATTGATGCGGAATTTGACTGGTATAACCAGTGTAGTGATGATAGAACAGGACTGATATGATCAAATTTTCTAGTTCGAGTTAGCACTCGGGCGGCTGCATTCTGAACTAACTGAAGTTTATTTATAGATTTACTAGAGCATCCAGTAAGTAAGGCGTTACAGTAATCCAACCTTGAGGTTATAAACGCATGAACAAGGTTCTCTGCATCATTAAAAGAGAGGATATTTTAAGTTTAGCGATATTACGTAATTGAAAGAAAGCAATTCGAGTGATGCTGTTATTGTGCACATCAAAGGAGAGATCTGAATCAAATGTGAACCCTAAGAGCATTAACAACTCTTTTTCTGAGGTCCTCAGAAATCTCCTTTGTTCATGCCATGATCCACTTCCACAAACATGTGTTGTGAAGAGCAGACTTTGTTAGATCCCTGTTCTTTAAATAAAATAGGGTGCCCACTCACACCTGATTGTCATTCCGTTGATGGAAAACATCTGAATCTAATTTCACCTTCAAATGAACTGCTAATCCTAGAGGTTCACATACTTTTGCCACTCACTAATATGTAATATTGGATAATCTTCCTCAATAAATAAATGACCAAGTATAACATTTTTGTCTCATTTGTTTAACTGGGTTCTCATTTCTACTTTTAGGACTTGTGTGAAAATCTGATGATGTTTTAGGTCATGTTTATGCAGAAATATAGAAAATTCTAAAGGGTTCACAAACTTTCAAGCACCACTGTACCTCTATTGCCTTCTCCATTACTTTGAACAATGAATCCCAATTACTAATTCAGCCACCTTCATCAACTCTACTTTTTGCAACCCCACCATTCCACTGACCACATGAATTCCAACTTGCTCTTACTGACTTTAATTCCACTTCTCTCCAGTGCATACCTTCATCTCTCTAGGCTTGCCCCTACCAGCTGCATACATTTACTATAGAATATACAATATCACCTGTGAACATTATAATCTCTGGACACTCCTATTTGATCTTGTCCATCAACGTGTCCATTACCACTGGAAAGAAGAACGGGTTCAGTGCCTTTCCTCAATGCACTCACACCTCCATTTTGAACCCATCCCTCATTCATAGTGCACACATGACTGCTGTCACACTGTCCACATACATGTACTGCATTACCCTCACATAGTTTTCTGATAATCTCAACTTCCTAATTCAACACCACAACGCTTCTCTTGGCACTCTCTTATAAGACAAACACACAATGCAGCTCCCTCTGGCCTTTTCAATACTTCTCCATCAACACTGTCTAAGCAAACATTGCATATTTAGTACATTCCTGGAATGAATCCATATGGGTGTTACAATTCATAAACTCACCTCTCAGCACTACACATCACCATTGTTCTTAAAAATTGGTACCATTATATTTATTTTCTACTTTTCAGGCATCCCCTCACCTTCCAAGATTTTGTTTTGTTATCTGTAATAAACATCTCCATGCCTCCATCTGGTCATTTTGGCCAACCGCCTTTCCACTCTTTATTCTCTTCTTACATTTACATTTACAGCATTTAGCAGACGCCCTTATCCAGAGCGACTTACAATTGATACAATTTTACAATGCAAGCAATTGTGGGTTAAGGGTCTTGCTCAGGGACCCAACAGTGGCAGCTTGGCAGAGGCAGGATTTGAACCCTGGACCTTCTGGTCCAGAGTCCAGTACCTTAACCACTAGGCTACCACAGTTCTTAGCTGCACTCACTACTACTACTACTCCCTACTAGTCCACTGTACTTCCTGATTTAATGGTTCTGCATCATCTACCCTACTCTCTCTCTCTCTCTCTCTCTCTCTCTCTCTCTCTCTCTCATTTTCTTCATTCATCAGCTATTCAGATTACTATTCTCGCCTTCTTAACATACTCTCCTTGTTTGTCAGGACATTTCCATCTGCATCCTTTGTCATCCTAACCTACTGTACATCCTTCCCAGTTCAGTTCCTCTGCTGGGAATACTGGTACAAATCCTCTTCCTTTTGTCCAGCTTCTCATACAACTTGTCATATTCCTTTTTTGCTCTCCCTACGTTATGCCTTTTATCTCCTTTTACTCTTGTCCACTATTCATGTCTCAGACTATTCCAATTCTGTTTCACAAACATAATTCGTCCTTACTCTTTTCTGTACTTCCTCATTGCATCATCTTCTCATCTTCCTTCCTCTGTCCAGATGTCACACCAATGACCTGCCTAACTGTCTAGCTCCTCTTCACCACCATACAGTGCCAGTCTCACCTCCCTCCTGAATTTCACACAACAGTCTTACTCCAATGTTTACCATTTGATCCTTGGTTTAACCCTTTCTCTTTTCCTCTTCTTCACATCCACTCACCCTATAAACCACCACCTCATGTTGTCTAGCCACATTCTAACTTGTAGTCTAAAATCTCTGTCAGCTTGCATCTCCTGTATGCACCTTCCTCCACTCTTATACCTCACCGTATGCTCTTCCTTCTTTTTAAAATATGCATTGCTACAATTGCGTGGGCTAGCGAGTGTGGGCCCTGGTGTCGAGCTAGCGAACGTGGGCTCCAGCGTCGAGATAGCGAGCGTGGACTCAGGTGTGGTGCTAGCATGCATGGTATGCCGCTTCCTCCGGCGATCCTTGGCAAACAAGAGACCACTAAAAACAGAGAAGCCAAAAACAGTTATGGGAGGTTGATATCCCCATTTGAGGTAGTCCTCTGGGTACTCATCGTCAGATGAGTCAGACCACAAGCTACAAAGAACTGGGGACACACTTGCTATGTCCTTATATGGGTCTGGAATTTACACTCCACTCCCCCTGCTGCTCAGTCTTCTGCTTCTGGTTTGTTGTTTCCCTTAGCTTCCTTGCTCTTTGTTTAGCGTGTACCTTATGTTATTTAGTGGTTGTTCTTTGTAACTCTGTCCTGTGTCCGTAGTATTGGCTTTCTTTGTTGGTCTTGAGTTTATTGTCTGTTTGTATTTCGCACTGCTTGGATATCATTAGTTAGCTTTAGCATGTTAGCTTATTATTTGTGTAACACCATGTGTGATCATATTGCTTGTTAGCCTTAGCATTATTTGCTAGCACTGTCTCTGTTTAGCTCACTGTATCTTTTAGATCTGTATTCCACTTTATTCATTGTAAAATAACCTTCTCACTTGTACTTACGTCCACCTCCCGTCCTGAGTATACCTGTGACACACTTCTTCTCTCTTTGTTTCAGCCCAGACTCTTAGTACTTGCATCTCAGATGCCGCTCAGATATCGCTCATCTCCACCCTGTGCTTAGTAATAATGATGCCAAAATGCTGGTGCACGCTTTCATCTTCTGCTCTCTGTAATGGTCTCCCTACTAAACTGTTAATTCAGAAAGTTTATTCAGAATTCAGCAGCCAGAGTTTTCACTTTCACTAGGCACTCTGCACACATAACTCCTCCTCCTATCCTCCATCAGTTCCATTGGTTACCCATATTGCACCATATCAATACTCCTTCTGTTGACTTTCAAAGCCCTCCAAGTTCTTGCCCCTACCTATCTCAGTGACCTGCTCCATCCATGCTGTCCCTCAGTCTCTCTAAGATCCTCTGGCACTGGACTTCTTGTCGTTGAGTGCAATGGTTACAGTGGGTGGCAGGTCTTTTGGTGCCTCTGCTCCTATGCTATTGAATTCCCTTCCACAATCACTGTGGGACTGCTCCATCTTGTCTTCCTTTAAAATTCACATTAAACCCTTACTCTTTAACTCTTATTACTCTTCTCGTGTTTAACTTTTTTTCCCTCTCTCTGCTAAGCATCCTTGGGTTTGTGAAAGGCGCTATACAATTGATTATTATTATTATTATTATTATTATGGCGCTAATGAAGTGGCTGTGTGTGCATCAGATAACAGCAGCAGGACCTAACCCACTTTAGTCCTCATTATGAGCTCAGCAAAGATGTCTCTGAGATATATGTGTGCTTAATGGGGAACTTCTGAGTTCGGTTTAAAAAAAGAATCATGATGCGGTCGTTTCGAAGGGTAGGGATCACACCTAGGCTATTGTTTTAGGCTGTCGGTCAAATACCTCTCCAGTTGAAATGGAAATACAAAGGAGAGAAAAAAGACAAAGTACTCCCTGCTTCAAAAGGCTGTGTAAAACATTTTGCAGCATCATTAGATTCATTTATGAGTGTGGAGGTTGGGTCCCTTTTTGAGTCTTGGTCCTCCCAAGGTTTCTTCTTATAACACTCAGGGAGTTTTTCCTTGCCACTGTCGCCATAGGCTTGCTCAATTTGGGATTGGGCGTAGTTATTAGGAGATAATCTAAATTTGTAAAGTTGCTTTGAGACAATGCTCCATTGTAAAAAGCGCTATATAAATAAATATGACTTGACTTGACTTGACTTGGTACTCATGGTATGATTTAGTTTCAGCAAAACTGTTTGGGAAACTAATGAAGGTCTATTTGGAGAGGGGTGTGGTGTGCATTATTCAGTATAATCTTTAGTGGGGCAATGGCGATTAAATAAGTTAAGTGATTAATATGCTCACCAAAAAGAGTCAGAATTCGCTTCTCTCGCAGTCTGACTCTGCCATGGCCCAGCCCACAAACCCAGAAACACAAGCACGCACCCAGACCTGACAGAGACCTACGCTGTGTCACGATCTCCCTGCTTTAACCCCCTTTGTCTCTTTTTCTACAGCAGGTGGGGTTGTTTCCGCTTGCTGCTCTTTTCCTATAAATACCTACTTCCTGTGCACGTCCTGTCCTTGCATTTGATTCCCTCACCCTGGCATGGCTTGGCTCCCTGCATGGTTGGTCTCTGTTGTCTTTGTCTAGTGTGTACTTTGTTTTGTGTCTTTTAGTAATGTTCACTGTGTAATGTGGTTCTGTCTTTTGTATTATAGAGTATTATTGGGTATTTCTGTCCATTGTCTGTTTGTGTTTAGTATTGTTTGTTTAGCTTTAGCCTGTTAGCTTATTGTGTGTTTACACTTTCAGTTAGCTTTATTTCATTAGTTGTTCTTTTGTCTCTGCAGTGTGTACCTTGTCTGTTAGCTTTGATTGTTAGTTTGTCTTTTGGTCTTGGTCTACTAGTTTATTGGTTGTATTTGCAAGATTTTGGTTCTGTTAGCTTTGCATTAGTCCTAGTGTATAGTAAGTCTCGTCTCGTCGTGTTTGCATTTGCTTAGTTCGTGTATGGTGCTTTGTCTGTCCACTTGCCCTGTTTCACCTTGTGCACTTGTTAATAAACACACTTTTGCACTTACGTCCGCCCCTGTCTCTTTTACCAACGTTACAAGCTAATTTTAGCATTCATGTTAAAAAGTATATAAGGACTTTAATGGTAAATATTAGATGTAATATTAGATAAAATGTTAAACTATGTTTGGAGCTCTCATGTACTCAGAGATTTGGAATTGAATGGCAGAAAAAATGCCTGGTGACAAATCTGGAGAGAGGAAACATAATGAAATGTCCTTATATAAAAATGGACCCATTTGAATTGCATACTTTTTACACTTGGCACAATGCACTCAGGCAAGTACCGTTCTTCTGGCAACTGCCAAACCCAGACTCATCCATCAGATTGCCAGACACAGAAGCTTGATTAGTCACTCCAGAGAGCATGTCTCCACTGCTCTAGAGTCCAGTGGTGGTGTGCTTTACACCACTGCATCCGACGCTTTGCATTGTGCTTGTTGATGCAAGGCTTGGATGCAGCTGCTCGGCCATGGAAACCCATTCCATGAAGCGCTATACGCACTGTTCTTGAGCTAATCTGATGGGCACATGAAGTTTGGAGGTTTGTAGCCATTGACTATGCAGAAAGTTAGCAACCTCTGCACACTATCCGCCTCAGTTTCCGTTGACCCCGCTGTCATTTTACATGGCCTACCACTTTGTGGCTGAGTTGCTGTCGTTTTCATTTGCTTCTACTTCGTTATAATTCCACTGACAATTGACTGTGGAATATTTAGTAGTGAGGAAATTTCACGATTAGACTTGTTGCACAGGTGGCATCCTATCACGGTACCACACTGAAATTCACTGAGCTCCTGAGAGCAACCCATTCTTCCACAAACATTTGTAGAAGGAGTCTGCATGCCTATGAACTTCATTGTATACACCTGTGGCCATGGAAGTGATTGTAATACCTGAATTCAATGATTTGAATGGGTGAGTGAATACTTTTGGCAATTATAGTGTATACGGGACACAGAACAAACTGGAAGACAGTTTTACAATATTCAAAGTATACTGGGAAGGAAAGATGATAGCAAGCTGGCCAGCCAGTTCTCTGAAATGCTTCCAGAAACAGACTTGGAGCAGTGCTTGTTTTGATGTTCTGAAATACATTACCTCTACTGAGCATGTACACAGTAATTTCAGACAAATTTTACATGTTCATACTCTAGGCTTAACAATTAGGAAGACCGTTCTAAATTAAAATCGATACAGGTCTAAATTTTAATGTTATACCACCATTGATTTGCTGAATTAAACATATGGGGGGGATATAAAATGCTGCAAGTGCAAAGATTTTGGAACCTGTTGATTCACTGTAGTTTCTGTCCAGGAATTGCCACAGGGTGTCCAAATTGCAGATGTCACATTTTATGTTATTTTCTTCCAACATGTTAAATTCAGCAAATACATTTTCTGCATTAACGTTTCCAGAAATATGCCATACTTTAGTTTGTTTCCTGTAGTGGTTAGCTTAGCTTATTTTCACTTAGAAAATCAAAAATTATTTGATAAGGAGTGCCCAAAGTTTTGATATAGGTCAATTAAATTCAATCTTATTTGATTTTCCTCACACTGAGAAAGGAATTGTTGTCTGGTTTGATATCATTTAGGACAATGACGAATTACATGTTCTATAGTTTCTTGATCATTGCAATATTCACAGATGCCATCAACATGTTTCTTCATTAAAATTAATTAACCTTGTATGTCCAAATCGCTTTCTTGACAATATGGCCTCTTCTTGCTTACTTCAGTTTGTATTCCTGCCTCATTCTGACTCTACTTTTAATATTATAAAACTGCCTTCCAGTCTGTTCTGTGTTCCATACGTGTTGCCATTTATCCTTCATTTTAGCTTTAATAATACTTTTAATTTCTTATTTACTGCATTTTACATTGATCTCTATATTATTATTTTCTGCCGAATTCCTACAGCGATATCTTGCAATTGATAGTTCCACTAATTATCTACCAAGCCTTGATCTCTGACATATGCCCAGTTGTATATCTGTATGTCTGATATTTCAGACGCGAGCAAATATCAGAAACTCACCCTGAAAACAGTGACAAGAAAGCAGAACTGCAAGAATCAAGCAAGAAACTCTTCCTGACACAACCCTCAACAAATTTATCCAGGATTCAGGCTGGCCCTAAGACTACCCTGGCGTCTTGAACCTTAGTGGCAAAGTTGTGAACAACACAGGAATTCAATATTAGATTAGTTCAGCAACCTCATGCATAATGCGTTGTATTTGAATGAATATCCCTCCAACTCTGGAATAGTTATACAAATAGTATAACTATAGTTAAGGATACATAGTAATATGCACTATTCCACCTTATTAGCAGTGTTTAGTAGCACCATGAGATCTGCCTCAGATAGGTATGTAAACATGTGAGTGCATGGATAATCACAGATTGATGCTGTTAGATGAATAGAAAGCTGCATATGTCAGCTTCAACCACCTTGAAGGTCTATTATCTGCTGCTATATACTCATTTGTATGTGTTGTGTGGAAACATGCCTCTCATTTTTCCTACAAGGCTGGTTAGTCCTCAAGGGTGAAATGGCACAATTGGTTGACATTTCTCTGGCTCCAATTAACCTTCAATTTGACTCACTGTACACTACATCTTCCTCTATTGTCTCTCAGAATTGTAAGCCTTGCACAGGGCTGCATGTTTTAGAGAGAGATTTGTTAAACACTATTAACTCAAATCATCTTTGTTTTCCATAAAAAGATAAAGCAAACTTATTTTATTTTATAGAAGACACAAACACTTTTTATCATGTATTTAATGCATACACCATCATGTATCTATCTTAAGAACAATAAATATATTGTGGATTAAAGTGATGCTAGCCATGTATTCTGCTCCTCAAACAGCTCCCATGGTTGAATCAGAGGGCATACATGGAAAGTTTCTTCATGTTAGATTTTTCCTTGACAATCCTATACAGGTAGTCCTCGGGTTACGACGGTCTCGAGTTACGACAATTCGTAGTTACGACACATCTCCCATAAGCCTTGCTTCGACTTAAGTGGTTGTGCGTCGTAAAACGTCGTGACGTCGTGTTTGTGTTGACGGCGGAGGAATACTCTACGCTCGGTTATGCGGCTCGGGACTGAGGCGGCGGTGCGTCACCCCAGTGGCTTGTTAACTTTTTGCCCTTCATTATGGCTCCCAAGCATAAGACAGACTCTTCTGATGGCAGTGCATCGAAGAAGAGGAAGGCCATCACCATGGAAGTGAAATTAGATATACGGTAAAGGGGAAACACCGACAAACATTGGCCAGGCTCTCGCCATTATCAAGGATAAAGCTCGCATCCTTGAACATGTGAAAGGATCTGCTCCTATGCAATCGAAAGTGATAACTAGGCAGCGTAGTGGTCTTATTATTGAGATGGAAAAATAAATGTATTTTATGTGTTTTTTTGATAATTATGTAGGGTACTGTGTTAGAATAGGTGTTAGGATAGGATAAGTGCTTACAGTATGTTATTTATGATGTTATTTATGTACCGTATGTACGTGTGTTCCAACTTACACCAAAAATCGGTTTACGACGTCCCCTAGGGACAGATCTGCGTCGTAAGTCGAGGACTACCTGTATATATATATATTGTATGTGTGAATATTCAAGTGAATGTGAATATTAATGCTTGCAGTGTTAAAGTTCTTTGATTTTGAGTAGGTTGATAGAGGAAATATATAAGCAATATATTTCCATCTGCATTTTTTCTCCATTTGAAATTCTCATTCAAGTCAAATCCACATGAGTAAATGATGCTCCAATGAGTGAATGTCCAGGAGGAAGCTTCATTAATATTTCAAAGCATGTGCTATTTTTCCTAGCTTGGTCAATGATTTAGAGTTAGAAGTGCTGAGGTCATGTAGTGGTTAAACTAAGGCAGGGGCCCCAAATGATGAGAACATAACCACCACTGGTTTGCATTATTAAAATCCCCAGGTCACTAACCAGCTCTCATTCTATTAAACATAGAAGAAAGAGGCACTGATGCCTCTGACTCCAGTTTGAACTATGGCAGTAGTTATGAGTTCAAACAGTTTCCATCTTAACTTTTGATAGCCTGTTTTCTTCCCATATTGTTCACTATTAGTCACCTTTAAACTTGCAAGGCTTGTGTTCTTCTCCTTGTAGCTTAATTCAATTTGAATAAAAAAGCAGGATGTTACAACGTCATGTATTATTCTTTGTGTTTCATAATTAATTATCCTAACAAGCATGGAAAGTGGATAATGACTACAATAGAAAATAAGACTGATACGAATCTACTACAAAGTGAATCTACTACAAAGTGTTAGTGGACACATAAAAGCTTCCAAATCAATAAAATTTGAAAGCCACAAAAAATATTTTCTTTAAATTGTAAATTTTGTTAATTCAATTACTATTAATTGTTTTATTAATTATGTTAAGTGGGATCCGGGGATCCCACAGGTAATTTTTATAGGAACTCAAGATGCAGAAACACAGACAGACAAATCGGTACCAAAAACACAATATGATTTATTTATACAGTCAGATAAGCTCAGATCAATGAGAAGCGATAACCAGAGTGATTGCGGCACGGCAGGTTGAGTCCAGGGAGTTGACGAAACCAAAGAGCAAAAACCAGAGGGAGTGCATTGGTGAGGTGTGAGCTGCTTCCACAGAACAGGGAGGTCTTCAGGCATTGACGTTAGGACCAGGTAAATGAATGGAAGTGGGGTTAATTACTATATCGATCAGGAAGAGACCAATATACCAGGGTGCCAACTTCCTGGACTCAACATGAAGGGGAATGTTTTGCACCGAGAGCCAGACAGGTTGGCCAGGGGTGTATATAGGCCCAGGTCTCCAACGGCGATTGGCTGAGTGCTGGGCGGTTTTGAAATCAGTAATATTGTGTAGGGGTTGACTAATTATGATATGGCAGTATTAACCACACATCCTGCTGCTAAAATAATTTTTTTTTATTTTATTAGAGGCCAAGCTGTCAAAGCTAGGTGGCAGCATTGGCCTGTGAGACCGATTTACTCCGGGGAACGGTTTAGCGCGGCAGCACTTATGCGCCCACTCTAATGAGCACTTATTAGATGTCGAGACCTCACTCGTCTCTTGAGTGCTGTCACGTCAGCGTTTTTTTTTTTTTTTTTTTGGATCAGTTTTTGTTATGGTTTTCAATATTAAAAAACAAAGATGAACTGTATAAACAAAATATAAAGGGATTGGGACCCAAGTGCAGTTAGCTCCAGATGGTAGTTATAACCAAAATAAAAATAAATAAATGAAAGGAAAACAAACTGAAGATGTGATTAACTAATAAAACTAAATAAAAGAAAGTGCACTTCATAATCGTACTGCGCCACTATTCTGAGTGAGCTTACGGCGTGCCTCCGCTGCGTGAACGGCACTTCGGATTTGCGCATGCGCAGTGCGCAGCTATCCGAGTGGAGCTTCCACGGTTGCGTGCCACACAATATAATAACAGAAAGCGCCTTCACGTGTGTGGCACGGACGCGGGGAGCGAAGAGGACGAGGCTGTAAGCTCTACATCCTCTTCTAAGTGTGATCGGAGGGTTTAAAAGGTTTCCAGCAAAGGGGGGACGACGGCGTGAGTGAGGAGACAGCGGGGGCAAGGCTGAGAACAGCCAGAGGAGCCCGGCAGAAAATAAAGTAAAAATAAACAAAAACTGACCCTACCTTGCCTCTAAGCAGCCCCCATCTGTAGGCCTTGGTGCCTGCAGACGTACCCGCTGTCCCTAACAAAAGAAAAGAAATGGAGGACTTGCTGCCCAAAATTCCGTCCTTGAGCCAGCAGTGCGAGCGCATCTGTGTATCAGCATGAGCCGGTGTCATGTGGAATGCAGCGACACCGAGTGAGCCACAAAGATGTGTTTATAAGGGTTCAGCAGCAGGTGTTGCCACTTAACCGTAATAAGCTCGGGAAGGGCTGATGCACGCACGATCGTGCTGCTGCTGCTCATTCCGCCAAACTGGGATAACTCCTGGCCATTAGCGGCCAGAGAGTGACCCCTGACAGTGGGCAGGAATGGCCCTGAAATAGGGGCTGAAGGGGAGGACGGGGCAGGACAACCCAAATATGGGACTTGGTAGGGGCTTGGGGCCCCAACCGACCGGCTCAGGGGCGAAGCTCGGCGTCGGCGACTCAGGGGTGGAGCTCGGCACTGGCGGCTCAGGGATAGAGCTCGGCCCAGCGAGACCCATGAAAAAGAGGGTGCGAGGCTAAATGCCCAAGTACGGGGTCAACGGGTGTGGCAAGCTCTGAGACGGAGCTTAGTTGCTCAGGTTCGAAGCTAGGCAGTGCTAAGTGCCCAAGTACAGGGTCAACGGGCGCGGCGAGCTCTGGCATGGAGCTTAGTTGCTCAGGTTTGAAGCTAGGCAGTGCTAAGTGCCCAAGTACAGGGTCAACGGGAATGGCGAGCTCTGAAACGGAGCTTAGTTGCTCAGGTTCGGAGCTAAGCGATGCTAAGTGCCCAAGCACGGGGCCAACAGGCGCAGCAAGCTCAGGAACGGATCTAATTGCTCAGGTTCAAAGCTAGGCGGTGCTAAATGCCCAAGTACGAGGTCAATGGGTGCGGCGAGCTCTGAAACGGAGCATAAAAGAAAGTGCATGCCATAAGCACACTGCGCCGCTATTCAGAGGTACGGGTACCTCTGCGCTTACGGCGTGCCTCTGCTGCGCAAATGGCGCTTTGGGTCTGTGCATGCACAGTGCGCAGAAGCCCGGACGGGGCTTCCGCGGTCGTGTGCCACACTAATAATAACAACTAGCACCTTCACGTGTGTGGCACGGATGCGAGGAGTGAAGAGGACGAGACTACTAAGCTCTGCGTCCTCTTCAAAGCGCGATCTGGGTGTTAAAGAAGTTGCCCCAGTCGCGGCAAGGGTGATGTGGGTGAGGAGACAGCGGGGGCGAGTCTGAGAACAGCCAGAGCAGTGCAGCAAAAAATAAAGTAAAAATAAACAAAAACTGACCTTACCCTGTCTAGGGCCCTACCTTTATTGAGCTGCCCCTAAGCAGCCCCCGTCTGCAGACCTTGGCGCCGGCAGACATACTCACTGTCCCTAACAAAAGAAAAGAAATCGAGGACTTACTGTCCGAAATGCCGTCTTTGAGCCGCAAGTGCGAGCGCGTCTGTGCGTCAGCGTGAGCCGGTGTCATGTGGAATGCAGCGACACCGAGTGAGCCACAAAAATGTGTTTGTAAGGGCTCAGCAGCAGGTGTCACCACTTAACCATAATAAGCTTGGGTAAGGGCTGATGCTGCTGCTGCTGCTCACGGCACCAAACTGGGATAACTCCTGGCCATTAGCAGCCAGGGAGTGACCCCTGACAGTTTTTGCTAGGGAAAATGGTAAAATGTACGATCAGGAGGCCGGAGGTAACCGCTAGCGTCTAGTAGCCAGTGTAGGGAAAGATCCCACTGTACGCTCCCCTTTGCCACTCTTCGCAACCCCACCATATCCTCGGCGGCATCGGCTTGCTTGCTGCGGCAACATGAGTCTAAGTCACCCCAAGTAGCAGGTTTGGTTAGCGAGGTGATTACCAGCCAGCGCTCAGGGTTTGGGCCTCTCCATTTTATTCATTTCTTTGTTTATTTTCAGTTGAATTTTTATTTAGGTACATCTGGAACTCTTGCGCTTGGACCCTAAAATCCCTTTTATATAACAGAATAATGCGACCAGTAAGGACACAGCGGGAGTTCCTGATGTTGACCGGAGTGGAGATCCTCCACTCACAGGACCCTCAGGCCCCATCACCCTCCCCTCCATCCCATCTTGAGGTCCTCTGCCCTTAGGAGACTTGCTTTACGCTGCCCCCAAATTTGGAGGTAGAGCTAGAGCCAGGGAGCGAGCTGGTTCAATCTCCAGCTCGTCACAGTCCCTGCTGTCCCACGCTCAGTCCCTCTTCAGTGGAGGTTCCCACCATCGTGGAGCACCACAACCTGAGGCTTCAGCAGGCCTTGGAGCAGCTCGCATCTGTGACCACCTCCATAATGGAGTGGTGCTCCAAACTTGTCGAAGGTTCGGCATGCCGAAACATAACATTTTTAATCATTTATGTTTTTATGTCTTCAATATTCAGAGGTTAAAGACATAAAAACAATAAATTACTTATACTTGTCAGATGTGAAATACATACTTCCAGAGAAACTTACTGACTGTAATTTTACAGGGACAAGGATGTCTACAACACACATACAGCCATTTTATTTATTATTTTATCTGTTTGCCCTGGGTGTGGCTAGAGACAGTGAACTCAGGTGTGATAAACCATAGTAAAGTTATGTTTTAACAAGGGGGGGCAATCACTTTTTCACACAGGGCCATGTAGGTTTGGATTTTTTTCTCCCTTAATAATAAAAAACACCTTCATTTAAAAACTGCATTTTGTGTTTACTTGTTGTATTTGACTAATATTTCAATTAGTTTGATGTTCCTGAAACACTTAAGTGTGACAAACATGCAAAAAAATAGGAAATCAGGAATGGGGTAAACACTTTTTCACACCACTGTATGGATGCGAAATATAATACCATATGAAAACAAATCCTATAATTATTTAATATATGTACATATACACATTTTGTTATGGGTATTTCATATTTCATGTTATAAACTTATATCTACATGTATCCAGAAGGCTGTCAGTATATGTGGATGTTACATATCCAAATATAAAACATAGACATACATTTTTTTTAAATTGCATAGTAAATTTAAAAAAAGAGAGACATAGTAAATTGGAGGTGTTCAAGATTGCTTGGAGGGACAGCATGACAGAGTATAAGCATGCCCTTACTAAAGCTAAAGCTGCATACTTCTCCTCAATCATAGAGAAAAATAAGAATAATCCAAGATTTCTCTTTAATACAGTCTACAAATTAACAAAAAAACCCTACAGAAAATGATTCTCCCGTTCTGTGTAATTTTAACAGTAATGATTTCATGGCTTTCTTTAATGATAAGATAGAAAACATTAGGCAT
>JAJAGP010000737.1:0-307071 GCA_025084515.1 Ancistrus triradiatus | reverse complement strand
AACATTATCATTAGCCAATGTGAGAGAGGCCTTCAGTTGCTTAGAAGTTACCCTGGGGTCCTTTGTGTCCTTGCCAACTATTACACGCCTTGCTCTTGGAGTGATCTTTGTTGGTTCACCACTCCTGGGGAGGGTAACAATGGTCTTGAATTTCCTCCATTTGTACACAATCTGTCTGACTGTAGATTGGTGGAGTCCAAACTCTTTAGAGATGGTTTTGTAAACTTTTCCAGCTTGATGAGCATCAACAACTCTTTTTCTGAGGTCCTCAAAAATCTCATTTGTTCGTGCCATGATACACTTTCACACACATGTGTTGTGAAGAGCAGACTTTGATAGATCCCTGTTCCTTAAATAAAACAGGGTGCCCACTCACACCTGATTGTCATCCCATTGATTGAAAACAAATCAATTCAAATTAACTGTTAGCCCTAAAGGTTTACATACTTTTGTCACTCACTAATATGTAACATTGGATCATTTTCCTCAATGAAGTATAATATTTTTGTCTCATTTATTTAATTGGGTTCTCTTTATCTACTTTTAGGACTTGTGTGAAAATCTGACTTTCAAGCACCAGTGTATGGGGGTAGTCAGTTTGTGGAAGGATCAGGATTAGAGTGATATAGAAAGTCCAGATGATTAAACTAATTCTAAGGAATTTTCTTACTTTCCTGTAAACACTACATGAACTCTTATAGAGTTGCAAAGATGCAGAGGCTTGAAAAAAAAGCAAACAACATAAACACCATTAAACCCTTTAAGCTTAGTTAAACAGATGGTTGATGACACAAAAACACTTTGAACTATAGACATAAAGGGCGGTGCAAAAATACACTTACAACAAACTAAAGTTAGTGTGCTGGACCATGCATGTGGAGCTGCTGAGAACACCCCACCTTCCTTACACAATATGGAAAGGCTACCAACACTACAGTATGATATGCCTGTGATCTTAAACAAGTGTTGAGAACTGTGGCAACCCACCCACTCTTTCCTAATATGCGTAGTTATATTCCATTATATAAATAAGTGCATTTTCTTACTTTTTTTTCAGCTCAGCAGGTAGAATTCGTATTCACAAAAGTACTCCATATAATCATACATCAAAATAGATAATCATAGGATGTATATGTGTCACACATAACCTCTGTGCATTTGGACGTGTTTTGTATGTGTGCTTTTTAATCTGTAGCTTGTTAATCTGTCTGATTTTATAGTTAACTGCACTGTAAGCAGGGCTGGGGATGTTGTTCACAGGTTTATTCATGTGCTGGTGTTTTTTGCATTGCCTGCATCTGTGTATGTGTGTGTGTGTGTGTGTCTGTGTATGTGTGTGTGTGTGTGTGTGTTGATGCAGGTAGAGTATTACTTCCTCCAGCAGATTAGGTGAATAATTAATTTCCTCTTCGATATGGAAGACTGGCTGTAATTAAAGAGAAGAGAGAGGCAATGAGAGTACCTCCCACATCCCTCTCTTCCTCTCTCTATCTGGTGTGCTCGATCAGCTATTAAGCTACTCCACATCGCAATACTTTAAAGAAAAA
Organism: Ancistrus triradiatus; assembly: GCA_025084515.1. NCBI lineage: Eukaryota > Metazoa > Chordata > Actinopteri > Siluriformes > Loricariidae > Ancistrus > Ancistrus triradiatus. The sequence goes on along the minus strand of JAJAGP010000737.1, from coordinate 305,524 downwards.
AGTTGGGTAGCAGTCCCTGTTGAAGTGCCAAGGGATGATTCCACAATAGGCCTACTTTGCCTCAGACACAACCAAATATGTCTGCATATGATGTCTGACCCATCTGGAAGGCACTGCTAGAACTTGAAACTAGGTCTCTGTCATGATGGGCTACTGTATATATGTGTATATATTTTAAACACTGTGTTCACTCACTGTGCACTCTGTTAGACACATCTCCCATATTGCTCCACCTTGCAGATGTTAAGTCAGAGACAGCAGCTCATCTGTTGTTGCAAAGTTTGTGTTAGTCATCCTCTAATTCTTCATCAGTGCTCATAGGGTGCTGCCTACAGGATGCTGGTGGCTGGACATTTATGGTTGGTGGACTATTTTCAGCCCAGCAGTGACACTGAGGTGTTTAAAAACTCCAGCAGCACTGCTGTGTCTGATCCAGCACAACACACACTAACACACCACCACAACATCAGAGGTGCTGAGAAGGATCCACCACCCAAATAGGACCTGATCATTAGAGAGCAGAGTAAAGGGGACTAACAAATGATGTAGAGAAACTGGCTCCAGTCTGTGATTGTAGGACTACAAAGTGCTTCTGTATGGTAAGTAAAACTGATAAAATGGACAGTGAGTGTAGAAACACGGACGTGTACATAATAAAGGGATCGGTGAGTATATAGCATAAGGTAGTAGTATTGTTCCAAGCAATTAATATTAGCATTGATTTTGTTTGTTTATTACACTGATAAAATAAACAAATCCCACTAATAAACTTTTTTTCTTAAAAATTTGTGCAGTTGTTTTAAGTGCAGAAGGAGTTATAAGAATTATACCAGAACAAAATGTAACAGGGAACACAGAAAACGTTACGGCAGATTGGAGAACTGTTAACTTGTACATAAAAAAGATTGCAGTAGACAACGGTATTTACATTTTGTGGACTGCATCTTATGAATATTGCCTTTCATTTTGAATTTGACTGGACAAACGGAACAAATTAGGACTCCAAATCTGGCTTAGATCCTCCCTCTGGGTTAAAGATCACTGGTGTAGCTGCATTATATTCACACTGATGCGTAGTACTACAAAGTTTGTGAGATCATAACAAAAATCTACACAACTCAACCCTTTTCAGAAAAAGTACCAACATAGTGCCAGAATTTTAAAGAACCATTTTAAATTACAAATAACTCTTAGGTTTTGGCTATAACAGAAATGTCTTCACTTAGAACTGTTAACACTTGATTCATCTTTTCCCCTAAGTACTGTGACATAACCAGTTTTCTTCAAAGTTTATGTAACTGTTTATCCAACTGTGCCAAGTAAAAATGATTTGACAATATGAGGCCAGTGCCATCTAAGGAGGAAATAGACAACATAGTATTTATTATGCTGATAAGACTGATAAGTTACACATTGTATCTATCATTTCATTTGTCATCAGATTTAACTTCATATGTAGAGCCTGAAAGGATAAAAAGATGCCTTAAAATATACAAAATATACAGGTCTTATTTTTGGGTTTCAGAACTGCTTTTGTCAGCTGAACCCCTTTCAACCTAAAATATATCAATTTAGTTTTAGATTTTAAGTAGGCCATGGTTATGTTAATCTATTGCAACGAACGCATTGTATAGTATTTAACATTGTGAGCTATATTTACATCATTGCAATTTGTAGATGCATTATTACAATTACTATTTAGCAGCTACAAGTCTTACAGGCATATCTTTATTTTTAAATATTCCAAATATAAAAACATTTCAGTTGTGGAAAATGTAATATTAATCTGCATATAAACAACGAATTCCCACAAGATCTATTTAGTTATTCAGTCTACTTCAGCTGTGTATTTACTTCATATTATTGAATTGTATCACTAGCATTTTCATCACAGTCTCACCGTCAAGCAGATGAAAGGCCTTTGCCTGCTATAACCTTGACTGGACATTTGTACACCTACACTGCATAATCTCACCAAAATCTGCTACACTGACTGTTACAGTTCAACTAAATCTCCTTAATCTTTAGGAGTTTTTCCTTTCGCCTATTATTCAATTGGGGTCTAAAAGCTGTTTTGAGACGATGTGTGTGTTGTTGTGAGTGCCATAAAAATACAATCAAAGTGAACTGGATTGAATAGAACCTAACTGAATTGAATAAACCCCTGCAATGACACCAAGTACCCAAAGGGGATTGTCCCTGGTACGAAACCTGTGGTATATTTACACTGATTCGTTTGTTGTTTCACGCAGTTTTGGCAATCCTTGTGTTGACGTGATATGGAAGCAATATTTCTATTTAGATTTGATGCATATCAGCTACATTGAATACACTTGGCATTGTAGAAGGTGTTTAAATTCTAGGTTAGATGACGTTCATGACGCTGGTACCTGTCCTCATAAGAAACTACACCGAGGACGTGAGCAGGGCGCGCTTTGGCCGACAGGGGGCGTGGCTTGTCCGCGGGCCGCGCGCGGAGAGGCGCGACAGGCTGAGCGCGCGCTTTTCTCTGCGCTCCAGCGGAACAGCTCAAGTCCTCAGTTCGCCTGTGCTGGCTCTTCTCCCGCTCATGGTGCTTTCATTAAAGCAGGTAAGCACGCATTTCCTCTCCCTTATTTCGCTTTAATTAGACTTATCAGAGTTGAGCTTTTGCTCTAGGCTACTTTTATAAAGAGTGACATATAAGAGATGAAACAGAGACGCCCTTGCGCTACGTTAACTTGTGACTCGTATTGCTCGTGCTGACACTATTTTTGAAGCATCTGCTTTTGATTCTGAAATCTCCTCATGACCTAAAGGCCGTGTTAAAGGTGGCAGAAGGTGATGATTGATAGCCGATGCTGAGAGGTGACCCCGAGCGCGAGCTGCGACCCTCCTTCATCATTCAGGGTTTAAGGTTGAGAAAATGTGGCTTGCTTGACGTGGAATAGCCAGCAAACAGTCGGCGGCATCACCTCGCCTCTGCTTTGCACGAATTCTAAATAATGTACAAACCGGATGAGATGTGAATATGCAACCGTGAGTGATTATGACTGCTATCTCATGCATTCGAATAAAGTTTATAACAAGCATGTGGCCATTTTTAAAACGAGATCAGAACTGGACTTCGGTTCGTATTCCTTAACGCGTTAATATGAGCAAAAGTCCATTCAGATGAAAGTGGAAAAGGAGGACTTTTCATTAGACTTGTGGTGGGGCTTGATCCGAGCCATGCTACTGCAGGATAGAAAGTGTACCAGTACTAACCACCAAATCTCTGGATCATTTATGGACGCGTCAGAACGTCTGCGCTCGGGCTCTGCGCTCGGGCTTTACGTTTGGGCTCTGCGCTCACCGCCTGAGAGGAGAAAAGGCAGCTTTACTGAACACGGGTTTGCCGTGAAGGAACTATTTTCTTGCTACTTTACTAATAACTCTCCAGTCATTTTATTGCAAAAGCCTACTTGTAAGCACGTCAAAAAGTTTAATACGCCAGATAATTTCGCTTAATTTCGGACTAAATAGATTTCTCTCTACTCCTTATAATACCACATTACTTGATTATTTGCGTACAGTTTCACTTGTGTGATCATTTGCAAGGCACGCAAACAGCGTGATTAGTAAGTAGAAAAGATTCAGCAATATCAGCTAAGGATAACCGAGCAGGTTCACTCGCTGTACGGTTGACTATTCATTCTCGAGTTTGACTGCATTCAAGTGACATCTCTGAAATCCTCCTTTGGCTATATTTGTGCTCAATAGAAATGCCTGTTAACAGGCCTGGTCTGTGAAATTAAGAACTACACAACGACTGGCTTAAGTGAAAGAACAGTTCTAGCGCTATATCAAGGCCCCCGTGACGCTGTCCATGGTCCTGAAATCCATGCAGCCCATATATAATAGGCCTAAATGTCGTACAGCTGTAAACATTCCATTGTGTTACACAACGAAAACGAAATATGGTCAGTTTTGTTTATTTTTCATTTTTGTTATACAGCTAGGTTACTACATAATGCTGCAAATGGACATATCCAGGAAACCGGCTAGGTCACGTAAACGGAACAAAATACACGCACAGCCCTGGAGGCAGTAAAATCCCTTAAGCGTGCAGATGACGAGCACTTAAAGTGCAACAGGTTAAATTGTCATTTAATTCTACGACTTTACAAATATAGATTTAGATTCTCATGGGCATGCGCAAAATTATTCGTCAGGCTTCTTATGGTATGGGCCTTTACACCAAGTACACATACCATAATAGTAGTAGCCCATATACTATACTATATTATATATTATAACACCAGCTACTATACTATTTAGCCTAACACTAAGTGTTACACGATCCTTGATTATGCATTTCATTGCAAAGACACTGGATATTTTTCTCCTATAGTCCAGAGATATTCGAGTTCTGTGCGCTTTCCTATTATAGCACATTCAAGTGTTGAAAATCTTTGTACTGGAGCTGTTTACAGGATTTAGGCTATCATCCAAAATGGTCCGATCGATTTTTATAGCTTCAGGACACGCCGATCGCCGGGGTCACATCTGATGAGAAAATTCGCGAGATTACCGAGATGGTTTGGTGGCGGTCGCTGTTGGAGGATAGACGCGCGTTTTGAGGCAGATTTACAGCCTCGGATCGATGTGTGTTGATCGCTGGCACTTCAACATGCCCCATGTGTCCAGTTGTGTCGCTCAGGCTCGGGCTCGGGCTGATCTCGGCTCGACGTCAGAAGGTGCGCAGCAGTGCAGCACAACGCCTGCATTAGGCGACCGGAGCTCAAGCCGAAAGCTCTCGCGTGCACAGATCCGCGATTTGCTCCACTCCCGGCGAAGGTTCAGCAATCCCACTCACTTCTCCTTGCTGTGTTTCAGGCCGCCCGTGAATGGATTTCCTCCGGATTTGTGCCGCCTGACATGGATGGCCCACTGCTCAGCGAGCCGGAAGCCTGGTCCTTGGCGCAGTGAGACGGACACGCGTTTTCGTTTTCGCTAAAAGGATGTTGGAGGCGATCGCGCGGTTCTTCTGTCGCGCGGTTCTTCCGTGACCATGCCGTGATTGCAGCGCTCCTACCCCTCTTCCACGACCAAACAAGCAATTTTCAGGGAGTCTTGCGATCTAAAGGATTTAAACACTGTACACTGCAGGCACCATGAAGATTACCTCCTTGCTGATAACTCATGCGAGGTTCAGGAGATCCGTTAAGATCCTACTGCTGCTCCTCTTATGTGTGGGGGACTCTCTCGGGATGCCGCACGTTCTGAGATTCGGTAAGAGCATGCTGAATGCACAAGTCCATTCTCAACACACCAAGCCACGGAGATTTGTTTTGGTCGCCATAGTTTTCTCTGCTTCCCGGTTCACGTGTTGCTATGACTCTCACTTACACTCTTAAAAATAAGGTGCTGCAGATCGTCCTTTAGATCGCTGTTTCAGAGAAGAACATTCATTCCGGAATCTTTAACCTTGCTGGCTATATAGCTTTATTTTATTGCTTTTGTTCATTATTTTCCCCGAACTATAACATTTTGGGCATGTAAGATTCGTTGTGCTGGAAATGATACGCTCAACTTTCCTTAAGGAACCAAGTCACTTCATCTGTATGGCATCGATACCTTTACTGACAGCTTTATTTTTAAAGAGTGTATTGTTACTATAAATGTTTGTATGCCACATAAGCAGTGTACACTGATGACTTTCACAATTTCTGACATTTATTTATTCTTGCTACTGCCTTACTGTCAATTACCTACAAGTTTTGTGCATTATGGCGTTCATCTGAAAGGCAGTAGCCTGCATGAAAAAAGGGTGCATACAAACACATGGCTAAACTCTTTGTAAATGTTTATCCCTTCAGCAGATTTCCTTAACATTATAAATTATTGAATTAATGAAGTCTGATCCCTTTGAATTAGGATATTCTCAGAGAAACCTCATCTGAAGAGCAACACTGGCTATACCTTTGCAGTCATATGTGCAGACATTTCTGAACTACTGTGTAGATGTTTTACCAGATGGTCCCTAGTAATGCTGTATAAGGGGAACAATTGCAGTTAAAAGCACACTCTCTTTATAGGCGGCTTTTCCTCTCTCATGTTGCTATTAGCAACCCCTTCAAGGAGCACTTTGTTCCTGCTCATGAGCTTCCCATTAGCTCTCAAATCCAGGAAACAAGCTAAGACCAAACATTAGAGTTTTACACTTTTTTTTTCAGTTGCAAGCTCACGTTATGTGGCTCACACATGCATTGATGACAGAAGCTACAATTCAACCTGCTTCTGCTTATAGGGTCAGGGCTTAGAGTGATGTTGGCCTGTTCCTGGCTCTCAGACAATGCAATCATTTTTCTCTCAAACACACCCAGGGGAGTTCTGCAGCGCAGCTTGCGGTTTGTTTTAACTATGTGCCGTGTCAAAGAGATTGGCCAATAGCACAAGCTTTAAGGCTTCGTTAAATTAATAGGCACAACACCAGCTCAAACTGCCACTGGAATGGAAATGGCTGTAATGGAAGTGCCACTGAATCTGATTTCTCTTGCTATCTTATAGATGGAACAGCAAAGTAGCCCAGAGCTCTTGAGTTCAATATAGTCTTACAACGAACACACGGATTTTTAACATACATTCATTTCAGTTCAGTTACAGATGAGCTGGAAATGTGGAGTGGGTTCATAGTAGTGGACCCAATGACATTGTATTATTTATCTTAAGTGTTACTTTTTCATTTCAAGCCCTTAATCTCTAATCCATGCCATTGTCTCTCATAAGTGTATACCTTAGGGTTACGTATCTTGATTAGACGTGCTGTATTGAGATGATGGTGCTTTGAAACTTGCTGGGTCAAAGGAGAGCAGATAATTACACAATCAGTTCGCACAGGGATTATGATAAGCACGTAGACAGCGATGAAGAAATAAATAGAAATCAACTAGCTAATTAAACATTTAATCCTAAATACAACCCCAACAATGGTGACCTAAATATGCCATATATTATTCATTGTAACTGGCTGATATTACTCGCATCCCCTGCATTTAGCACACACTCTTCTTCTTGAACACAACAGCTAGAGGAGGATGGTGTGGAATAAAGTACTGCAAAATCAGTACTTAGCTAGATAGCTTCAGCTATGAGTAATAAAAGAAACAATAATGAACTAATTAGATATCTAATCTATATGAATGAGTCAATTATGCATGAAACATCTTGCATTTGCTGCCATGACTGCCCTTATATTCAACTAAACAATGCCGAGTTACTTATTTATATTCTTCATGCCATCTATTTAATTTGTTTCTATTTATTTAAGCTAGAATATGTTATAATATCTAGATTTACAGGTTGGGGTGGGCTCTTTTGAGTCTTGGTCCTCCCAAGATTTTGTCGTATTTTAGGAGTTTCCTTGCCACTGCCACCCTAGGTTTGAGCAGTGGGACTGTAGGCCTAGATGTTTTGAAATTTCCTTTGAGGCAATCTGTTTTATAAATTAATTTAGACTTGATCCGATTGATTTAGGACCATAAAGTCAAATAAACTCAAGTCAAATTTATTTACATAGCGCTTTTTACAACACAGCATCGTCTCAAAGCAGCTTTACAAATATATTGGCTCAAAGCACTAGTTGAGCAAGCCTGAGGTGACAGTGGAATGGAAAAACTTCCCTAACGTTACAGGGAAGAAACCTCGGGAGGACCAAGACTCAAATAGGGACCCTCCTTAGGCAGCCTGGATGTTAAATATAAGAATTAACCCTTATAAGGTCTTTGGGTCTGTGGGACCCGTTTTCAGTTTTTAGCTTAATAAATAATATAGAGGGGGGATAATTGGAAATGTTTTCTGATTTATGTTCCTCACAGAAAATGAGCCAAAGCCAATGAATCTTAGTTTGAAAAAAAAAAATACTAGTATCATTTTTATTAAGCTAAAAACTGAAAACGGGTCCCACAGACCCGAAGACCTTATAAGGGTTAAATAATATAGGTAAAGAAAATACACTATGTAAAATTAGAATAGAATTATATATAGGCTAACATGAAATGAACTAAAAAAAAGAGAATAAAATCTATAGCATATATAGTTAGGATTGAGTGAGTTGGGACAGTTAGTCTAAAAAGAAGAGTCACTGTAGGTTTTTGTGTCCTGGAAGTTATTACCCTGGAACAGAGAAAGTCACCACAGGATTACAGTAGTTTCGGCAGATGAGTAGGAAAGGTATTGTTGTCAACTGCAGCATTGAATTTAATGGCTTCATCCTCAGGTTGATGGAGGCAGTGAGGAGAGACAGTGTTGTCCTACATCCTCAGGACGGCCAGACCAGGGTGTTGCGTCCGCGCCATCTCGGAAATAGAGAAACATAAAAATCTGTTAAAAGCATGATATGAAATAAATATTCATATTAAAACGTCAACAATGCAGATTACATCATGACCCCCCCCCCGTTATAAACCCCCCACGTTATAAACCCCCCACGTTATAAACTTATAAACATATAAACAGATGCATAACAATTATTTGATTTTCTAGTTTGGCATGCCATGTGAGACATACCTACAAAAATGATAACAATTTCAGAATTTATTAGTATTTGGCATGTTTCCCTTTTGCTGAAATGACAGCATGCACTCAAGCTGGCATGGACTCCACACGTTTGTACAAAAATTATGATGATCCATGCTATCCCAGCAAAATTTCACAATATTCCAAAGAGCTTACTGTGATGTTACTGAATGCTTGGCTTTCTCTGTCTCCAAATGCATTCATAAATGATTGGCTCAGGTGACTGTGGAGGATATTTTTGGATATTTTTTGGTCTACTATGAAATTTTATAATCTTCTTGTCAACATGTGGAATCTATCTTTGGTAAGAATATTTGTCCAGATCTGCTCACCGCCAAGGGATTGTGGTGGCCAAGTGGTTAAGGTGCAGGACTATGAACCAGAAGGTCCTGGGTTCAAATCCCACCTCAGCCAAAAGCTGCCACTGTTGGGTCCTCCTTAACCCACAATTGCTTGGATTGTAAGATTGTTTCGATTGTAAGTCGCTCTGGATAAGGGCGTCTGCTAAATGCTGTAAATGTAAATGTAAATGCTCACAGAGAGAGTGATTCTTATTCAGAGCTGATGATGGCGAATATGGTAGACATAGCTTCAGTCTTTATAATGTATCATCTAATACTCCTTCCCTCATGAACCAAATGACCTAGACAATGGCTTGGTCAGTGTCTTCTATAATGTAGATACACCCACAGATACATCCCTTTGCTTCCTCAGTCAGGGCCAACATGGCATGGCAAAGACTCAAACCTGGGTCCCTTGAACCAGGGACAACCCTAGACAGGGTGACAATCCATTGTAGGGCACATACTGGACGTAGAGTTTCAACATTTTGAGTTTATGTTATTTTCACAGGATAAATATTTTACTCAGACTATGCCTTGCCATAAAATTTATTCTAAAACATTTAAATTGAAATAAGACTACAATGGAGTGGCATCCCTTCAAGGGTATACTTACTCCTGTGATCCTGACCTGCATAAAACATGTAAAAGTAGGGTCAAGTTCCTGTTGCCTAATACCCATCATTTTTTTATTGGGAAAATCCCTATGTGCTTCCTGTATATTCAACACCCAGTCCAGTTTCAGTGACAGTCAGCGTAACATAGTGGCACAGGAAACTTCATTCATCTGCTGAGTGAGCATGGCGTAGCCTCTCTGCCAAGTAAGGTCTTGTTCGTCACATGCATCATTTTTCTGCATTCTTTACATTCTGTCTTCCAGCTGTTTCTTCTAGCGCTAAATGTTATAATAACTCATAATTATCTCATAATTAATCATGAATAAAGTGAAAGTGCAGGGTGTAAGTAGAGGCAAGAAGCCATTTAGAAAGCCACCTACTTTTGTTATTTTCCCAATTTCCATTCATTATTGTGGGGTAGTTTTTTGGGTAGGGGGTTAAAGGAATACAATACAGTATATGTAATTCAACCATATTTATATGGGTATTTCAATGGCACAGTAGGTACTTTTGATGGGTTCCTCTGACCTCCCAATAAAACATGCCAGTTAAGTTGATTGGCTACTATAAGTAGACATGTGTGAGTGTGAACGAGTGACTGTGTAATTTCCTTTGATGGAATGCTAGCCTGTTCAGTGTGTATTCCAGGACAGCGTCCAGAACTAGCACACCACTCACCAGTACAAAACAGCTAATGAAGATGAATGAATAATTATGCATATTTTCATAAAGCCATATTGTGCACTTATCACATATCCAACAAATCAACGGATTCAGTAATGACAATATAATTACACAATATTTTATCATAAAAAAAGAAATAAAATACACAACAGTAGATATTTATATATTCAAAACACAGAAGTTGTGCCCATGGCAATATCAACCCTCACACCCTTACCAACTCCCACAGAAAATATGTCTTATCATCAACAAACAGAAAAAAACAACAACAAAACATTTATTTATTTATTTATTAACATCATGTTAGCATTGATGGCTATATCTAAGACAGTAGCAAGGGTACAACTGCACACATCAAACACTGGGGGCTATTTTGAGTGACCAGTTAACCTACCGCATGCATTTGCAATGTGGGAGGAAACTAGAAAACTAATGCAGACCTGGGAAGAACATGCCAATTAAATACAGACAGAGTCTGTGGTCAGGATCAAATTGTAGATCTCTGGAGCTGTGTGACTTTTTATAATGCGAGTCACACAAAACAGTCCCCACCCTGACAAGTCCTGTGAATCAGGAGGCTCTGGTCAGGTGGAAACATCTGGGAAATACACACACGTAAAGTTCAAGGTTCCAGGAGACCATGGGACATTGAAGCACAACTGTAACGTCACCTTGCCAGAAATGCTTTGAACTACTCTGGTTTGTATCCTGCCTCCAGTGAGGTAAAGATTCAGATGCATTTTGAAGTTGCATTTTGTCTCATGGCTCCATGAGGTCCAATATGGTTCTCCAGTACCAAAATTCAGATGTTCAGTCTTCTGTTGCAATTATGAAAGTGCATGTTCTGAATGTGTTTTCCGGATGTTCCACCTCACCAGAGGCTTCCGGGTCTCAGCACTCCACAGGGTAGTGTTGGGTCTGCATGACGCATCACACAGACCAGGGTGCCCCCACATTACAAACAGTTTCTGATAAAAGGGACCAAACTCATATACTACTACTAGGAATTCTATTAGTATTCTATTAGTATTAAATAATAATAATAAAAAAACGAACATATTGAACTAATTTTTAGAATGTTATTTTTCTTGCAATTCTGAGTAAGTTCCATTGTGAAATTACTTTTACCATTTGCACTGAAAGGTTAGAACGGTTGGATATGTAATTTCAGGCAGAAAATGTTAAAAACACTCTCTGAAAACATGTTCATTTGACAAAGCATTTATTCTGCAAGGCTTCAGTTGTTGTGTCAGGTCAAGGGAGAAAAAGTGGAATTGGGAATTGGTCATGTTTTTTGGGGGCACTGAGTGTTGTTTGTCCTCGTTGGTGCTGGGCATTCATTTGGAACGACACTGACCTTGTGACTCCTCCTTCTGTATAGGCCTGCGACTATTTCCAGATCAATGACCTGCGTGTGTGTGTGTATGTGTGTGTGTGTGTGTGTGTGTGTGTGTGTGTGTGTGTGTGTGTGTGAGCAAAAGTGTATCTCGGCTTGTGTGTGGGTGTGTGAAGGAAATGGCACAGTTGTGTCTCTCTGTATTTGTACTGAGCCAGGGACTAAATGTAGAGAAGTACCTTTCATATGTCAAGGCTGGCACCTATGTTTAGTTATAACTCACATACCTGTGTGAGAAGTTCATTTTGCCTAATTTCAAACAAGGACAAAGTGTTTTCAACAGGTTCAACAGACTGAAACAGTTCCATTGAAATAAATGAGGATTTATAGTTTTCAGAAATATTACAGATTTATCATATATCAAATGACCTGACCTGTGTATCGGTATGGATTCAAAAATTCTAAACACTACAAAATGCACTACATTCATTACAACACTGAAAGCTACCACATCAAAGCGACTTAATTTACATGTATAAATTTCCATATTAATGAACTGTGAAAGAAGAAATATGCACAGTGTTCAGTTAGAAAAGATCAGTCTTGTAGCACATCAGAGCATCATAAGCAAATGAAAAATATATTCAGTCCTCATTCTACTACAACACTAGGCAGACATTCAAGTAGTCGTTCACAAAACAGTAGCAAGTAGTAATTCACTGAAAATTGCTTTCCTGTAATTTTGAAAAATACAGGCTGATATCAAAAGCTTGGAAGGTTCTGATCATTATCCATCATTTTTGGCTACACTTACAGAAGGTTTTGATATTTTCACACATTTGCAAATGCAAAGTTCAACTATTTTACATTTACAGAGCTGGAACTTGAACTCGCACCCTGATATTGAATAGTCTGGAGGTTTATTTACCAAACCTTAGCCCCCACTTCCCTTCGCTCCCTCCAATCTACAGGACAATCATTTGTGCAATCATCTTCGGTAAATGTGTCATCCTAATTACCCAAATGTGCTGGGACCAGAAGCTTTTAAACACATTGATCACTGCTGGGTTAAGAAAGGCCAGACAATCACAAATGCTCATCCAAAGCATGCTGTATTTAGAATTTCCCACTGATGATACATGGTACATACATAAATATTAAACAACGTCTATGGAAATGTAGGCCAGAACAGCACAGTCAACAGATGGACACGTCTCTTTACTGATGGCATTAAAAAACGTCATTTATCAATAGCTGATATAACTACACGGGCAAGGGATTATTTTGTCAAACCTTTGTCAAGCACTACAATATGGATTTACTTTAACAAATGCCACTTAATACGTAATGTTAAGCATATCCAGAAGCAACATTGACTTCTCTGGGCTGGGAGGAATCTGGCATGGACCTACACACAGTGGAAACATGTATTGCAGACAGACGAATCAGTATTCCAGAAGTATTTTGGAAGAAATGGATGCCAAAGACCAGATCCAGTCATTTATCAGCAACAAGTCCCAAAGCCTGGGTCTGTCATGGGGTTATGTCAGCGCCCAAGGCAAATGTCATTTACTCTTCTGTGATTTACATTGACAGCATTTAGCAGAAACTCTTACTTGAAGAGACTTACAACTGATACAAAAACACTTCAGACAACAGTGGATTATGGGGTTTGCTCAAGGACCCAGTAGTGGTACCCTGAGAGAGGTAGGATTTGAACTCTGGGTCTTCTGGTATACAGTCCAGTATCTTAACCACTGAGCTGTCTAGGAGAAATTAATCAAATGTACATGTTTATTCAACCAATTTACAGCCAAAACTGATGACTATTAAACACTTTAGAGCAACTTATTCTCCAAATGTTTGTATACTTCGTCTGACTAAGTTGACTAAGTAGCTAATACTTGGACAAGGTCAAACAAGAGTAAGGAAAGACCCATTTTGTTTAAGATGGACTTCTTCTTGTTCTCATTATTATTATTATTATTATTATTATTATTTTTATTATTATTATTATTTGTGTATTTATGTAAATTTTCTTAAGGCACTGCATTGCTTTTGGATGATGTAGAAATGCTGGAATATGCTGGAATTAGTTTTTATTCCTTGTTGCAGTTTTACAGTGCACAAAACCCTAACCTGGTAATTCAGTGTTCCTTATGCAAATTAAAAGCAATATCTTACCATGTTTATGCCAGGATTTACTGGTGGAAAAATGTGGGTCGTAAAGCATTAGCAAGTGGCCTAAATCTTGCACATGAAATCTATGAACCAGTGTTTTTGTTATAAAGATTTTTATGCTTTATTTAATGTCTTCATGCTATAAAAGAAATGCCCTCTTAAAAGTGGTTCAATCTGAATCTTTATATTTTAGAAAATATGATGGGTGAGTGAAAGCAGAAACAACTCTACTGAAATAGAGATTATTATTTTGTTTTGACTTATTCAACCAGTTAGAAAGTGAAGGTGGTGAGTGACAGAAGAAATTGTCTAAGGGCCCAGTCAGACTTTTATTGGTGCCAGTGCAACAATGACTATGAGAGGTTTTAACCTGAATATTGTGAAATTAACGTAAAATGACCACGCAGTAATCTGTAGTTTAATTGCTTCCTCTAATCTGCATACACTAGTATTAGGAGTCATGCTCTTCAATGCCAGAGGGTAACGTCAGCTGGTCTAGATACGCTTGGTGCGATCGCGCATGCACCAGTGCTCATTTAGCGCTGATCAGTGACGCCTGCTGGTTCGTGTATTTAAGAGCACGCTCGAGTCCAGTCAGGTGCCAGATCCCCTCACTTTACATGAGGCAGATGCCTGCGAGACCTCACCCGTCTTAAGTGTCCCCTTGTTTATGGTTTAGGGATAATAGTAGACTTTCGTAGAATCACAGCCAAGATACAGCTAGGAGGCCGGAGGTGACGTCAGGGAATAGTTTGTTAGCATAGGGACAGATCCCGCCAGCGGCATTCCCCCGCTCCTCGGGATGTCCGTGCCTCCCTCTTGCCCGGTTACGTGCCCCTTTGGGCTTATTTAAAGCAACCCCCTTCTCCGTGATTGGGGAATTGGTTACTCTTGAGAGGAACGCTGTACTGCTTTTTCAGTCTTGCTCCCCTCCTTCCGTGTCACTCTGCCGAAGAAGTCACATGACACATCCCGCTCGGCTCCACTTGTGATCTCGCTGCACTGCACATGCGCTGGTCGAAGCTATGCTGAGTGCTGAGCGCTTTCGACTTTTTGTTTTCTTTCTTCATTCTTTTTATTTTTGAAGCACGTGTGTGGCCTGGCCCCTCCTCCTTTCATTTTGTATATAAAGGAGTGGTTTTGTTTTTGCGTCCGGCCCGCATGGTGCTTGTTTCTATCCCTTATATTTCTTTTGAAGCTTGCTTTTAAGCAGCCTGCTCAGGGCGAGATGCTAAAGCAATGGACTCTGACGTGAGCGATCAGGGTTCAGGCCTCAGGTGCAGCATTATTTTCATTTTGTGTGTGTGAGCGTGTGAATATCCCCACACACACTTCCTTATTATTTAGTTATATTTTTGGTTCACCATTTCCATCTGGACTTAACTGCAATTGGGTCCTAAAATCCCTTTTATTTGTTTTACACGGTTTGCCTGTTTTTTTAGGTGAAACTGTAACAACTAGATCTATAAAACATGTTACTGTTTTATTGTGAGAATATGAATTAACCTATCACTGGGAATTCAACTGGATGATACAATATTTATGTATTATGTACTTTCCCAATACATCATTTAAGATTCAACCACAAACTACTGAATACATGAATAATATTTAAATGAAGTTCATGTTTACAACTGCAGTATAAATATAATAAAGCTCACAGATTATTACCTAAAGTTTGTGGACGTGTGAGCAGCAAACATCACATCCAAAGCCAGTTTGCTGAAGAACGGCTCTCCTGGAAGAGGTTTCTCTAGACTTTGACTGTGAGGATTGCTTCCATTCATCCACAAAAGCATTAGTTATATTTACATCCTTTTGTCCATACAGTGTCTAAATCCACATATAGCAGAGGCTGTAATTAGCAGATCGCCTATGACTGGAGAATTGACTTACATGAAACAAGCGCAGGCTGGATTTTTTTCCTGGAAATGCATGGAAAAATGGTTTGTTGGAAAATATGTGGGGAAAATACTAATTCTGGAATAACTGTGGTGTTGAGATTGTAGAAGTAGCCAGTATCATTGTTTCAGACATGAAATCTCAGAGAACATGAAATGTTTGTTCTCACCTTTTGGTTTATTTCCCGCCGCAATTTTCATAGCTCCATGTTCTTTTTTCCTCCATGCTACCTTTCTTAGTGTTCTCATGTTTTCACTTTGATTCATTTTGCACAGTGCTGAATTACAAGCTTTCTCAAATACACTTGTGAAAAGTATCATTTTATATGGATATTACACTGTAACATGAGTAAATACTATGAGTAAATATATTTAAATCAACCCTAAGAGCCTTAAAATATTCTCGTTTCTCATAAATCTAGTTCATAAAAATGTGAAACTACCACCAGAATTATTGACACTCTGAGTAATTAGACTATTTAGCTTAATCTTACACATATGAAAAGAACACAGTTCCCATTGTGACCCTGTTTATTCTGGTCAGGGTCTTCAGGGAGTCTGAAGCCTAACCCAGACTTCATTTAGTGCAGGTGAAAAATTGCTCCCTGGATGAGGTGGCAGTTCATTGCAGGGCCCCCCAGTTCCTTAGAACCTGTTTTTCCAGCAGCTGGCAATTACATCAGAGCTGCACAAACTAAACTGAAAATATGGGAGAAATCTAACATTTCACTAAAGCACATAGATCAACATGGGGAAAATTAGAACACAAATGAAATGAAAGAAGTGTATGTTGACCTTCATTAATCAATCCCTAACATGCCTAGAAATGCCCATGTACATGAATAGGGAAATAATTTAGAAGTTAAAATAGAATATGCTATAATAAAACTGTTTGGAAGAGGACACAATTTATTTTACCACCCTATGTATATTGTAGAAGGTTAGAGAGCCACACTTTTATACAAAGACCACAGCTGGGCATTAGCAGGAGGTAGCAGACACAATCTCCATGCAAACCCATTTCTTTGATCTACTCGCTACTGAAACTTTGACTGGAACTATGAACTATGGTCAGACAAAACAAAAGTAGACACTCAATGTGTTTAGCCGTACAAAGAGGAAGGTTTACAGAAAATGTTCTAATCCCCAATATTAAGCATGGTGGAAGATCTTTGAGAGGTTTTAGAGATTTGAGATGCTTGATCTTTCCTGTAAAGATTTTGGGAAACTTGTTAGGATACATTGCATAATGTCCTCCATGCAATACCAGGAGATTATTGACTGTCATAATTGTCAGAAATGGGAGACAAATGCAGAGAAACCGATTCAAATATGCATTATTATACCAAAACCTAACAGAGGTACCAAAGGGCTGAGAAGAATAAAAAAACAGAGACAGTATAACCAGGCAGAATTACTGAAAACACAAGGCAGAAGCAGTGTCAAAAACAGAGCTGGGTTCATACAGTGGGGCAAAACAGTATATAGTCAGCCACTGATTGTGCAAGTTCTCCTACTTAGAAAGACGAGAGAGGTCTGTAATTTTCATCATAGGTTACACTTCAACTATGAGAGACAAAATGAAAAAACAAAAATCCAGGAAATCACATTGTAAGAATTTAATTGTAACTGTAGTGGAAAATAAGTATTTGGTCAATAATAAAAGATCTACTCAATACTTTGTAGCATTGTTTGACAATGACAGAGGTCAAATGTTTTCCTGTAAGTCTTCACCAGCGTTGCACACACTGAAGCTGGTATTTTGGCCCATTCCTCCATGCAGATCTCCTCTAGAGCAGTGATGTTTTTGGGGCAATTTCCCTCCACAAATTGTTCTATGGGGTTGAGGTCTGGAGACTGGCTAGGCCACTCCAGGAATTCGAAATGCTTTTTACGGAGCCACTCCTTTGTTGTCCAAGCGGTGTGTTTGGGATCATTGTCATGCTGGAAGACCCAGCCATGTTCCATCTTCAATGCTCTCACTGATGGAAGGAGGTTTTTGGCTTAAAAATCTCACGATACATGGCCCCGTTCATTCTTCCCTTAACACGGATCAGTCGTCCTGTCCCCCTTTGCAAAAACCAGCCCCAAAGCATGATGTTTCCCATCCCCATGTTTAGGTATGGTGTTCTTGGGATAAAAACTCAGCATTCTTCTTCCTCCAAACACGACGAGTTAAGTTTTTACCAAAAAGTTCTATTTTGTTTTCATCTGACCACATGATATTCTCCCAATTCTCTTATGGATCATCCATATGCTCTCTGGCAAACTTCAGACGGGCCTGGACATGTAAATGGCTTAAGCAGGGAGACACACCTGGCACTGCAGGATCTGAGTCCCTCTCGGCCGTCATAGTGTGTTACTAAGGGTAGCCTTTGTTACTTTGGTCCCAGCTTTCTGCAGGTCATTCATGAGGTCCCTCCATGTAGTTCTGAGATTTTTGCTCACCGTTCTCATGATCATTTTGACCCCCACAGATTGAGATCTTGCTTGGGGACACAGATCGAGGAAGATTATCAATGGTCTTGTATGTCTTCCATTTTCTTACAATTGCTTCCACAGTTGATTTATTCACACCAACCTGCTTGCCTATTGTAGATTCACTCTTCAAAGCCTGGTGCAGGTCTACAGTTTTCTTCTTGGTGTCCTTTGACAGCTCTTTGGTCTTGGCCATGGTTGAGTTTGGAATCTGACTGTTTCAGGCTGTGGGACAGGTGTCTTTTATACAGATAGCGAGGTCAAACAGGTGCCATTAATACAGGAAACGAGTGGAGGACAGATGTGAGAACCAGGTATGTGGGAACCAGAAATCTTGCTTGTTTGTGGTGACCAAACACTTTTTTTCCACCATGATTTACAATTAAATTCTTTAAAAATCCTACAATGTGATTTCCTGGATTTCTTTTTCTCATTTTGTATCTCAAATGAAAATTACAGACCTCTCTCATCGTTCTAAGTATGAGAACTTACACAATCAGTGGCTGACTAAATACTTTTTTTGCCCCACAGTACATGTTAGCAATAATGCAGTCAGGAGTTGGGAATAAATGCTCAGTAACAGATACGGTAAAGAATCAGTGAAACATCACAAGGAGTGTATGAGTAAATGGCATTTAAATGTCCGCTAGTGTAATCAGCTGAAGGGAAGCATGTCATCAGTAAGAGGGTGAACATATCAGAACACAATTATTTTCTAAATTCCAAGTTAATTCTGAATCTGATTGCCTACCTGACTTGGAAGTTTTCTGCTTGAATAAAAATCTCAAGAACACTCTTTAAGTACTACTAATGGGTTTACTATGAATAATTAATTAAAGAAAGTGCTACACAATAAAGAAAGTGCTACATTTTTGTTCATTTCATGTTTTTTTTCACTTCTCATGGAACATAATGCTTTGATGTAGTAAGCAATTTGATGTGCTTTCTTTTGTTCTCACGTCCCAAGTAACATTATTTTTTGCATATGCGAAAACACTTGCAAGGTGCAAACTGACATGCAGTCATATTTGCTGTTTATTTGTAATGAATGTATATGAGAGTATCCTTTTTCCCATTTCTACCAAAATGTGCAAAGCACAAGATATTGCTTGACTTGCACACAAACAGTAATTGTCAGCTATTGTATACAACCCTAATTATTAAAAGCCTTTTATGTAAGCTCAATGCATGTGCCAGTTTAGTGCCCTTACTGATTACTAGTTTAACAATAACTCTGTATTTACTCTTTTATTTTACATGAAAACAAAGCTAGTTAAAGAGAGGGAGAGTAGATAATGGCATTCTCTACTGCAGCTCTTTATTCATTAGATATTATGTTGAATGTCTCTTTTTTGTACGTTCATGCATATGCTGGCTGTGTAATAACTCACTGCTATAGTCATCAAGTATGAGTAATAAATAAAAAATCTCAGTGACATTGTTTTTTGAATGTTTTCATTATTTATGCGATAATCTGTGAAATTATTCTTAAATCACTGTAAACAAACCCACTAATGGCATACACAAAAAAATTAGGCACACGCAAATTAGTGTTATTTACTTGTGATTAAACAATCTGGGCCTCAGATTCCATACAGAATATACTTGTGCCTTATGAAGAAAAATAGCCAGAAATTTTTGTTCTAATATCAAACAGACATGGCATATCTTGAAGAAAAGCAGTACAGCCATGAGTCAGTGTGACACTGTGGAACTGGACAACAGGTCTATCAGTTTTTGGATTAGAAGTGGCTTGGTGGGGAAAGAATGAACACTGATGCCAATCGCAGTGACATATCTGTTGGATGTTGGCTTTTCACAAAAGGATTGCGGATAGTAATATCACTGTCCTTCCCTTGCCCTTGCCGTTATGCTCTTGGACAAAACGGATTGCTCCTTGGCAGCTTTAACATACCACCAGGTTATGTTAAAACTGCCAAGGAGCAATGTGTTTTGTTCCTTCACCCCAAGGGCTTGCTTGTAAATGACTCTACATTTTCAGTGGGCTTTTGAAATAACATACACTAAAGTAGCCTTGAAAACATGGCCACTGCGCTTAATTGAATTTTGAAATGGCACTTGGGATTTCAAGAAGGTCATGTTAACATACAGCATTTGCTAAGCTGTACCACATCTACTCGCCAGCTCAGGTTTTTATTCTTAAGCTGTTTACCACATCAAGAATTTTTTTTCTTAAAGCCAACAGTTTAAATAATTAAATCCCCGGGACTTAATTTGCACTGACAGCTGGATTGATCAAATGCATAACAGCAACTCGACCACATTGACCACTAAGCATGTTATAATTCACTCAGGGGATAGTGTGATTGATATTGATACAGATTTCCCACCACATGATATTCCCACAGTACTATATTTAGCATATTCAACTAAACGATACACCACAGTCCTGTGTTAAAGCTTACAGAATTAATCCAAAACTGTCTGACGAGACCTGATCCCAGTTTGTTACACACATGCAGCCCAGACTATCTGTGTTAGTATCTAAGTCCAGTGTCAGCACTTACTAAAAATGGAACAGCACGATGACAGGAGCAGGTCCAAACCAAAATATCTGGGATTTATTTAAAAGGATCAAATATCAACGTTTTTAATAACTTGTTTTCTTTCAAGTTTTACACTCATTAACTGACAGCTACCAAACTGGGACGGTGAAGGCCAGCATGTGCTTTGTGAAGCTGCCTCCTTTTTGCATGTAATGTTATTCTAGGGTGCTCTTAGAATGTTCAAGAATGTGGATCAATATTGGAGACAGAAAAGACATTCATTCCACCTTGAGAAAAGCACCAGTTATGCTGTGTCCTGGACACAGATGGCAATGCTATTTGGCAGGGGTTACACTCCTCAGCTTAGAAGATTATTTCAAAACAGTTTATGCAGAATCCCTGATCTGCCAATACAGTGGTACCTCGATTCTTGATGTTCATTTGTTCTAGAAGACTTATTGAGAACTGAAAACGAGGAGTACCAAGCACATTTTTCGCATAAGAAATAATGTAAATTGATATAATTCGTTCCAGACTCCCACAAAATCCACACTGTTTAAGGCATTATATGCTATAATGGAGTTGTATTGTACAGGCGCATCCTGATTTACGATGGGGATATGTTTCGACAAATCCATCATAAGTTGTATGTACGCATAAGTTCATGTATCATGAACTGAGGAGTTTAAATAGTGTTTGAAAGAGCGGTATATTCTGTATAATTGTGGAGCCTATGATAAGTAAATTAATGTTTAAAAATGTTACTACCTTGGTGTGTAGCACTGTCGCCTCACAGCAAGAAGGTCTTGGGTTTGATCCCAGATGGAGTGACCTAGGTCCTTTCTTTGTGGAGCTTGCATGTCCTCCCCATGTCTGCATGGGTTTTCTCTGGGTACTCCGTTTTCCTCCCACAGTCCAAAGACAAGTGTGCTAGGTTAATTAGAGTTTCGGAAGTGCCCTTAATGTAGGAGTGTGTTAGTGTGTGTGTCTTACGATGGATTGGCACCCTGTCTAGTGTTCTTCCTTCCTTGTGCCCTGTGTCATCGGCTAGGTACCAGCTTTCCCAAAACCCTGATCAGGATTAAGTGGATACGAAAATGAATGAATATAACAAAATCAGACTCATAACTTCTATAGAAAATATTTGTGAATACACCTTAATACAGCAAATAGTTTGTGGTTGATACATAGAAATGTATGTCCAGTCAAACAAAGTAGGTAATACTGTTTTTTTTATAAAGAACTGTTTGATTATTTCACAGACTGAGAGTGTGTGTACGTTCTGAGCATGTGCATTTGCATCACAATGCATGCTGGGTGCAAAAGACACAAATACTTCTTCTCAGCTGTTTAGATCTGGATATTTTCTACCACTTTACAATACTAACACCATTCCAGACTTGTCAAAACACAGGGCACAAGGCACACAGGGGCGGCACGGTGGCACAAGTGGTTAGTTAGAGTGGTTGCTGCACAGCTCCAGAGGCCCCCAGTTGGATTCCAAATTCAGACTATGTGGAGTTTGCATCGTCTGCATGGTCTTACGTCTTATATACCGGTTTCCTCCCAAAGACATGCATTAGGTTAATTGCCTTCGTGTGAGTATGTCTACTAATATTGTTATGACCATGCTCCCGTTTGCTGATTTGACATTAAATAAATAAACAAACCAACAAAACTTGTTACCACGGATACAAGGAAAGGTTTTCATATCTATGCTTGTTACACTCCGACAGGACTCACATATTTCTCATTGCTATGGTAACACTGACAGTAATTGGACAGGTGGCTCTAGCAGGGCAGAGTTTGACTTGTTGGAAAAATGGCATCCTATGACAGTGACATGTTAAAATTCATTGGGCTTTACAAGTAAAGCAAATATGCTGTTATAATGATCAGTTCTTCTACATGCACTGTGGTGCAAATTTAGAAGGAAACCTGTTGCCAAGCTCTCTTCCAGCATCATGGGAGAGATTGCCACAATACGTACAAGTAACCTGTTGTTATACTTGTTTAATCATGCTCGGGACTATGCAGCATATCTATAAAGTAATCAAGACATTATTTGGCAGGTTGCCTAGTTCTTAAAATGTTATTCTATTAACAGCTTAACAGTTTGTTTCATTCTAAACTAAGGCCAGAATGCTCTAATACATCTAGGGTGCCTACAATGTTTGCAGAGTAATGTAAGCACCTGTTAGTAAAAGAGCTGAACAGATTAGAATGTGTGTTCACATACCTTTGGCCCTGTAGTGTATTAGTATAAAAGAGACAGCTGGTGTAACAATAGGACTATGTTAATAGGTGGTTGTTGCAACATGGAGTGATTTAACACTTACACTAGGCTGCACATGTTAGATGTACGTGTAGACAAAGGGCTGTGGACACCCCTTTAATTATTGAGATCTGCTATTTCAGAAACACTCACTTGTAATACGTTCATAAAATAAAGAATACATTTCTGGATTCTCCACAGACAAAACATGGCAGTAGAATGGGTTGTACTGATAGCCAAGTGACTCTCAATATGACACTTCCAACAAGTCAGTTCATCAACATTCTGCCCTGCTGTCATTAAGTTAAATCCATAGAGAATTGGTTTGCCAACTTTAATTGAGAACTTGGCTGGCTTGCACAGAACCTTGACTTCAACTCGATCAGAAACCTTGAAAATGCACTGTAAAGACAAAATTGAGCCAGGGCTTTTTGTCTAACACCACAAGCGAACCTCACAGTCATTTTTCAAAATCTGGGTTGGGGGTTGTGTGTTCACAAACTTTTGTCTGTATAGTGTAAATGAGGGATAGATAAAGACTGTAAGCTGATTTGAAGCTTAAGCTGGTATTCTATTAGTCATATCAGAGTAGAAGAAGCAGGATAAAACATGGTGGCAGGGGATTAGACTTGTCAAAAGTGATAAGTGACGAAGACAATATTTATGAGGAACTGATTTAGTGTGTTTAGCTAACTGATAATGTGTCTGGCTAGAGCAAGACTCACAGCATAATGGAAGCACTAAGTCCTATGCCAATGTTGCTTCTGGACCTTGGTAATCTAACTAAGTCGTGAAAATTTAGCCAACATTAACTTCTACCTGGACCTTACTATGTAAGGTGAGGAGGAGATGAAGAACTTGATTTATCATGTTATCTGACAACATTTGCATTGCCGTGGCTCAGGATGCCAATGGGTATAAGTCTAGTCCTACAGGTATTCCAGAGCAAACTCTTTCAAGCACTAGTTTTACTGGTATATATATGATGATATGCTGGGCAAGGAGAGAATCAGGGGGCCACAACTGAAGAACATAATGAAAAACTGAGATTGTTCTTAGATCACTGCTAAGAAAAGAACATCAAACTGAATGCTGAAAAATTCAAACTGAGCCAGAAGGAAGTTCCATGCATAAAACACTCACTAACAGCCAGATGGACTAAACATAGACCAAGAAATGGCTCATGCTGTAACTCATAAGCCAAGACCATCTGATGTTAAAGCAGTATAAAGAATGTAAAGAATGGCTAACTACCTATCTAAATTTTATGCTCAACTGTCTGATCATTTAGAAATTTTGCGACAGCTGTCTAGGGTTGGGTATCTAAACCAGGTTTCAAAATGACAAAAAAACAGATACCTGTAAAAAAAATAATTTCGATCCCACTTAATGGTTCCTACTAACATAGTTCATGCTTAAAATACATCCCTCTGATTAGTGCAAAAATACACATGTATTAATTAGGCGTCTATCTGCCAGGACTGGTGCATCATAGTCACGTAGTGATACACGCCGCAAGACAATTAGCGGGAGATCAAAAGTGCTGAAAAGTTTGGCTTGCTTTGAGAGAAAACGACAGGCTAAATGCAATATGTGTGGAAATTTGATCTGTTATAAAGGAGGCTGCACCTCCAACATGGCAAAACATCTAAAGCACCAGCATGCTATTGATCTTCAGCAATGTACCATGTTCCAACTGTCTGAGGTCTGTTATCCCAAATTCTGCATTAGCCAGGAGAGTCTAACTATTAATGTGAATAAAGCTTAATGTGGTTGAAGCTTAATGTCCTAAAACAATGACCTAAAAACACTAAACCTCTCTTAATTACTCTGTATTGGTGTATTGCGTTTGTAAGGGAAAGTAGTCATTTTTATGTTAAGCTTTTTTCTCCCCATTTAAACCTATAGTAAAATGCTTAAAGTAAAAATGATTACTTTCCCTTTGGACCAAATGTTAATCGTTTCAGCACTAGAGAGTACTTATGACTAGTAGTAATTGAGAGAAGTTTGATTTTAGTAGATTACTACTTTAGTATATTAAGCCACGTTACGCTTTTTATTTAAAATAGGTTTAAATGGGAAGAAAAAGGCTTAACATAGACATTGTGACTTTTGAAGTCGAAATATATAAAAATAAAGATATACTTTGTACTTAAACATTTGGAACAATTTTTTCACCATTTTGGAAATGAAACTTGGAATCGATGGAAAATTGGAACCGGAACTGATAAGCAAAAATGGAATCAGAATCGGAATCGCTAAAATTCTAACGATACCCAACCCTACAGCTATCCCACCAGGACAGTGTATGGGACTGGATAATGCAGCATGAGGAAACATTTGTCAAGCCAAAGGATGTAAAGGCAAATGCACCCGTGTTGAAATACTATAATCCCGAAGATGCACTGTACAGTGATGGCTGTAGAGTGTGAAGCCTCAGATACAGGTCTTGGTTCATATGCAGCCCAAATAGAAATGGAATCTTAGCCATGTTTTTTATGGAAACGTTCCACCAGTACACACATGAATGGAGAGAATGTAGTATGCAACTTAAGTGCTCTCAAATAACTTCAATCGATAAAGCTTGGTATTCGGAAGCATGATGTGGATGTTGTTTATATCCCAGGGCTTGCGGACACACTGAGCAGAGCATACATTCTTGAGTGCTCGGCACCTGGGTTAGTGGAAGCTCAAATAGAGACTGTCACTATAGTAAAACAGTTCCCTGTTCCTGAGACAAGGCACCACATGATCCATTCTGCTATGAAAGTAGACAAATACTACACACTCTATTTCAAACAATACTGCAGGGATGACCAAGGAGCAAAGCTGAGACTCCAAGTGACATCAGGCTTTGCTACACGTATTGAGATGAGTTGAGCTACCAAGATGAATCGTTTTCAGGGACAACCATGCTGTAATCCTTTCTGCTCTCAGAGATGAGATTATACAGTGTAACCACTCTTCATACCTAGGTGTAGAGGTCTGGCTTAGATGGGAAGGAGAGTGTGTGTACGGGCAGAGTATGAATGACCAGATCAAATCATACCTAGCAAAATGTGACTGTCATTCAGGTGGCAATAAGCAACAGAAAGATACGATATATCATCACCATGAAATGTCCAGCAGACCATGGACAAAAATGGCTACTTGTTAACATATGACATTAAGGACTGTCTTATCACTGTTGTCTATTTTTTGAAGTTTTGGGAAGCAGACTATCTATCAGACCCAAAAGGCATCGCTGCGATAAGAAAACTGAAAGCTCATTTTGCATGTCAAGGGAATCCAGATACTGTTGTTTCAGATAATGGACCACAACTGTCATCTCAGGAACTGTAGGACTTTGAAACACAAGACCTCAGTGGGAAGACCACTGGACAAAACATCACTACCAATGAAAATTAGCTTTCTGAATCCAGAAGTAAAACACTCACAATGGGATTTCAAAACACCAACAACTTTTACGCCAATGTGCATAAAACTGCAGATCTGCAAAACACCTGAATCAGTTGAGGAATGGTGACAAAGTGCGACTGCAACCATTTGACCTTCATACTGTGTGAAGAAAAGGCACAGTTTTGAAGCTTTATGACTGCAGATAATATGAGATTAAGTTAGAATATAGTGGTATAATTCAGAGAAATCGGAGAAATGTCCCTTATGTCCACCCTGAAACACAGACTGTTGTCTCCAGTGACAAGCAGACAGTTGCTGCCAATGAATGACATTTTGTTACAGGCACTTGTGAGACAAAACCAACAGTTACCACTAGGTTAGTAAAAGAGACAAATAAAAGTAATTGAGATGCAAACAATTTGGTTAAGATATGTTGGTTACAGCTGAGGGTGGTTTGGTGGTGCAGTGGTTAGCATTAGCACTGCTACCTCATAGCTCCGAGATCAACGGTTTGATCCTGACTCCACCTATGTGAAGTTTGCATGTCACCTCCCACATTCGAAAGACGTGTGTTATGTTTCTTGCTCTTTCCAAAGTGCTCTTAGTGTGTGTGCCCCACGATGGATTGGCACCATGTCTAGGTTTGTTCTTGCCATGCACCTTATGTGTCTCCGGCTAGACACCAGCTTTCCCACGACTCTAACTAGGATTAAGTGGATAAGACAATAGTGAATGATACAACTGTATTGTTTTGGACTGTATTAACTGAGTTGAGTTATTCAGAGTTAATGACAGCAGATTTAATTTGTACTGTTTATATCGAAGTTGGAGACTTTGGAACAAATTATGAAGTATGTTAAAAGACTATCAAAGCATGGCACAAACTAATATTTGACCCTTTTTTAATGTTTTACCCTTTCAAATGGTTAAAAATGACAAAACAGCACATTTAATGATTAGAGTTAGATTTTCAGTGAGATGCAATATATCATTGCCCTCTGGTTTGTACGAAGGTGTAGTAAAGATTAGTAGGTGCAGTAAAGGTGTAGTGACTTAGACCTTCAGGATTTTATTGGGCTTTGGAGGAGTAAATTGTGTGTGAGAATGTTGCTTGAGATTTGGCCAGCAGCACAGTCATCTCTATTCTGTTTACGAGAAACCAGCAGAGGAGAGTCAGGACAAGGTCTTAGCCCCGTCATCATGCTCTGCCGTGAGGCATCCCTGAGTCAATAACTCATTTGGAGGGTTATGAATTAGAATGATCTGGCTTAGGGGAAGGTAGAGTCTGGAGTACATCCTGCCTCTGGTCCCAGAAGAAATCTGAATAATAATCTACTCAGAAAAATCAAAGCAGAATACAAAGCCAAATTGGACTGATAGCAGGAGTCGTCTTCGCTATTATTTGGTCCTACTCCCTGAATGAGCAGATTTCTGCTGAACCGGCCTTAAATTCAATTCTGAAAAGTCATTAAAGACTATATCATATTGTTTAGATTGGTTTGAGCATGCAGAGTGACAGCTATTCTCTCGGGGACAGGAATTACACAGTCTATTTCTGCGTAGCCTGCAGGGCTTTCTTTTAAATTTTCACCACTTCAAGTGAGGTATTGGTGCTTATATCAAAAAAGAAAGTCCTTTAGTTGTGATTACATTTATTTGTCAGTGTGTGTGTGTGTGCATGTGTGTGACACATTCATGTCCCTTCATGCCTGACCTTCTTCTTTATGGCATATTCCCCAAGGAAAAATCGTTAATGCTTTCTTTATTTGCCTCTTCCTCCATTTTTCTTTCAGACTCCAGTCTTCCTCTGCAGTTATCAACCAATATGGCCTAATCAATAACTGTGCAGAACTCTTAGTTTGCCTTGTTCCCTCGCTCCGAAGGAAAATCATTACACGTGCTCTTCAGTAGATGTGCGAGAGGTCAGGGTACTTATTAAATGCCCACTCAGCTGGGCCAGCCTTCATCCTCCAAGGTTTTCAGCTATTTTTTCTGGAAAAGTGCGACAAGGAAAACATTTGACGATACAAGACACGTGAGGTTTCATGTCCTTGTCCCTCTGCCCTGGGTTGTGCTATTCTAGTTTTCCGTGTTGGTGAGCTCCACTCCATAACTGCCCCATGCTCTCATCCTGTCACCATCTGCGTGTGGGAAATCCTTTACTTTGCATTGCCAGACACTTGTGGACCAGAGTTAAGACCCTGCAACGTCCTGGGTTAATAGCTAGAACCCCTGTCTTATACAACTTACCAAGTTCTTATTACAAATAATAAGTAAAATACCGAGTGCTATACAAATATCTTATTTCACTTAATGCAGGTCTTTTTACCTACTTAATACATGATTCTGTATACCTTACGGAAGTATAGTTTAGTAGGGTTTGACATTGTGGTTAATAACATACTAATAACAAAAATAATATCTGGTTTAGTTAAGCTTTTATAAATGAAATTACATTTTATTTTGCTGATTAATCCAAATGTCTAAATCTTATTTCAATGTGTTTCATGATGTTTTGTAGTATTCAGTTTGCCTGAAAGGGAAATATACGATAATAATATCCTACATAGCATAGCATACACATTTCACTACTGCTTCAGCATGCTTCTTTTTCACAAGGAACTTTATGCCATCAATGGCTTCCTTTAGTCCCTGATGTCTCATGGAAGCTTATCTTTGTGCATCCTGAAAGTTACCGCTCATTCCATAGTAACTGCATGTTTCTATCCACTGAACAAATTACAATTTAGCCACAAATATGAATAAGGCCTTTGGATTATGCCAGCCATGTTCCAATTTAGAAGCTGATGACTTGTAAACAATACAGGACTCTGTTTTATGTAGCTCAGTCCTTTATTGCTGCTATTATTAATTTGTTCAGGCATAAGGCCAGTGTGTGCTGTTTTTCTCTCTGCTGCAGTGTTTTGTGAGCAGAAATGAAGATGTTTGGGCTGATATCAGTTGAGGGGTACAACGGGGTGTGACATTTGAAATCAGCTGGAACTGTGGAATATTTATTTGCTTTGATTTAAAGAGTGCTTATGTTTCTGCCTTTTTTAAAACTCAAGTCCTATTCTTTCTTGCTCAGTCTTGATTGTACACCATTTTAATGAGCCACTTCTGTATAAATTAGGCTGTATCACTAAATGTATTGTAACAATCACTAAGTATTGGGGCTCTGATGTGAGAGGAAGAACGGAAAGTAATGAGATGCCAGCCTAAGGAGAAACAAACCTAGTTGCTTGTTAGACACTAAACAGGCAGTGTAAATTAAGGTACTGGAAAAGTCTATTGGTCAAACAACAAAGCAGAAGGCACATGTCAGGAATGCCAGTCAGAGACCTCATGCGGTCCTGAAGTGAACCTCAGAGTTAATGAGACTGCACGTTTTCTTATACAGACATAGAAGTGCTGTTTGAATGTGGCAAGAAGGTCAGGAAATGCAGAGAACACTCAGAGAGCAATACATAACAGAGTCTAATTCAATGAGGGGGAGAACTAGCTGGTGCAGGGCATTTGACAATGTCACAAAAGCATGCATGGGAATATAAGCCAAACACTAATGAGCAGACATCTGTTTCAGCTGTCAGAACTCAGATGAGCCGGAACGCCCCTTTGGTTTCGTGGTGCCAGATGGTGCTTAGAATACAAGAAGATGACATGACATATAAATACATAGTAACTAACTAAAATAGGATGTATTATTTTATGGGTAACCAGTGAGAACATATGTCTGTACTACATACAGTATGAAAATAAAAAAGTTTGTACTTTTTACAACACTCACTGCCAGGTTCTGAACTGTCTCATAATCAAAGCAAAACCAAAGCAACCTGTTTTGCCCCTGCGGATCTTGGTCAAGATTCTGGGACAGGGTCTGGAGCTTAACCTGGAATTCACAGGAACCAGATCTTATCACTCATTGTCAGGTCTGACCTCTCTTCAATGCTCTTGTATGTAATGGAGAGCCTCATTGTGTAGCATGAAATGTTCAGAAGCCCATATAAATATGGTGTCTGCATGACTGCATACATGTACATTTAGATAAGAGTGTACAGTATTATGTGTATATATGTGCATATGTGTAGGTGTATGTAACATTACATGCATGTCATACTGCCATCTAATTGAAGTGGCAGTCTATGGGGAATTACATTAATCTGCAAAAGGCAGGCCTCCATATTACTCCTGTAGTGCTGGGACTGTGAGGCACTGGGGGATTTAAATCCGTGAGCCACTGCCTTTACAGTAAAGGAGGGGGTAGACTTTGATTTCCCCGATGTCATAGTCAGGCCTCATCAATTCTGTCAAGAAGATCAGCGATAGCGTAGGGTGGAGAGAAAAAGACGAAGAGAGAGTGAAAGAAGAAAAGACAGAGATAAAAAGAGAAATAAATAAAACATGCTTGGTTTGAATTAAACATGATCCTAAAATGTTCTGGGAGATGATAGTGACTCTGTTCCTTTTTGGTTAGAGAGTGCAGAGGCAGTTTAAGATGCTGCCTCAAGTGCTTTGGATTTTTGAGGAAGAGAAGTTGCTGTGCAGTGCGTCAGAGTGTGTAACGGAAATGCGAATGGGTAATGTAAATAAGTGGTGTTTTCTTTAGGGAACATGCGCGAGAAAGTGGTGAGAGATTAGATCACAGTACTGTGGAAAGGACTCTCGATGAAACACATGCTCATATGTGGATGAAGTCCCTGCTGTATAAGATGAAACCAGCTAATCTAAACTACTGTCAGAACAATATCAAGGGGGAGACTGGTAAAAGCAGCAAAAGCACTTTTTTTCTGGTTGTCTCTCCTGACATTGCCCCTCTGTAATAATACATGGTCAAAAGTATGTGGATACAAAAACACACATATGTCAAAACCATGGGCATTAATGTGGATTTGGTCCACCCTTTGCTGCCTACATTGCATTGTGGCCAAAAAACAGACCTCCTCAGATCTTTTCCATATTCGCAGAATGGCTTTCCAAAGCCAAGTAGATTCAGGAGGCGCAAATTTCAACGTTCTATCACACTCCAGGTCTGAGATATGATGATTTGAAATTTGATGAAACTAAAGCGATTGAAAGGTCCAGCGGATATGAAACCTCTTTTCCATATTTGCACCATGGCTTGTCAAAGTCAAGCAGATTCAGGAGGTGCAAATTTCAAAATGCTTGATGGACTCTTGTGTCACAGCAGTGAAGTTTCTCAGCAAGACCCTTACCACTCAATTGTCTGGATTTCTGCATAAATATAAATATAAATATAAATTAAGACATCATTACATTTCCACACAAGTGCAAAACTTTGATAAACAGAACCCAATTAACCAAATGAGACAACAATTTTATACTCTGTCATTTATTTATTGAGACAAATGATCCAATATTACATGTCTGTAAGTAGCAAAAGTATTCTTTCAGTATCTGGTGTGACCCCTTTGTGCAGAAATAACTGCATCTAAACGTTTCCAGTAAATGATGATCAGTCCTGCATATCAGCTTTGAGAAATTGTAGCCCTGTCCTCTATACAAAACAGCTTCAACTCTTGACCTCCATACAACTCAGCTTCAACCCATCTTGGTGGGTTTCCTCACATGAACAGTTCAGTTAAGGTCCATCCACAACATTTCTACTGAATTAAGGTCAGGACTTTGAGTTGGCCTTTCCAAAACATCAATTTGATTGTTCTTGAAACATTCCTTGGTAGAACGACTTGTGTGCTTTGGGCCGTTGCCTTGCTGCATGACCCACATTCTCCTAAGATTCAGTTGATGGAGATACATCCTGACATTTTCCTTTAGAATTTGCTGATATAAATTCAGAATTCTTTGTTCTCTCAATGATAGCCAGTCTTTCTGGCCCAGATGCAGCAAAACAAGCCAAAACCATGATATGTTTAATTTTTTTTTCCTTTTAGGACCTGTTGATATGTTAAGTAATACGTTTGCAGAAATATAGAACATTCTAATGGAATCACACCATTCAAGCACTGCTGTACAATGTTATATCACTATGACTACACCTCAAAAGTATTGATATCAGAAACTGAGACTGTGTTCTATCCCGCTGCAGATGAGAAAGCTAATTCATAATAAAAATGTTGAATGGGGTTGGGGCCAGGGCTCAGCAGCCAAGTTCCTCCACAGTAAACTGAGCAAACAATTGCTTTAAAGATGGCCATTTACGCAGGGGGTATTGCCATGCAGAAGCAGGAAAGTACTTTCTCCAATCTGTCGGTACAAAGAGCAATCACAATTGTTTTGAGTGTCAGTGTGTGACATAGCATTACAATTTCCCTTCAGTAAAACTAATAGGTACAACCCACACCATTATTTATTCCCCTGACAAATGTGGTACCATGCATTTGGGCAGATAGCATTCTTCTGGTATCTGATGATCTTTTGGTTGACAGCCAGATAGTGAAGATTGATTCAACACTCCAAATCATTTTTCCAGTCTAGATGGTGTTTGAGATTGCACATAGCCATCTTGTGTGTGCTTGTATGCCACTGCTTTGCCTGTGGATTTTGTGGCTTACTGCTTCTTAGCTGAGCTCCTGGACTTTGTTACTTCATAATAACAGCACTACATGTTGACAAGGAATGGTGTAGCAGGGCAGGATTTGTGATAAACTGACTTGTCTGAATCCTATGACAGTTCCATCTTGAAATGTATTAAACTTTTCAGTACAACCAATTCTACTGCCAATGTCCGTTTATTGAGGTTGCATGGCAGTATACTTGATTTCATTGACCTATTACCAAATGGTGTGGTAAAAATGCCAAGCCAACAAATTAGAGATTGTATCTGCTTACTTTTGCCCATGCAGTATACATATAGAGTACTTTGCCAAAGTTGTAGTCATTCTACATTTATCAATTTATATTCTGCTTATTCTTTATGTAAGTTTTAGTGATCACTGCACTTTGTAGATCTACAGTTGCAGACTGTAGTCCATGTGTTTCTCTACATACTTTGTTAGTAACCTCTATCCTGTTCTCTAATGGTCAGGACCCCCACAGGACCACAACGGATCAGGTACTATTTGGGTGGTGGATTATTCTCAGCACTGCAGTAACACTGCAGTAACACTGCAGTGGTGGTGGTGTGTTAGTTTGTGCTGACTGGTACAACTGGATCAGACACAGCAGTGCTGTTGGAGTTTTAAATCATTGATCACTTTATTAGAAAACAGAAACACCTTATTGCTCCACCCTGTAGATGTAAAGTCAGAGACAGCAGCTCTTCTATTTCTTCTAGTATGTGTTAGTCATCCTCTAATCCTTCATCAGTGCTCACAGGACACTGCTTACAGGATGCTGGTAGCTGGACACTTTTGGTTGTTGGACTATTTTCAATCCAGCAGTGACACTGAGGTGTTTAAAACTCCAGCAGCGCTGCTGTGTCTGATCCAATCGTACCAGCGTAACACACACTAACACACCACCACCACATCAGTGTCACTGCAGTGCTGAGAATGATCCACCACCAAAATAGTACCTGGTCTGTAGTGGTCCTGATCATTAGAGAACAAAGTAAAGGGAACTAATACGATATGTAGAGGAACAGATGGACTACAGGTTATAATTGTAGAACTACAAAAAATTTAATAAAGAATAAGCAGAATATAAATTGAAAAATTATAAAATGCCTAAGACTTTTGCCTTGTTTGTTTGTTTATTTGGTTTTATTTAACGTCGCTATCAGCATCAGTGGCCATTTTAATTAGAGACACAATGATATGTTGATACACAAGGTTACTTTGTAGTTGGTCATATAAATACTCAGATCAGGCCAATTTGAGCATAATCAGTTAATCTAATGCATGTCTTTGGGCTGTGGGAGGAAACCAGAGTACCCGGAGTACACCCACACAGACACAGGGAGGACATGCAGACTTCACACAGAAAGGACCCAGCCCGCTCCATGTGGGGATCAAACCCGGGACCTTCTTGCTGTGACGCTACAGTGCTGAGCCACTGTGCCGCCACTGTATGTGAACTTAAGTATGAAAATAAATTAAGTCTTAGTTTATTAATTGATATTCACACTAAGCAAACAGAGTTATACTCTTAAATTAAATATCACTACTCGAATTATCGTTCATTTTCAAACTGATTTATTGGTGGTTTTGTCAGGTTATATGGCAAAAATGGAGCTCTCTCCTCTCCTCCCTCAAGTAACCTTTGGCTTCTTTCTGGTTGTAAATGAATGTGGTATAATGTTACACATAGGTCATCACACCCAGGATCCCTCTCGCCTCATTAGGACATGGGTGATGATGCCTGATACATAATTCCACTACCATCTTGAGATCACTGAACAGGATGTCTCTGCCCCCCCTCTCTCTCTATGCCAGTCCTGGTCAAAACACACTACTGCATATTAATAGTGCTTATTAAATGTGAACATCATTCTGTGTGTGTGTGTGCAATGTGTATGTAACAGGTAAGAAGTGTGAGTGTCATTGGCAGGTGAAAATAACCTTTTCTTCTAGAGAGAGAGAGAGAGAGAGAGAGAGAGAGAGAGAGAGAGAGAGAGAGGGAGAGATGGGTTAGGCAGACAGATTGCCGCAGGTCTTTCCAACACTCTTGTTTTTTATGCCCATCCACCTGAATTACTGATGAGTATGGTACAGTGCCAGCTGGTGTTCTTTAAAATAGAAGCACTATGCTGGCTGAGTAGGATCACGTGTGACTTATAACAGCATATTATTTCGTAAAGGGAGTATAAATCACAAATAATCTGTTCAAGCCACAATAGTTGCTTTCAAAGCTGTCCAAAATTGTCCAGCTTGATCTAGCCCTAGAGCTGAACTGGTTCAGTCCTCTCAACCGATTATCAATCCCACTTCTGACACCAGTGTATCATTTACAAGAAGCAGACAGGAACACCAGGATCTTCGCTCGTTTTAAGCTCTTTATTTAACAGCCACAAAGCACACAAATGACTCTTAAAATAGCTTAGAACAGTGCAATGATATTGTATAGGTTTGCTTCTAATGTAGAGCTGAATGGGGAGGAGGCTAAATTAAACAGCAATCCTCTAGATGGCAGGTCGAGTTGCTAAACACACATTAACATGCACAAGGCTCCTAAACGCTGACTAATAGAAATGCAGAGAGTATAAAACTATCAGACATTTACTTAAACACTATAATAGCATTTTAACATAACAATGTGCTTACTGGAGTCTTCTGAGGGAGGACTGTCGGGCACTACACTATTATATCGTTGTTTTTCTTTTCATCTATAGTGCTCCCAATTGTCATTTAGAAAAACTGATGAGTCCTTGATTTTTATGGTGTTAACTGCGTTTCGGTTCGGACATTCTTTGAGATACCAACTTTGCGTAACTTACCAACTTTGGAAATCAGCTTTGAGTGATCTATTTTATTGCATAAAAAATACAAAGGAAAATGGTTTCTGCTAGTTTCACACAAATCAGGAATATTTTTTAATTTAACTATCAGTGGCCAAGCTCAAAACTTAAGCACTAGTCAAAACTGTTCTCGTCAAGGTTTTTGTGTTCAAATTGCTTTGTTTGTATGGTATTTTCTTTAAGAAAAAATCTACTTGCATTGTATGTGCAAAAATGCTACCACAGTAAATGCAAGAAAAATACTACTGTTGTTGCCACAACCAAGAGTGATGTGTGAAAGCAAACAAACTCCAAAACACTTATACTCTTTTCAGATCCTTCTTTCAAACTTCATCGTTCTTTTGTCATCTAACTCTCATGTTCTTTTTTCTTTCTACTCTTTCTGTTATCTATAGTGCTATAGTGCTTGTCTAAAATTGTCTTTTCACAATGCTTGTGTCAGTACACAGAAATCATTCATTCATTCCTTAACCGCTTAATCCTGTACAGGTTCGCAGGAAAGCTGGTGCCTAGCTAGCGGCACAGGGTACAAGACAGGCTGCCAATCCATTGTAGAGCACACATTCTCACACACTCATACACACACTCACACACTAAGGCCACTTTAGCATAATCAATAAACCAAAAGCATGTCTTTGGACTGTGGGAGCTCATGTGGACATGGGGAGGACATGCAAACTCCACACTGAAAGGTCCCAGATCTCACCACCAGGGATTGAACCCAGGATCTTCTTGCTGTGAGGTGACAGTGCTACCCACTAAGCCTCACAATATACAGAAATTATTCCATTTATTTCACAATTTTAAATACCTTATGGTAGAGTTTAAACTGATAGCAATCACAGTAATGAATTATTTATCTTTGATTGTTTATAGAAAACAAATTCCAGAAACAAATGTTGAATAGGACAGTAAGGGAACTTGTAAATGAACTGAATTAAGCTGGAAACAAAAGTAGTAGATGTAATAAATAATAAAATAAAATAATAAAACAGTATTTATCTGTCAATGTATTTTTTACAGAGGTCTGTTTTTGCCAAATCAGTACAAACCAAATGAGGCTCCTTCTGTGAAGCTGCCATCTTCATTTGTTGTGGATTGTGTGTTTATCTTCTGATGAGGATTCCACCTATTTTATCATCATTGGTTTGCTGGTTCATTGTCCACTCCTCTCTGGATTAATTTGTGTATTTAAGCCCTTCATTTCTCATTTGCATTCCCAAGCCTTATTTTTCATGTGTAGTTTCTGGTTTCTCATTGTTGTGGTGATCCTGTGTTCATGACCCTAGCTTGTGCCTTTTAGTAAGATGATACATTTTCCTAGGTTAACTCTGTGCCTGTGTGATGACCTTTGATTTGAATTCTGACTCTACTGTATGCATTTGCCCTACTACAACTATGCATACTACATATACTAATCCTAACCATGAAATTAACTTTGATGACGTAGTATTACAACCATAGTGTATATAATTAGCTTTCTATTGCATTATTCTGTGGGGTAATAATAATAATAATAATAATAATAATAATAATAATAAGCTTTATTAATATAGTACTTTTTCAAACAACGTGTTACAAAGTGCTTTACACGAGCAGAAGTAAAAACAAACAAATACACAGAAGAGCAATGGAATGATGTAAAATAGTTAAAAACAAAAGAGTACATAAAAGAAGAGTAAAAAAAAAACATAGAATGAAATAAAATGGAAATATTTAAAAAATAGAGTTAAAATCTAAACAGATAAAACATTATTAAAAAGCCAACCCGAACATGTGTGTCTAAACCCACCTCTTAAATATGCTAAGATCGTCCAGAGCCCTCAGGTCATCAGGAAGAGAGTTCTAAAGGTTGGGGCCATAATAAGAAATGGCCACCTTTCCACTCTTTTGCTGGTCGGTTCGACCAGCATGTTCCTGTTAGCTGATCTGAGGGCCCTCGGTGGAACGTACCTAACAATCATGTCACTGAGGTACTGGGGAGCCAAACCATGGAGGCATTTAAAAACCAGTAAAAGAATCTTAAAATCAATTCTAAATGATACTGGTAACCTGTGATACTGATGTCTGTGTTGCTACTACTGGATATTGGTAGTAGCAACACAGACTAGTAAACCTCAAAACCCAGACAAACATTGTTGCAAACATTGCCAATGACTGGAGGTCACTGAAATATTTCATATATTAAGTAGGAATCTAACTGATCTCAGTACATGTACCTGTAGGAAAAGAAAGTCACAAAGAGATCTATTTAATGTCTCTAAGTAAATATGTAGTGATTGTTCCAGACATAAGAGTACAGCGATTGGTCCAGGCGTGGTGACAAACCTGTAGTGATTGGTCCAGATGCAAGCACTTGTATTGAGCTCAGTCGCCATAATCAAATAAACTTGTACACCAGCAGCCATATAAACCGATATCCATGATTGAAATGGAAAAAAAAAAACAAAGACAAATGAACAGACAGGGAAGGCCAAGCTTTACTGTGCCTATATGTGATGAAGGAGGAACAATGTGAGCTCCACAGGTATACTGTATGTTCCTCCCAAATTAGTCCCTGTTTGGTGGACAGCAGGTATAGGCATGTACATTCACATTAATAGTTTTTATTTTTTATATCTGATTTTACTTATCAGTAAATCAACATTACAATCATTTTATATACTGTCAAGTATAGACACACAAGTCCTAAAAAAGAGGCTCTGACAAATATTTTTATATTGACAAATGACAGATGTAGATAATTTTGGAATAACTAACCACAGCATGATTACACACTTAGAAATCACAGTGAGGAGAAACACATAATTACTGTTATCACATTATTTCGTTTGCTTTTGTTTATTAGGCTGCATTGCAACATTAGTTCTGCTAGATTTTGACAGAACGCATTTAATCTTAATATTTCTCTAACATGAAGAATATACACACACAGTAGTAATTACAGTGGTTCTTGAGAGTTTGAACCCTTTATAATTTTCTATATTTTTGCATACATATGACTTAAAAAGTAGACAAAGAGAACCCACTTAAGCAAATGAGAAAACAGTATTATACATGTACTTTTAATCCAATACTTGTAATCCAATTTTACATATCTGTGAGTGGTGGAATTATGTGAACCTTGGCTTTCAGTATCTGGTATGTCTCCCTTGTGCAGCAATAACTTCATCTAAACATTTCTAGTAACTGTTGATCAGTCCTGCATAGTGGCTTGGAAGAATTTTAGCCCATTCCTCTATAAAGAACAGCTTCAAATTTGGGATGTTGGTGGAGTTTCTCATATGAACTGCTTCCACAAGATTTCTATTACATTATGGCCAGGAGTTTGATTTGGCCATTCCAAAACATGAACTTTTGTCTTCTTTATCTATTTTTGGTAAAAGGACTTCTGTGCTTAGGTTTGCTGTCGTGCTGCATGACTTGTATTGATATTGATTTCAAGGGTATATGTTCTGTCATTTCTATTAGAATTTGCTGGTATAATTCATAATTCATAATACCAGCATTGATTGTGAGACATCCTTGCTCAGATGCAACAAACAGGCCCAAAGCATGATACTACCACCAACATGTTTCATAGATGGGATTAGGTACTTCTGATGAAATACAGTGTGTTTCTTTCTCTAGACATAATAATTTAAACCGAAGAGCTTTATTTTGTTGTCATCCATCCACAAAATGCTTTTCCTATAGCCTTCTGGATTGTTCATGTGGCACATGATGGGCGACAATGTTCTTTTTTGGGGATGACTTTTCCTTGCAACCCTGCCATGAACACCAGTATGTTTAGTGTAGGTGTCCTGATGATGGACTTATGGATATTAACATTATCCAATGTGAGAGCCCTTAATTGCCTAGACGTTACCCTGGGTTCCTTTTTGACCTTGTAGGCAATTACACGCCTTACCTTTAGAGTGATCTTTACTGGTCGACCGAGTAACAATTGTCTTCAGTTTCCAAAACTTGTAATAATCTGACTGACTGTGAATCGTGGAGTCTAAACTTTTTAGAGGTGGTTTTGGAACAACTCTTTTCTGAGGTTCTCAGAATGCCCCTTAGTTTGTACCATGAACTGAAGTTCTAATCATAGAGGTTCACATACTTTTGCCATTCACAAATACGCATCACTGGCTCATTATCCTCAATAAATAAATGACCATGTATAATATTTTTGTTTCATTTGTTTTTTACTGGGTTCTCTTTATCTACTTTTAGGACTTGTATAGACTTGTATAGGACATGTTATAGGTTATGTATATGCAGAAATATTGAAAATTGTAAGGCTGACAAGCTTATAAGAACCACTGTATATACAGTATACTACACTACATGTGGACAACCTTTGAACACATTCATATGTGCTTTTTAAAGCATCACATTTGAAATATAAGTGCATTAATGTGGACTTCTCCCTCTCCTTATGTACAAATGCAGTAAGAAATTCATTTACTGGAACTAAGAGGTTCAACCCAAACATTAATAAACAGCCACAGAAAATGTTTCACTCAAACTTTATAGTTAGTACTACAGATAGATAGGGAGATAGTCTTCTCCTGACAACTGTCAATTGGATGTACAGTGGGGAAAAAAAGTATTTAGTCAGCCACTGATTGTGCAAGTTCTCCGACTTAGAAAGATGAGAGAGGTCTGTAATTTTCATCATAGATACACTTCAACTATGAGAGACAAAATGAGAAATAAAATCCAGGAAATCACTTTGTAGGATTTTTAAAGAATTTAATTGTAAATGATGGTAGAAAATAAGTATTTGGTCAATAACAAAAGTTCAATTCAATACTTTGTAACATAACCTTTGTCGGCATTGACAGAGGTTAAATGTTTCCTGTAAGTTTTCACCAGGTTTGCTCACACTGTAGCTGGTATTTTGGCCCAGTCCTCCAGGCAGATCTAATCTAGAGCAGTGATGTTTTGGGGCAACATGGACTTTCAACAGCCCCAAAGCATGATGTTTCCACCCCCATGCTTCACAGTAGGTATGGTGTTCTTGGGAAGTTACAGGTCTGTGAGAGCCAAAAATCTTGCTTGTTTGTGGGTGACTAAATACTTATTTTCCTCCATGATTTACAATTAAATTCTTTAAAAATCCTACAATGTGATTTCCTGGATTTTTTTTCTCATTTTGTCTTTCATAGTTGAAGTGTACCTATGATGAAAATTACAGACCTCTCTCGTCTCTCGTAGGAGAACTTGCACAAACAGTGGCTGACTAAATACTTTTTTACCCTGCTGTATGTATGCTTTATTGTGTTAATCTTCTATCAGCGGACATGCCTGAAATAACCAAATGCACTAATTAAAATGGAGGCGACCACACAACTGTTTGTAACTGTAATACTTTTATACAGGTCTAAAACAGCACAAAAAGCAATATTCTATGTGACAGCTGTTTCTTATTATCTTTTTATTACCTTACATTATTACCTTTTTTACCTATTCCATTTTAACATTATTGTCATTCACTGCAATTATGACCAAAGCTTTGCTTCTCTGTTGGAGTCAGTAACGTATGCCAGCAAACATTAAGCGCTTTAGCAATGGAATTACCATTTGACCTTTCCGTTCAGAAGAAGATAATTTCAGAAGAGTGACTGAGGAGGGGGGGTTGCTGCTGAAAGTGTAGATGCTGCAGTACTTACAGCAGAGGGAGTGTTGAAGGAAGAGAGGAAGTGGAATGATCCGCATGGTGCATCTTATTTCAGCAACCTCAATCAAATTTTGGTTCTTACAGTAGCTCATCAGTTTCCTAATCATACTAACAATACTAGGTGAAATAAATGAATTGCCTAATGAGATTGGCACAGATGTTGGTCAGTAAGGCTTGAGCCACAATCAGTGTTCTACTCACTGAGACGTACTTTCTTTAACCAGTTAATTAATCAAGTTCAGGGTCTTGAGACTCTAGGACCTAACCAGCAGCAAAGGGCACAAGGCAGGAATCAACCTCAAGGTGCCAGTCCATCATCGTGCACGCACACGCACACGCACACACACACACACACACCAGAGTACCTAAAGAACCAAAGGAAACCCACAAGGACAGTGGCTGTACCAGACTCCCTGGAGCTGTGAGGCAACAATGCTAAACACCCGGCTACAGTTCCACCCTACCTGTGGTCCTGTTCATCCTAAAGGTGATGAATGGGGTTAAGGTCAAAACTCAGTACAGGCCAGTCGAGCTCTTTCACACAGAATTCTGATTATGTTTACACCCAATTCACTGTGATATAGTACTTAATTGTACTTAATTGTAATAACACTTAAAGCAACATAATAGAGCAGGAAGTTGCATTGGACCATAGAGCTTTGACCATGCTCCATGGCTATTCCAAATTCCTCTCACATCCCAAAAGCATACCAGAAGTTGGATTGATTCCTAAAAATTGGCCCAAGGTTTGAGGAATGTCTATACCATTTTGTTATACCCTGTGATGGGACTGTGGTATTCTAGCAGTTAGGGTACTGGACTGTCAACCATAAGCTCCAGGGTTCAAATCCCACCTTGGCCAAGCTGCCACTGTTCTTGGGTCTTTGCGCATGGCCATTAACTCACAAATTCTTGGATTGTAAGACTGTATCAATTGTAAGTTGCTCTGGATAAGGGCGTCTGCTAAATGCTGTAAATGTAAATATAAATGATGGACTGGTGACCTGGCAAGGGCATATGTCCACCATAACTATTGCCACAAAAAATGTCTGCTGAAGAAAGTTCGAAAGATGGCTTCCCATGACAGTGCTATACTACATTATTTTTTTACTGCCATTGTTTTCTATGGAGACTGACTTTATGCACCTGTTAATAATTGCTGTGGCTTTAATGGAGAGAGGACTGTGGGCTTTGTATTACATCAGGTTCAGACATTCAGGAGTAAGATAAATCAAATATTATGAAAAGGGGGGATGCACTGTTAAGAGGTGCTTAGAAGTATAAAAGAATAAATATAGGAAATCAGAGTGGTTGGTGTAA
The DNA here is from genome assembly GCA_025084515.1 of Ancistrus triradiatus. NCBI lineage: Eukaryota > Metazoa > Chordata > Actinopteri > Siluriformes > Loricariidae > Ancistrus > Ancistrus triradiatus. The sequence goes on along the minus strand of JAJAGP010000737.1, from coordinate 262,906 downwards.
CCGGCAGGGAAGACTACAGGTAGCTTTCATCAGCCCACATGACTTTTGTGCTGTGATAGCTTCCACATTTCCGTACCCTTTTTACCCTACGCTCAAACACCTGTGTAGATTACTTTACTGTAACCAGAGCTCTGGGAATAGGACTGTTTCATATGCAGAAGCAATAATAACAAGCAGCAGATGGCAAATACGGAGAGATGGGAACATTCCTTATCTGTGATCTGTGACAGAAAATATAAAAAGAATAAAAATGTATTACCCCAGAATTTTCTCTCCAACATGACAGCTATCAGACAGTAAGTGTGTGTGCGAGCATGATCTTAACTCAAAACTTGTGAAGCCAATTACTGCATCTTTTTAAGCGGATCATGCTGCATCATAGGGACGACCAGAGAACCCGGAGACACTATTACCATGTTATGTGTGCTTTCCTAGTACCACCTCTCCCACCCTGAGCAGTTCCAGCAATGCTCTCTTGGACTCCTTGAGACAGATTACCAAACATTGCATTGCCCTGTATGGTCACAAGCTGCAGGCCAACATTACTAGTTCCCTCTGAAATGCAATCCGATAATTGTTTTATTGTCCATTGATTACAGAATGCTTTTTTATGGCTGACTGAGCATAAACGGTGGGTCTGATCAGTTTGTTTTGGTTGGTTGAATTTAATAGGGGGTAAGTAGCACGAGCTGGTCTAGATCTGTGGGACTCCTGGCTCTGGTTGTTGAGGCTGAGTGCCTGTTTTGGAAGCAGAGTGTGTGCTCCATATGGCCTGGGCAGCATCCCTGCGAGTTTGAGGATTGCCTCATTTGCATTCTGTCCACCACAGCAAATTAGCAGTGCTTGCACTTGTTTAAGCCTAATAAAAATCAGTTTAGGGAAAGCTCTATGATGAGGTCACCATCTGTCACCTGCCCCCACCACTTCATAAACTTACATTAACACTGAGGAAGGAAAGAAAATGTATCTTCTTCTTCTTCTTTCTTCTTCTTCTTCTTCTCTTTCTGCCTTCCCATATTTTGTATCTTGCACCACTGCATACAAACACATTCACATGCTCAAGCTCATCCAGAGATATGAGCAAAGCTCTCGAGGCAAACAACAGAAGAATGTGATTGATTTTTTCCTCTGGTTATAGATGCAGAGTGAAGAAAAGCCTGTCACATTTCTCAAGTGCTCTGTGTTTTAATATTGCATGCTAAACATAAAAAGCTCAGAACATTTTTCATGTGGGCTTGCAGCTTTTACAGTAGCTACAAATGAAAAGAGGTCATATGCGAGTGGGTGTGTGCCTAGGGAATGTTGTATCCTGCTAATATTTGCATATAAAATGCTTAAGTCTACTTATTTCAATGACAGATGTCATCACCAAATTTCTCATTGATGTTTTTTTTGGAATAACAATGTTAAGTGTTTAAAAATGTCCTTTTTATTTGTGTAAACCGTTTTTTTTTTTTCATTTCACATTGTGTGGTTTTGCAATAATGTGCAATACTCTTACAAACAAGCCTGAGAATTGTATCATAATAAGCAAAAACAATGATACGCACAAAATACCCCAAAACAATGCAAGTGTATGGTGCTGAATTTCTGAATATGGATGCTGTCTATGTTACTGATTGAGGCTCTTCAGGTTTGTTCCTTTTAATACTTCCTGCCAGCAGCCTGTTGTGCAGGCTTTATGGATCATCTTTCATCTGCGCCTCAGTGCACATTATATATGCAGTATAGAGGGTCCATTAACTATGGCAGAAAATATATCGTTTCCTTTACAACACATAACACAATAGAGTCATAAAGTACTGAACAGCACATATCCGTGCACATACTCAAGAAGCTGATAATTATTTAAGATACTTTGATGGATGTGTATATATACTGTAGGTATGCATACCTAGGTATATCTACACACAGTGGAGTGTATGTATAGATTTATATTAATATAACACTATATATCTGTGTATATATTGAGGTAATATATTGATTTTTTAAATTATGTTTATACGTGTATATATCGTAAATTCTTTTATTCTTTTACACTTTTTTTCCTACTACTGTGTGCACTACTATCACTTTGTAGCTGTAAATCTGTGAATTTCCCCATTGTAGGTCTAATAAAGGATTATCTTATCTTATCTTATCTTATCTTATCTTATCTTATGTCATCTGGAACACAACTTGGTATTTTTAATATACATTATATACTGTAGATCTATCTTTTAATCCATCATTAGATAAATTATTGCTCTCACTTATGAGGCAAGTGTCAAGTCATTTTACCCTCGGATGATTTGTGTTAGCAGCTACAAATTGCATGTAACACTGTCCCAGTCTCCTTTTTAATCAAACAACAGAGATGAATGCTGCATCTTAAATGACCATTCACAGATTGAATAGTGTACAACTGTGCATGTCAATGTTTCGATATATTAAATAGTTAGTAAACAGTTGGTTCTCGTATCGGACATGTTGCATGTGGGAAAAATGGACATAGGTAAAGACCGGAGTGACTTTGATTAGGGCCAAATTGTTATGTCCAGATGACTGGGTTGTAGTGTCTCTGAAATGGAAAGACTTATGTGGTGCTCCTGGTACAAATGAGGAACAAACTACAAACCAGTGACACAGTGTTGGGCTCTCAAGCCTCATCAAACCGACAGAAATGATACTGTAGCACAAGTCACTGAATTTTTAATGTTGGTCATGGAAGGACCAGGTCTCAACACATAGTGCATGGGACTGCCGAGCTGCAGACTGGTCAGACTGCTAACAGTGCTAACCCCAGTCCATCATTGAAAGTGCCACAATCTGACATTTCTAACTGGGTGTGTTACTATTTTTGTCAATGAATATATACATATATGTACTCGCAGTACTATGCACAAGTCTTAGGCCACCATTAGATTTGTTTCAATCCTGGATTTGACATTCAATAATACTCTTTCCACTGATTTTCATTCCAATCTTTGGAAGCTTTAGCATATCTTAGCCATTTCACATGCTCCCCTTCTGAAAAACAATGGCTTCTTGGCTGCTGCTCTTTATGAAGAATGCCTCTTTGGACTGTAGAAGGGTCAAGTTGGCATCCCGATGCAGCTACCAGATGTTGCTAAATGTAAGGGGAGATCACAATAAATACTTGCCACTGTAGCATATTGAAGCTGTTTATTCTGATTTTTGTTTTCATTTTTTTAAATACTGCATATAAATTTCCCGTATTCTTTATTCTAATAAAGTGACTGTAAAATAATGATATACGGTCATTATACCATTGGTAAAACAAAAATGATATATCTAATCTAATGGCGGTCTAAGACTTTTGCACAGTACTCTATATATGGTGTATATAATTCAATATATTGTAGAGCCATTTTTGATTGTATGTATTATTGGTTTGTCAGTATGTATATGTTATATAGATATATATATATATATTATATATATATATATATACATATATATATATATATATATATATAATTATATCTCTATACTATATCTAATATATATATATCTATATATATATATATATAGATTATATATCGGTAATATGTATGTATGTATGTATGTATGTATGTATGTATGTATGTATATATATGGGACTGTGGTAGCCTAGTGGTTAAGGTACTGGACTCTACACCAGAAGGTCCAGGGTTCACATCCCATTTCTGCCAAGCTGCCACTGTTGGGTCCTTGAGCAAGACCCTTCACCCACAATTGCTTGGATTGTAAGACTGTACCAATTGTAAATCGCTCCGGATAAGGGTGTCTGCTAAATGCTGTAAATGTATATTTTGAAGGGATCAAAGATACAGTCACCTTTTAGGTCAGATTTATGCATAAACTCTACATTACAACCTGTGTCTCTTAGCTTCAGCTGTGTTTTAATGTAGATTTGCATAATCATTCCATTCAGCATTAAGTGGCACTTCTCCAGATTACAGGCTTGACTGAACCTGTGTATTTTTATGTCTGTAGAAGGAGGCCATAGAGCTGCAATATTGACACAGCAAAGGTTTCACAAGATGGCAGCCTGCAGATTGTGTATTAGGGAAGCTTGCACATGTTGTCGTCTATGCATATATCAAGGTTGTCCTGTGTTGTTTTAATAATACAGCAATTAGTAGGGTCTGACACAGGTTCAGAGCCAGTATTCATTTGGATTCTCTGAGCACAAGAAAGGAATAATGAGACACATTTGTCTCAGCAAGTGTCCATCTTAGTGCTGAACCTACAAACACTACAGAAACCCATTAGCCTTTAGTCATTTGATTTTAACCAAGAGAACTGAGACTCCTATTTGTCAATACGTTTACAAAAAAATTACACAAAACCATCTTCAACACTATGGTGTAATGAAACACTTGATATTTCAGTGTGGACAGAAATCTGGCCCCCCTTTTTAGAAGCATTTAGTGGAGATTTGGTTAGTGAGGGGAATATTTCATATATTATGAATAAGAATAATCTCTGAGTAAATGAGTATGCTAGTATGTGGTCTACAGTAACACTCATATAATGATAATACTGATTGTGTAGATTTTATGTCTGCTACCAAAAATGTCTACAAATAAATGATTTGAGCACAGATTAGCAATTCACTGCCCTATTTTTTCTTTTTTATTACTGTCATGACCATTTGTGGAAACATGGCAGAGAGTTATATTATTTATCAGTTTATCAAATTGTTAAGATCCTGTCAGCATCAGCGCTACATTCATGACAGGAGCACATTCAAACAGCCGTACAGCAGCACTCATTCAAACACATACACACTGGGACAATTTAGAGAGACCAGCTAACGCATGTCTTTGGAATGTGGGAGAAAACAGAATTACAAGGAAGAACATGGGAAGAACATACAGTGGTGCTTGAAAGTTTGTGAACCCTTTAGAGTTTTCTGTATTTTTGCATAACCATGACCTAAAACATCGTCAAATTTTCACACAAGACCTAAACATATCCACAGTCAGACAGATTGTGTACAAATAGAGGAAATTCAAGACCATTGTTACCCTCCCCAGGAGTGGTCGACCAACAAAGATCACTCCCAGAGCAAGGCGTGTAATAGTTAGTGAGGTCACAAAGAACCCCAGGGTAACTTCTAAGCAACTGAAGACCTCTCTCACATTGGGCTAATGTTAATGTTTATGAGTCCACCATCAGAAGAACACTGAACAACAATGGTGTGCATGGCAGGGGTTGCAAGGAGAAAGCCACGGCTCTCTCCAAAAAGAACATTGCTGCTCATCTGCAGTTTGCGAAAAGATCACGTGGACAAGCCAGAAGGCTATTAATTAGAATGTTTTTGTGGACAGATGAGACCAAAATAGAACTTTTTGGTTTAAAAGAAAAGCGTTATGTTTGGAGAAAGTAAAACACTGCATTCCAGCATAAGAACCTTATCCCATCTGTGAAACATGGTGGTGGTAGTATCATGGCTTGGGCCTGTTTTGCTGCATCTGGGCCAGGCAGCTTGCCTTCATTGATGGAACAATGAATTCTGAATTATATCAGAGAATTCTAAAGAAAAATGTCAGGACATCTGTCCATGAACTGAATCTCAAGAGAAGGTGGGTCATGCAGCAAGACAACGACCCTAAGCACACAAGTCGTTCTACCAAAGAATGGTTAAAGAAGAATAAAGTTAATGTTTTGGAATGGCCAAGTCAAAGTCCTGACCTTGATCAAATGAAAATGTTCTGGAAGGACCTGAAGCGAGCAGTTAGTGTGAGGAAACCCACCAACATCCCAGAGGTGAAACTGTTCTGTACGGAGGAATTGGCTAAAATTCCTCCAAGCCGGTGTGCAGGACTGATCAACAGTTCCAGGAAGCGTTTAGCTGCAGTTGTTGCTGCACAGGGGGGTCACACCAGATACTGAAAGCAAAGGTTCACATACTTTTGCTACTCACTAATATGTAATATTGGACCATTTTTCTCAATAAATAAATGACCAAGTATAATATTTTTGTCTCATTTGTTTAACTGGGTTCTCTTTATCTGCTTTTAGGACTTATGTGAAAATCTGCATATTTATAGAAATATTTAGATATCTAAATTTTATTGTGTGAGAAAGCTACATAAAAAAAAAATAGTCACCTGGTGTTTAAAGTGGCGGGCAGCACTGTGACTCGGTGTGTAGCATCGCTGCCTCACAGCAAGAAGGTCCTGGGTTCAATCCCAGGGGGGAGTGGGTACTCCGGTTTCCTCCCACAGTCCAAAGACATGCATGTTAGGTTAATTGACTACTCTAAATTGGGATTGACGAGTGTATGAGTGACTTGTCTAGAGATAACCTTGTGTGATTGTATGTAACCTTGTGTGTGTCGCTGAACATGGCCACTGATGCTGATAGTGAGGTTAAATAAGTGAATAAACGCAGATGGCGTTGCATGAGGACGATCGAGCTATAAATACTTTAGGGGTGTACGACTGGATTCATAGGTTGAGAAGAAGTGGGCCGCAAAGCAGATGTTAATGGTTGGCAAAAAGGAGTGATTGCATTTGGGAGTGCCAAATTGGACTGCTCATGACTGGAAATCTGGTCAGTGTTATCTAGCAGTCACACATCTGATCTGGCCCACAAAATCCCCAGATGTGAATGCTTTTGAAAATCTGCAGGACTACCTGTAACAACGACTAAGACACGAGGGAAGGCATCCACAAAATCTGGCCGAACTGTGCAATTCTTTGACTCAAGAGTGACTGAACGTTGATGTCACCTCCATCCAGAAACGTATTCCAGTCCATGGCAAATCGAATCACAGCTGTTATTTGTGCTCATGGAGGTATTACATGCTATTCAGGTGACTAATTTTTTTGTCCGGTGAGCTTAGTAAGGGTGGATCTAGTTCTTCGTGACAATGAACCTAAATCATGTAGATGCTCCCATGTCTGATCTGAAACAATAATCAGAGATTCACCTCTATCAGACATTCCTGCCACACTTCAAGCATTGAGCAAGCCAGACAACCTGCTGATCTGAGATCAGAATAGTGAGATTTTCAGCTCTGTATCTAGTACGGCCAAATTAATAAGGATGTGATTAGTAATAAAATGCAAAAGCATGGGTGACCCTGCACACTCGAGCACTGTCTCAAGGTTGAGGTGTGTTCAAAAAGCTAATCACAGCACATGTTGCAGCTGCTCCTAGGCAGCACTCTCATTAACCTACAGACTGTACAAAAGCAAGGAATGAGAATCATCTGATTAAGGGTGCTCTTCCTGTTGTCTACTGTTTCCGTTGTTCATTTAAACGTCTCTAGGCATCTGCTGTTGCTTTGCACTTTTTCACCTGAGCAATGCCTGTGGGATGCAACTAGCAAGTCCATTTTCTTAGCCAGAGGTTGTACTCTTTCTCACTGTCTAACTAACTTTGCTGGTCTATCTATCTAGCTGCCCCTCCCCTCTCTCCCTCAGTGAACCTGAGCTGTAATCACCTGCTGAATTATGGAGGCTCCAGCAATAGCAGTGTCTTGCAGCCCTGTTCTTTTGCCTCATTCCTCCCTCAGATACGTTCAGACAGGACAATGCTTTGTTGTCAGTGACTATAAGAGCTCTTGACATAGCAAGTGCTAAAACCATTGGCTACATTTACATTTGACACATTTGCACAAGACCTTTGACAGGATTTGTTCAATTATTCACTTGGTCTATTGGATTTCCCTGGCTCGACTTGTACTACTGAAATCTCGTCTTTTCTAAAGTGTGCAAAGGCATCAATGTTAAATGGATTTGATCCTTGATATCTGCAATCCAAAATGAAGTGATGAACATACAGAAAAAAACATATAAAAATATATAATTTAATAAAACACCCAAATAAAGATTCCTTCAAACAGACATTGCCTCAAAGCAGCGTTACAAAATCCAAGTCTTGACCTCATATGAGCAAGCCAGAGGCAAAAAGCTCCCTGAGATTAAAAAGGAAGCAACCCAGAAAGTAACCTTTCACAAATGGGTAACCCATGATCTTCTGGGTGAGACTGGACAACAAGACTAATTAATAAACAGTAGTTAGTATAAATAGAAAACATAATATGTTCTGTGTAACAATTAGAATAAAAGTCCTGTGACTACTCAGTTACTAATAGTTAATAGTCACTGAGAAGAGTGAAGGTCTGGTGCAGTTACTAAATCAGGATCAGATGGTCCAGGCAAGGGTATTTACATCATTTAGCAGACAGTCTTAACCAGAGAAACTTACAATTGATACAGTCTTACAATCCAAGCAATTGTGGGTTAAAGATCTTGCTTATGGACCCAACAGTATCAGCATGGCAGAGGTGGGATTTGAACCCAGGACCTTCCACGCTACAGCCCAGTCTCTTAACCACTAGGCCACTACAGTCCCTGAGAGGGGATGACAGAAGGTCAACAGTCTTCACCAGCATCATGGCAAGTCAGAGTAGTATACAAGTACTGTAGCTCATCAGTAACATGTTAGGGTTATTGAAAGATAACCAAACCTCAATTCTCTATGTAATATAAATGGTGATGAAGTGCAAGTATGGGTTCTGGGAGCTATAGCTGGTAGAGCATAACTAAAAGGCAGCTCCAGAAGTTGACACAGACATGAGGACACACGAAGACCCAAGCAACAGTCCTCTCTCAAGTGGTCAGGCTTTGTATGATGAAAGCTCTGATACAATCATTTACATTTACATTTACAGCATTTAGCAGACGCCCTTATCCAGAGCGACTTACAATTGGTACAGTCTTACAATGCAAGCAATTGTGGGTTAAGGGTCTTGCTCAAGGACCCAACAGTGGCAGCTTGGCAGAGGTTGGATTTGAACCTTGACCTTCTGGGCCAGGGTCCTGTACCTTAACCGTTAGGCTACCACAGACGCCAATCACTGTAAATACATACCACTTCTCACCACAAATTCCTCTTCTGTCTTACACAGTGCCTATGGAAAATCATCAGATGACATGTCCTCCTTGCCATGATGTTTTTTTTTAAACTATTCCTTTATTTAAGAAAAACTGAAAGCAATTACCTTGTAGATTCCCCTCTTCCTTATTCTCTTGACCTGCATCAACTTGTAAGATGAACCTGAATCTGTTCAGCCTTTTCAATTTGGAAGGGAAATTGGTTCCTCGTTGAAATATTAATCCATTCTCACTGATTCTAAATCTAGTTTCCTAATCTGCGCCTCATTAAAAATGCATTGAGAGACATGCTTTATTTCAATGAAGCTGAAGTGTGGCAGGGTGCAGGGAGACGAGAAGTCAGCTTGAGCCAGCTTGAGAGATGCATTTATATATGTTTAACGTGAGAATCTTTCAAAAGATTCAGAAGGCTCTGATGACTAACAGGGGGAGTCAGAGAAAGTTTGAGTTAAACATGCTCCTAAGAGGAGCATCTACTGTACTGAATATTACATGACATGTAAAAAATCTTTCTAATAAGTGAGACTGGCTACTTCAGCCCAGATTGTTGCTAGAGTAGGAGGGGTAATTTCCATAAACAAAAAACTGGCTCTAGATGGGCTGTACTGAAAAGCTCAGTGACTTTCAGTGTGGCACTCTCACAGGATTCAACAAGTAAGTCTATCAGATTTCTGCTCTGCTTGCTCAGGCCTGGTCAACTGTAAGTGATGTTATTGTGAAGTGGAAACATATAGGAGCAACAACATCTCAACCATGAAGCGGAAGGCCACACAAACTCACAGACAGAACCACTTGCAGCAGTGCTGAAGCGCATAGCACATAAAAATCACCTGTCCTCAGCTGCAGAACTCACCACACAAAACTGTTTAATAGGAGCTTTGTGGATTAGGTTTCCATGGCTGAAATGGCACATACAAGCCTGAGGTTACCATATATCAAGGATCAAACAGAGTGGTGTAAAGTGCACTTCTGCTGGACTCTAGAGTAGTGGAAAACATTTTTTGGAGTGAATAATCATGCATCCCTATTTGACAGATACGTGCCTGAATAATAGTGCTAAGTATAAAATTCAGTGGAGTAGGAATAATGGTGTGGAGCTGTTTACATTTGTTTGACTTTAGATTTCGTATAGCATTCGAGTACATTCTACCTTTGCAAGCCTGATAAAGAATTTTTTTCTTTCAGTATCAGTACCCCTGTGCCCTAGTGGAAAAAAAAGTATAATTGCAATATCTCAATTGAGATTTGTTTAAGTATGTGATATATACTGGCAAATTTATGTACTCAAAATTTTGCTTTCATCAAAGAATTACAAGTAAACTTTGATCACACCTAAATATAATATAGTATACTTTTTTATAAATACATTACTTTAGACTTTAAGTCAAAATGTAGTTTAATTTGATATAATATACTTCTTAAATACCGTTTTTTAAACAGACTTTTGTCTATTTTAGCAAAGTTTATTAAAAACAACAACTACCGTAATGCACTTAAATCTGCTTTAAAATGTCATTTAAAAGGTTTACTTAACTATATTTTTTTAGAAAGTGAATTTTATTGCTATAATGGTAAAATTAGTTTTGAAAATACATTTAATTATTATATAAAAATAATATTTAATTAAACATATATTTCAATGTTCCTGAATTATAATGGGACAGTAAATTAATTATATATTAAAAACATGTTTACAGGTACCTTTTAAATACTATGTCACATAATTTAGTTTTAGTATATACATTTTAGTATTTAGTATTTTTATTTTTAGTATTTTTTATTATTTAATTTTAGTATTTCACATCTTGCTGTAATTTGGAGCTTGAAATAAAGCCTCTGTAAATTGCTTTAGATAAACGATTCTAAAAATGAAAACTATTTGAAAATGTGTAGGGGTTTGTTTTCAAGTAAGTAGAGCTCACATTAACATTTACAGCTTTTAGCAGAGCGACTTACAATTGATACATTCTTGCAATCAAAGCAATTGTGTGTTAAGGGCCTTGCTCAAGGACCCAACAATGGCAACTTTGCACAGGTGGGACTTGAACCCTGGACCTTGTGGTCCATAGTCCAGTACCTTACCTACTAGACTACCACAGTCCCGTTTAGCAATGCTAACCGGTTTTTAGATTTTACTAGTACCAGATTTTATTAGTAGGAATTAATAGTTTAGTGATGGCCTTGAGCTAATGGATTTGAAGAATATGAAAAGCATATTGTGAATGTGTATTTGTAGTTTATCAAAAAGTAATCTTAAATTTTTTTCTGTAAATTGAATATGAAAACAGTAATAAGAAAATGTGGTTTCATCCAGTATTTAGTCTTACCTTTGGTATACTTAAAACATGCGTAAAATGTCATAAATAAAATTATGTAAGTATATTTGTAATATACTAAAGGTAAAGTACAGTATATTCAAACATAATTGTTATTCAATATAAAGTATCCCCAGGAGTGTGCTGTTTTGGTAAGACAGGAAATTGATGTATATGTGTACTATATATGCCTAATTGAATATATTTAATGTTTAATTTTAGTACATTTCTGATACACTCGATGTATAAGAGCAATACAGTTGTAATACTTAAATGAATTTTAATTTCACTTTAAGTATATGTGAAATATGGATGTACATACGCAGAGATATCTTTAAAGTCTACATAAGTATACTTAAAATAGTATTAACACAGTCTAGCACAGTCAAGTATAACACAAGAAACACAAAGTTAGGCTTTTGTACTATTATTGTACAATTAAATTATATTGAGTACACTAACAGTTGTTCCGTTTTAGCACTCTGAGTGCATTGATCATTAGTGTGGCTACAGGTACACTTCAGTGCATGAAGCATAACAAAGGTTAGTGTACTTGAGTCTACTTTATTCACTAGGGTGCACAGAGGGGGTTTGGTGTGGAAGAACTCGACAGGCCTGCACACAGCCCTCTCCACAATCTCATTCAACACCTTTGGGGTGAATTTGAACACCATCACTGAGCCAGGCCTTATTGGTCAACATCAGTAATGCATTTGTAGCTGAATGGAAGTAAATCACTGCAGTCTTCTTCAAAAATGTATCAAAAAGCTTTTTCTAAAGAATGAAGGCTCTTATGGTAGCAAAGGAGGGATGATTTTTGGAATAAGTTCAGCAAGAACATACTGAGATGATTAGTGTCCACGGTGTAGTGCATTTTACAGAGTGCCTTTTACAGATTGTCTACCATGACAGAGATTGCCAATTCAAAGGTTACTACCTTCAGTTCTAAATACATGGGGGACGCATACACTTCTCTAAGGTCCTTATTTCACATTTGCCCTACACATTACACAAACATGTGCTCATACACATAGGAGAAAGGTTTAATATGCAGATTGGTGGGGGGTGGTTATTTACTTACAAGGTGATTAAGGTATTGGCAGTATTTGATTGACCAGTCTTACTGGATGGAGCTGCTAGTGGAATAGAATTTGACATTGCAGCTTCAGCCATCATTCTAAGGCTTATAGATAATCATATTTATATTATTAGTGTTTGGATATCTGAACACATTCAGAACCCTCTAACTCACAGAACACTTCATCCAGTACAATTTTCACTCTTATCTTCAGTTAAAACCCTTAAATTAGAAATTCTCCACACACATACTTCGATAAGTCTTTGCATCCTCTTACCACCAAAGAAGGTTCAGGAAACATTTAGGCCCTGATTTACTAAGGGTCTAGGAGTTTAAGTGTTTAAGTCTTAACTCATCATAGCAGGCCTTAAAACATTAAAACATGAACATCCATAACAAACGTGTAGGCTGATTTATTAAGCTGCTATATCAAGAATTGTGTGTTCTAATAAGCAAGATACCTAGCTTTGTTTTTGCACGTTTACATTGCTTTTATGCTAATATTGGCTTTGTACAGTGGGGCAAAAAAGTGCTTAGTCAGCCACTGATTGTGCAAGTTCTCCTACTTAGAAAGATGACAGAGGGCTGTAATTTTCATCATAGGTACACTTCAACTATGAGAGACAAAATGAGGAAAAAAAAATCCAGGAAATCACATTGTAGGATTTTTAAAGAATTGAATTGTAAATCATGGTGGAAAATAAGTATTTGGTCAATAACAAAAGTTCAACTCAGCACTTTGTAACATAACCGTTTGTTGGCAATGACAGAGGTCAAAGGTTTCCTGTAAGTCTTCACCAGGTTTGCACACACTGTAGCTGGTATTTTGGCCCATTCCTTCCATGCAGATCTCCTCTAGAGCAGTGATGTTTTTGGGCTGGTCACTGGGCCACGCAGACTTTTCAACTCCCTCCACAAATTTTTCTATGGGGTTGAGGTCTGGAGACTGGCTAGGCCACTTTTTAGGACCTTGAAAATGCTTTTTACAGAGCCACTCCTTCATTGCCCAAGCGGTGTGTTTTGGGGATCATTGTCATGCTGGAAGACCCAGCCACGTTCTATCTTCAATGCTCTCACTGATGGAAGGAGGTTTTTGGCTTAAAATCTCATGATACATGGCCCCGTTCATTCTTCCCTTAACACGGATCAGTCGTCCTGCCCCCTTTGCAGAAAAAACAGCCCCAAAGCATGATGTTTCCACCCCCATGCTTCACAGTAGGTATGGTGTTTCTTGGGATGCCACTCAGCATTCTTCTTCCTCCAAACATGACGAGTTGAGTTCTTATACCAAAAGTTGTATTTGGTTTCATCTGACCACATGATATTCTCCCAATCCTCTTCTGGATCATCCATATGCTCTCTGGCAAACTTCAGTGGGCCTGGACATGTACTGGCTTAAGCAGGGGGGACACGCCTGGCACTGTAGGATCTGAGTCCCTCTCGGCATGGTGTGTTACTGATGGTAACCTTTGTTACTTTGGTCCCAGCTCTCTGCAGGTCATTCATCAGGTGCAATTGGTATGGTGCAACTCATCATTCTTCTTCCTCCAAACGCGGCGAGTTGAGTTTTTACCAAAAAGTTCTATTTTGGTTTCATCTGACCACATGATATTCTCCCTATCCTCTTTCCATCACTACTCATCACTCCTGCCACATGACTCTCTATGTCACACATCCTGCCGAAGTCTTCATCCAGCACAGGAGAGTATCATAGTGCGCAGAGTTCTTAAAACGCTTTGATTAAACTACAGTTGCACAAAATCATTAACATAAATCTTATTTTATAATAAAAGCTTATTCTATAATAAAAAACATTGAATATATCATGTAATTTATTTAATAATGTGAAAAACAAAAATGATTATTGCGCGACCACAGCTTTTTCTCAATACGTTTCCTAGCACTCATCACTCCGGCCACGCAACTCCCAACATCACGCACTGCATGCATTTAGCACAGAACAGTGCAGCAGAGTGGCATACTGAGTACTGTTTGCCCAGGGAAAATTCTAAAATTCAGAGTACGGTTTTTCTGCTGAATATGTATTTACATATATTATTGGATTCACATCCAATACATACTGATATATTGGGCTATTGCTTATTTGTACAAACATGAGGTAATGTCTATTAAGACAACCTTTTTTACAACCTTTTGTTAATTATCTTATAGGTGCCTAGAAATTTTGTAAATACTCAAGTCTAATTTTAAACATTTTTTGCTTGCACACATACAGTATCAAATATTTTAGAAAATCCTTGCTAAAGTAATATAAAAGCAGTTATTATTGTTCCCTATGTTTACGGGATTTCTCCACAGTAAGGATATTCCTGTTGTTTGTAATGCTTGTACGGGTTCCATACTGCACCATGCCTCTTCTGTCACCTACAGAAGTGGAAAAAAAGCCCAACAGTGCCCAACAGTGCATGAGACAGATTTTAAGAAGGAGACACAATCTTGTCTAGTTCCAAAACCCATCTGTTTATTCAAGGAAGTACAGATTCATATACATGCCATCACAATTTTTTAACCGAAAAAGGAGAAGCAAATGTTAATTAGTCAAAAGCTGTCAGTTAAGCAGAGGCATGTTAAAAACACCACTTATAAAGCTTAAAGAGTGTGCATGACATTTACAGCATTTAGCAGACACCCTTATTCAGAGTGACTTACAATTGATACAATCCAAGCAATTGTGAGTTAAGGGTCTTGCTCAAGGACCCAACAGTGGCAGCTTGGCAGAGGTGGGATTTGAACCCTAGACCTTCTGGTCCATAGTCCAGTACCTTACCCGCTAGGCTACCACAGTCCCCCATTTATCTGATGGGATAGATACATACTCATGTCATAGTAAGTATTACCTAAATAAGTGCATAAGAACATTAATCTTAAAGAAGAAATTTTGACAGGATTCTGTCCTTATAAAATGCTTACATCCATATTTGTCACATCCCTGCATGACAGCCCACTGACCATGGCTATGTGAAACCTCATTTACAAACTTCTTTCTATATACACGCATTAACTATACACACAATCGGTTTAAAACATGTATTCATAGTTTTGGGATTTTAAGAGACTAAATGTATAAATAAACTTTCTACATGGTGCTGTTTACACTTGTTTGGATCCCAGCCAGGCCATTAAGGGAACGTGTGACCATCTACAACAGCTTCTGTATAAAATGTCATGTACAATTGTCATTTAGCAGAAGAGCCATATTAAAGAGAGTGTCTGAATTGAGATAGCAGATCATTTCTACCACCTAACTCATTTCATATAGAGTAGGCTATTAGCTCCATGTAATGTCAAATTCACCAACACATTGTGACAGCCTGTCACATATATTCTGCTTTTTGGTGGTGTGAAATAATGCCACATTGAACGGGTTCACAGACTGACAGCACTACGCTTGTGAGAGGCACATATGTAGAGACACATATTATTATCTTCGATGGGTGAGGTAGCACAGCAACTCACAAAGCCTTGCATTTCTTGCTTTTTCCCACTGTCGAGAGGGAACAATGCATCTTTCCTGCTTTTCGGGCGGGATATGTGCGCATTTTTTGTGGATAAAGTATGTTTGCATTTCTGTTCTCGGATATGTGCATGTGTGGGCAGTGAAGCTGGTGGGAGAAAACATCTTTAAACCCAAACAGGTGGAGACAGGGCTGTGTGGGAGGTCTGAATTGGCACCCTGCTGAGGACTAGGTGGCTGCTGTTGACTGAGTGGGTTGTGGTGTAACACGGCACATAAATTGGGAGAGAAAAGATTCAAAAAGTCCTTTGAGCAAGAATGAATAACCTGCAGTTACAACCTAGAGGAATTCTGAAATATAACACACAAAAATTGTCATCTGCAAGAGTTTGGGTACACTTGGTCAGTTTTGCTGACTTAACACGAGCTTTGATGTGAACAATTTTAAATATGACATTATTAAAATGGGCAAAAAGAGACAACTTAGTGGACAGGTTTGGGCACCTTTCACAATAATCTATATTAGTATTTTTGTATGGTGTCAAACTTAACAAACTGGACTGAAGTTAGTCTTTAAGTTTGTTCCCTGCAAAAATCCTGCTGAGTTATTTGCAATTAAAATATACATACATACCCACACAGTCAGCTGTGCCATCCTAGGAGACCTGTCCTGGCGGGAAGGCACCTCTGGGGTTCGATAATGCATACCTGCAATGGAAGCTAGCATATTAGACCGCTGAGCCACCCCAGCACCCAGAGATGTTATTTTGCTCATTTGGAAGGGGTGTGCTTGTTTTATCACACTGTTTTGTGTGCATCATTGTACTCAGCACATATACTCAGATGTTGATCCAACACTTACAGAGTGTGAATCTTAGTTTTGACCTGCCGATTGACAGTTTCTGAATGAATAAGCAAGCATAATGCCTGTGACTGAGAGACACTTCTTTGCAGATCTACATGTACATTTCATGGCACTTAGAGGCTTTCCACCTCCAATTAGAGGGCCCAAACATTTAATGTTTTCCGTGGAACATGCACAGAGTGTCTCAGGAGCTTACTACTCACAAACACAACTCTCTCAAACAGCAATTTTTCCCCCATATGCTCCAATGTTTGAGTAAATAGGCAACATTATGTAGAACGCTGGAAGTGATTACCCGCTCTTAAAAGCTTTTATGAATATTTATAAAGCGTTACTGTCACTACATATTTCTGTGGTTATTTTGTTATTCGGTTTGGGAGTCTTAGCGTTTTCGGAGGAAATCTTTGATGTTCTGTCTCCGGCTTAAACATTATGATAAGCTCAGGTGGAAGAGGTTTGGTATATTTCATATCACAGAGTGAGTGAGAGAGAGAGAGAAAGAGAGAGAGAGAGAGAGAGAGAGAGAGAGAGAGAGTCTTTTTTCTGCACAGTGTGCTTGAACTTTGAAAGTTCTAACCACTTTCCATTTCAATTTCTAATACCACAGGTACCTGTTTAGCAAAATGCACAACAGTTATGCACAATTTAGTAAAAATATGCAACACCAAACTATTAAAACCAGTTGCTGCTGTGTTTTGCTATTAAAACTTTGTGCTGATTTATTTCTCAACTTGCGCAAATGTTTCTTTGGATACATAAATACCAACATCTGATACCTCATGATACCGTATGACATTAATCCAGTATGTTTTACAGTGTCAGTCACAGCTATCCTTATCTTAACCATGCAGTGTTTACATGTGGATTTCACTCTTCACTGAGTAATTCCATGGTTTACAGGGATGCATCATGAATTTTCAGTCTGCAGAAAGTATGTGAAGTACAATATATGTTTGGAAGGCATGGGCTTTCTTCTACGTTTTTGCTAAATGTAAATGCAAGACATGAAACGAAAGTTCAGCCAGCCAGTTAAAAGACTTAAAACAAAGTCACAGTGGTTCAGAATGTTTAACAAGTTGTCAGACATTTAACTGTGATAATTATTGTAATACATGGCCTTGAATGGCGTATTGGCTTTTAAAAAATGCAACAAACCTATGTGGTTAAATACATCAGTGCTTAAGAAATGAATTAAAAATGCACCCAGACAGAAATGTGAGATTGCTGCAAAACTCTTCATATAGTTCTTGTTTAGGCAGATATATAAATGATTACAGGTGTGGTCTGATTGACATCCAGCCACCATTAAATTCATGTGCATTGGTGTCATGAATGAGAAAATTGAACTACTACAGACTGGAACCATATCATCTTTAGTGACAAATCCAGGTTCTGTTTGGGATCCGACAATGGTTGTGTTCAAGTGTGGAAGCCTCATGGTGAATGCTTCAATTCTGTCTTTGCTGTGAAGCGACACACTGCCCCAACTGTTATCTTCTGTAGAGCCATTGTATATGACAGTCAATCACCCGTAGTACTGATACGAGGGGCACTAACAGCTCAACCATATGTGCAAGACTCACATGGCCGGGCTTCCAACTGGCATTTTTCAGCACGATAATGCTCACCCACACACAACAAAAGTTCCCCACTTCCTTGGCCTGATCTGAATCTGATCTGAACTCTTTCTATATACAGTATAGGAAATGCAGTCAGTTTTTTTTTATCAGTAAAGTAGTTTTTCTTCATAAACGTTAAAATGTCAGAATGTGCTCATTTTCAAGTACGTGGACTTTATTGCTACTAGAATGGTCATTTCCCATTCTTATTTTACAGTCTTTATTGTCTATTATGTATACAAAAAATACAAAATGTATATCCTATAACAAATAGGCAGACAAATGTACTTGAAACAGTGGTGCTTGAAAGTTTGTGAGCCCATTAGAATTTTTCTATTAACCCTTAAATAATGTAATAATGACCCAATATTACATATCTGTGAGTGGCAAATGTATGTGAACCTCTAGGATTAACAGTTAATTTGAAAGATTTATTGCCAGTCGAGAAGATAGGATGCCATTCAGCAGCCTTGGAGCGTTCAGGATCTACAGGCCCAGCTGCAACATCTATGGGCAAATGTGTCATGGGATACCATATGGAAACTGTATGTGGTAGCCTAGTGGTTAAGGTACTGGACTATGGACCACGAGGTCCAGGGTTCAAATCCCACCTCTGCCAAGCTGCCACTGTTGGGTCCTTGAGCAAGGCCCTTAACCCACAATTGCTTGGATTGTAAGACTGTATCAATTGGATAAGGGCGTCTGCTAAGTGCTGTAAATGTAAATGTAAAGGATACCATATGGAAACTGTATGTTTCCATGCCCAACCATATCTCATCTTGTGTCCAGGCTAGAGGCCCCTTAACAGGGTAATACAGCCTCATTTCAAATGTACTTCCCAACTTTCCCCAATCAACCTATCCTTTCACTCTAATATTGTAAGCACTTACATATATCATCATTACATTCACACATAAAAAGTTTCGCCCAATCCCAACAACTCCTTATTGGTGCATTATTTTTTTGTCAATGAGTATATATTTTTAGTAATAAAAAGCATTCGGTAAATCAATGTAATCACTACCTATTCGGTCCCACATGATAGTCAGCAATCTGTCGAAACCAGAATTAGCTTTTTCATTCTTCAGTGTGTGGCATTCAATTTACGAAGAATCTAATTTAGCTCTTCTTGGGTGACTTAAAATCAAGAGATGCATTTTTGTCAGCACACCAAACTGAAAAACAGCAAACAGCCCACACGTCAGTTTACATTCCCCTCCTAATTTCTTAATAAAAAAAAAAAAATCATATTGTTCATTTCAGTTTTTCTCTTCTCCTTGATCTTTTTAAAGTCTGCCCATCTCTTTACAACATTTGTCAACTGTTAATCTAAACTGACCTAAAAAGTTTAGAAAAGAAATTTCCACATGCTTCAAGCTAACTGCCTAGTGTAACAGTTTTATCCATTTCAAAAACCTGGCACATTAATACAGAATTCAGTTGTTGTGATATGGTCACACAGAGCTGAGCTGGGAAACCACACAACTGATCAAACAATGGAAAGGTTAATACGAGCACGTCATATTTACACCAGGAATATTACTGATGATTAATCCTTTACTTAACACTCACCTGTTTGCACTGAATAGTCCTGTAAAAGGCTATAGCTGGTGCAGAGGCCTACCTAGTACTGGAACTAGGAGGGGAGGGTGTTAAGAACACACCTGGAGATTGTAGAACGCAGCATAAATCCGAAAACAAGCCTGAATTATCACACTTTTAATATAGCGAAAATAAACCTGCTGGGGAGCGACTGAGAATGCCCCACTGTTCGTTTTGGAGGCTGCTGATCTCACAGTATTAAACTTAAGTTACACATATTACAGAGCTCATAGTACAAATACTGACATATTTGTTAACACAGATACTTGTCTATATGACTAGAATGTACAGTGTGACATTACAATTGTTTCGAAATGTTTAACTAACATTGATGTCCCAAGTTGTTTCAGTTTCTGTGTTTGGTTCAGTGCTTGTTTTAAAATGTGCAGTGGAAATGTTCTATGGAGAATTTATAGTTATAGAGGGATTTATTAATAAAATCCAAACTACCCAAAGACAAGCAAACTAAGCACATTAACTTAGAGACTAATAGTTGATTAAGGATTCTAAATCACAGATATCATAGAATAAAACGAGGCAAATCTAAATGAAAAAAGTGTCAAATCCAGTTAATACTCTGTTAAATAGAATACTTTTAATAACTAATTATTTTCACACTCTGAATAATTATAGAACAAAATCCTGTCTGGCCTTTTAAATGCTAACTTTTGCTCAATGTTTCAGTAATAATAACCACATTGAAAATGTCTTGAAACATGCTAAATTAAAGGAACTAAACTACCAACTTGTTATCATAATTATACTGCACATAAAATTGTTTCATATCTCTATTAGGTACTCTCTCGATACAATCTTACCATCCAAGCAATTGTGGGTTAAGGGTCTTGCTCAAGGACCCAACAGTGGCAGCTTGGCAGAGGTGGGATTTGAACGCTGGACCTTCTGGTCCATAGTCCTGTACCTTATCCGCTAGGCTACCACAGTCCAAATATCACTTAAAATATCATAAGGTATTAATAAGAAAAATGACCCAATATTACATATCTGTGAGTGGCAAATGTATATCAACCTCTAGGATTAGCAGTTAATATGAAAGATTTATTGCCAATCCAGAAGATGGGATGCCAGCTTCAGCAGCCTAGGAGTGTGCAGGATCTACAGACCCAGCTGCAACATCTATGGGCAAATCTGTCACAGGATACCATATGGAAACTGTACGTTTCCATGCCCAACCATATCTCATCTTGTGTCCAGACTAGAGGCAGCCTAACAGGGTAATACAGCCTCCTTTCAAATGTACAGTTTCCCCAATCTAGGAGTTTTCTAGGATTAGCAGTTAATTTGAAAGCGAAGTCAAAGGTTTTTTCAGTAATGGGATGACAATCTGGTGTGAGTGAGCTGTTGCATATAAGGAAGAGGGATCTTTCAAAGTCTTCTTTGATTTGTTGTAAAGACCTTTCATTTTCATTTTATTTCTATGACATTTCATGACATTTAAAAGTACATTTTTTATTTGTATAGTAAAAGGTTTAGGTTTTTTTGTCCAAATTTACTAATAAATCATTTTTGAACCATTTATTTAAAATCCTAAAAACCTTTATTCATACAAAATATATAAACGTGATACAAAATTCAATAGAAGCAAGAGATGATTGATGAATAATTTGGCATTTTTTGGCATTAATGAATGAATAATGAATTAGTTCTTCAGATTTTCTCCACTTCTCTTTTTCTGGCTGTTTATGTAAATATTTATTGCTCTTTTACTGTGTCAGAAGCTAAGATGTCATTTAATTTCTATAACATACAATTTTATCTTTAATGGTGACATTTATGTTCTTCTATGTTCTTTTCTGTTACATTATTCTTATTGTTTATTTTAACTAATAGTTATTTGGATTTGTTGTAGACATTTTTTCAGCAGATCAGATGAAGTGAATAAAGAGAACAACTGAATAACTGGTGAACAGAGTGAAAATGTGCCACCTGAGCTGAAAATGAAAACCTTATACTTTTGTCAGTGCTACTTCCTTCCATGTGACCTATTCTACTGCTAGTTTTTGTCTGTGAACATCATATTGCTGCGTGCATAATTTTGAGCACCTGTTAGGAAATTGTGCCTGGAAGAGCGGAACCTGTTAATTAGAAATGACATCAACATACTTTTTGCCCTGTAGTAGAATTGGAAAGCACGTCGTCTGTTCCTGTCTGAAAAATCCAAGGGAACAAGTTCATTACTGAGGTTCTTTGACTGCATCCTTCACCCTTTGTTCCATCTCAAAGATTCCCAAAGAGGCTTCTAGAAGGAGGGGGCTTAGCCTCTGCCAGCCCACCATTTGATAAAGGTTTCTTCGTTGCCATGGAGTCCACCTGTCCACGACCTTGTGGCTGAGCTGCAGTTCATTAGTCAAAAAAAAAGCAATAGACCATTCATGCAGGCCTGGCCAACCAACAAGCACTGAAAGCTATGACCAAAATTGTCTTGTTACAGAGAAAATGCGTGTGGAAAAGGGGGTGGGGTGTGTTGGGGGGTATCATGTGAGCGAAATGACCCAATACACACACACACACACACACACACACACACACAAGTATGCATGTACAGACATGTCACTGATAGCAGCTGTTGAGAAACAATATTATTTGCAAACCCTCTTGAGAAATTATGCCTGACGTTTCATATTTTATCACCGTGCAGCACAGAGCCTTCGTTGCCTAAGCCTTTTCGGCCTGACATCGCAATTCAACACACATGTTGATGTGTCTGTTTTCTCTACCAGAAAATAGAATTTCTGTCAACTTGATTTGCTACCCTTTGTTTTCTCATTATCTCTAGTGCATATTCGGCTGCATTTCCCTCATCCAAACACACATTTCATAAAGGAAGAGGGGGCAGATTCGCTCTGGAATTGTATCTAAATCCATTCCTCATGTCTTCACAAAAAAAGTGCACCGGTTCACCTTTAGAAATTTTCAAACGAATAAATAGGGTCCTGGCCCCAATTCACAGGGAAATGTATGCTGAACAAGATGACAAATGTGCTGGGAAAAATTCCAGACATGATGAGGGAAGCAATTCCCTTTAAATAGGCAATGTCTTTGTAATGCTAACCTCCTTCTTCTTTTTGGCTGTGAAAAAAATGGATTTTTCTGCTTCTCTGGACTAGAATAGCTCTTACCTGTCCAATTGTTCGGAGCCTTGGATTGTACTCTTGGGAATCACACATGCTTCTGTGCGACTGTGAAAACCAAAAACGCTTGTACTTGCATGGTGGAAACTGCTTTTTAAGTAAAAACTGACTTCAGGTAGACAAGTATACCATTTCATCTTTTTATTTGTCTATTTTTGCTTCTTGAATTGAGCCTCGGGGCTATGTGCAGTGACTAGTAGGAAGACAGACAATGCAGTGCCCCCTATAGACTGCTATTAATGCAAAATGCATGCCTTAATTAATCTCCACCAAGGAGAGCTAGACTGATTATTTACTCAGACTCCCAGCTGAAGTTGATGGGCCTCATGAGGCACATATTCATATCTCATTAGATCCAAGATTGATCTTGTAAACGGACAAGCATTACCACAGAGCACTGGGGAGGTCCAGGGCTAAACCACCTAAGAAATGAAAGAAAGTAATATCTAGGTACTTCTTTCCAATCACATCTCTGTCTTTGCCGCTGAAATCATATCGTACACTCGACTGTGAGTGGGAAATCGATACGCTATGGCCAAGTTAAAAAGGAGTCCTTATTAAAAAAGAAGAAGGCAGCATTTTTCGAAACTCTTGTGGAGTCAGTCCAAAGTGGGGGAGTCAAGCTAGAGGGATTCTCGGCATTGTTAGTCAGATCGATCGGCTGAGGCCAGGCATGAGAAGGAAAAGAAGTCGTAATGAGGTTTATGCTGAACCTGAAGTGCTGCCATCCAAAAACACAAAAGACAGACCATACGGCCTGAGCAGCTAAATGCCCACCTCAGCAGGTATGAAATTAGCTGTGTTAACAGAGTATGTTCTGGTGTTCTCAGGGCCATTTTGTCAGCTTTATTGCTGTGGATCTTGAGCTCCCTGGTGAATTCGCAACTGTATCAAGAGTGCTTTAAGCTGGAGCGCTCATTAATTTGTAAGTCAGACAGATTCTTTAAGATCAACTTTTCAACTTGTGTGCAGTAGGCTGAATTGTGTATGTTTAGTTGTTGGTTAGCCATTCTCTTACCGTCTCGCTATCAGCTGAGCCAAACTCTTTCATCCAGAACCATCTGTGTGAATTTCTTTTTCAAGAATAGAAACTGAAAACAAAAGCAGCACAAAGCTTGTTAAATGAAGATGAAAATGTACCTATAAACCTGTACTGGACTTACATTTAACGGATTTCGTAGCAGAAACAGATGGTGGATTTTATGTCTGTTTTTCTAGTTTCACTTTAGAAGGTTTTATTGGTAGAGCAGTTACAGGAAACTGCTTTAATTCCAAATTGGAATTTGTGCACAGTAATGTGACTAAGTAGTAATATGGAGACTGTTTGTGTATAAAAAATGTTTGAGTCTGTTTGAGATGATGGCACAGGATGTAGTGTTTCCACACAACTCCGGTAGCATCATGCGTTCTTTGGCATGTCTGTGTGGTTTCCTCTGGGTACTCAGGTTTTCTAATACATCCCAAAAACATGTCCCCCAGTGCTTGGTTGGCACAGCAGTAATTTGCTTGCCCACCAACACAGAGATCCAGGCTTGAGTTCTGACGAGGCCTTCAAGCCAGGTTGGCCATTACATGGGCATGATTGGCTGTGCCTGTGGGAAGAGAGGCCAATTGGTAGGAAAACTCATTTTTAGCAAATAAGTTAGTTCACCATACATGTCTTCAGTACTTAGGTTAGTGATAAAATGCTAATTTGTTAAAAATATACGTATGGATTTACTAAATGAACCTGCACACAGAAAAGAATAGTCTCTGGTTATTGTGCAATCATCTGTGATGTATATTTAGCTCTTTCTTTGAAAAGAGATATTACAACCCCAAATCAGAAAGAAAGTTGGGACAGCATGGACAATGCATATAAAAACACAAAGCATTTCTTACATTTGCTTTGACTTTTATTTCATTGTAGACGGTATGAACCCGTGATAGTTCATGTTTTGTCTGGACAACTTCATTTCATTTGTTAATATACATCCACTCCTGCATTTCAGGCCTCCAACACATTCCAAACAAATTTGGGACCGGGGACAATTTAGCGCTAGTAATGAATTAAAACCAAATAATGATGTTATTTCAAACAGGCATTGTCAGCAGGTGATTGTAATCATGATTTGTATCACAGATGCATGAAAAAATTATTGTAATGTTTAAAAACAATGTACCTCAAAAAAAGATTGGAAGGGATTTGCATATTTCTCCCTCTACAGTACATAATATCTTTAAACGATTCCAGGAATATGTTGAATCATTTATCATTAAACAATTCAAGAGAGGAATTTCAGTGTGTAAAGACCACGGACGCAAGTTTGAGCTGAATGCCTGTGATCTTTGATCCCTCAGATGGCACTGCATGAAGAACTGCCATTCAACAATAGCTGATGGAACCACACGGGCAAGGAATTACTTTGGCAAACCTTTGTCACGCATTACAATATGGAGTTACATTCACAAATGCCACTTGAAACTTTACTGCGCAAAAAAAGAAGCATCATGTTTAAGTGTGGTGAAAAGGAATGGCAGCATTACAAAATGGTAAATGCTTTACCATCCCAACTTTTTTTGGAATGTGTTGCAGGCCCGAAATGCAGGAATGGATGCTTATTAACAAGTGAAATAAAGTTGATCAGACAACTTCTTGAAATATCTCCGGTTCATACTGTCTGCATTGAAATAAAAGGCAAAGTAAATGTAAGAAACACTGTGTGTTTTTTAATATGCATTTTCCATACTGTCCCAACTTTTTCTGATTTGGGGCTGTAGACAACTGTAGGTCTCAAAGTCAAGGCCAGAGACTCAAGATCTCCCTGGTTTCCTCACATCTCTCAGAGCATGCTTTCTGTCTCCTGCATCACAGCCCCAGCTGTGATAAAGATGGAATGTGTCCTACAAGCTGGTTACGCTACACTATGCTTCTCGTTACGCTGAGCTGACACTATGACACTGATAGCCATCAAACTGTCACTATAGGGAGGAAAGAAAGAGGTAGCACGGACATCCTATTTTCCACATAAATAATCTCGAAAGCAGCTTCAAGCTGAACCTGAGTTTGTAATTAATTTCGCCGAGTATGTTTTTCCCCCATAAGCAAATTGAGATGGATTATATTTCATCTCTGAAGCTCTGCCTAACCTCTATGATGGACAGCTGCAGAGATTGGCTCTGCATGTCCTGCACTCTATCAAGGAGTTGAAAATGCAGGCATAGCGATTTCGCATCTTTTTTTTTTTTTTTTAACACTTCATACACTTCAAGAAGAGGAAATGTGGTGAGCCTTCACCTCCCTGATAAGGATCAGGAACTTTAGATGCTACAACCAATAATTACTCTGTACATGAGCAGTTTATGTAACTACTGAGTACTTATTAAAATTTCACACTCATTTGAGATTAGATTTATACAGACTCTTATTAGGACTAGAGTTTGAAAAGCCAACACCGGCTAATGTCTGTGTATTAACCTTATTAACTCCTGTATGAACAGTTAATGGGTTATATATGGTTTTTGAAGATCAGGAATTTGTGTTTTTTGTGTCTTTTTGTCACATTTTGTGTCTTTATCACATACAGTTTATGTAGATTTGTAATTGGATGGGTAATTGGGTGGAAGATTTCCAGAATGTTGATATTGCTGCATGGGGACTTCTCTGACAGTTGGGATAAATTCAGGCAGGAAAGAAGAGTTTGCATAATTTACATACAGTACATGACTTATGCATTGTCATACCAAAAATGTTCTATATGTAACATGTGGAACATGATAATGAGCGAGCACATTATTATGAACTTTTATTATGGGCTGTCATGAGCTCAATGATTGTGACTATTTCTGGCAAAATGCTACATTCACAAGCCAGTCTGTCACCCTCATGCACCCAGAGACATGTCATATCTTTAATGAAAACCTATTGCTTTTAATTATGTGAATTAATATTGTACATGGCCATAAAGTGTATGTAGAATATACTGTATGCAAGGAAAACAATAACTTACAAAGCCAGCTGAATCTATAACTTGTCTGTTTTAGCTTAGGCTATATTTCATTACTCAGCATTTTAAACCAATACGGGGGTCTGGGTTGAGACAATAAAAAATCGCTTTCTAAAAGCAAGTTCTGTAAGTTCTGTGAGTATCTCAGTACCTACAAAAACAACCACAAATACTTTTCCTGAGGAAATTATATAACTTTCACTGTGTCTATTCAGACGCATATTACCTGGAATTAAATCTACCAAAGTGTACAGTGAAACCTCAGAATTCAAACTTGGTTTCAAAAATTCAGATTCAATTTCAGATTTGTTCAAAGTCAGAATCGGATTTCCCTATAAGAAGTAATGTAAGTAGGATTAATATGTTCCTGACCCCCAAATTTTGTTTTTTAAACCTATATTTGTATGTAATTAATTATTAAAAGTATGATAAAGCAAAGGAAGGTAATACAATGGATAAAATCATTAAAGACATGCAAGTGAAAATTTACTTGCAGTCTTTAGTAAATTTTCCACTCCATTTTGGCATATCTTATCACTGGGACAGCAGTGGTGAGACTGATATTTTGTCTGAAATCGCACCTGGTAGATAAGATAATATAATATAATGTAATATAATAGGCCCTATTCCTTCTTCTTTTTGGTTTTATGCCGATTGACTTGCCATATTAGTGCATTATCGCCACCGACTACATTATGTACATAGTGGTTGGAAGACTGTACCCTATCTACCATTTAGTGTACTATTTAGGGTGCCTGTGCTCAAGTTTTCTTCAAATTTGGGGGGAAAAACAGACGTTTGATTTCCAAATTGTTCGAGTGAACAAGCGTTCGAATTCAGAGGTTCCACTGTACATGATTATAGGCAAAACATGGCATGTTTCTAGACATGTGAACATGTGGTTCTAAAAAATGATAGACAAGACACAATTAATCTGGGCCAATATCCCATATACCGTATTTTTCGGACCATAAGGCGCACTTAAAATCCTTTAACTTTCTCAAAAATCGACAGTGCGCCTTAAAATGCGGTGCGTATAATATATGAATTAATTCTGGTTGAGCCTTCTGACCTACAACCGATTGTAGATGGTACACGGCACTCATAAATCTGTCAAAATGTTTTAGCACGGTCTTTGGTAAGTTACGAAGCTTAAGGCAACCACAGTGCGCAGCATCGCGGAGTAATACGGTATGTGCTTCACCATTGCGGTGTGTGCATTCATTCATTTATTTTCGAAGCGGATTTCAAACACAACGCTATCGGTCACGCAGTACAACATAGACATAGAGCAGCTGCGAGAGAATTCAACATTAACGAATCAATGGTACGAAAGTGGAGGAAGCAAGAAGACGCCCTGCGCCAGGTAAAGACCAAACTGAGCTTCCGACGGAACTTAAGAGTTTTGTTTCATTTCATGCGTCTTATAACCCGGTGCGCTTTATGTATGAAAATAGATCCGTTAGCAGCCGATCGTTGATATTGCGTCTTATAACCTGGTGCGCTTTATGGTCCGGAAAATACGGTAAGCTTATTTTCCAGGAATAATCACAATATCTCCATGTATCAATTTAATGTAAATTGTAGCACACATATTACAGCATACTGATCAAACAAATTCTTTCTCAAAAGGCTTCATTCCATACCTGAGTAATTTCTTTAACTTCTGTGAGAGATTTTGTCCTTAACAATAGTAATCATTAAACAGAGGTCACGTCTTATCTGGAGTGACTTACAATTAAGCTGAGTAGGTGAACGTTAATGGTCTTCCAAACAGAGGCAGCTGTTGGACCCAGAACCTGAGAGCACTTAACCAGTGAGCACCCTCTTATTCAATATTGGCTCACACTTCTGAAGACCCTAGGTGAACTTGGCATGAAGTGACATTAACCATTACTGAAAGCGTGTCATGTCCCATGATCTAATAACCATAATCTATTTTATAGGTTTAACCTGAAAGCTGTTTTAAGTCTGGTAGTATGCTTTGCCATAAGTTCTTTGGATGGCTGGGCACAGGGAAATGTAGTTAAATGTAATTAAGTTTCAACTATCATTCAATTTGACCTATCACAGAAACTTGTTTCAAAACAAAAGTTGCAAACCAAACTTGAGGGCTGAGATGAAGGCTTTATGTAGGCCTGTCAAGTTTCTCCACAACTAACGGCATGCTCACACTAGGCAATCTGTTCCATGCACGGGTGCGATCGACCCCCAAAGCGCGGTTCATTTGACTAGTGTGAGTGCTCTGTATCATGCCGGGGTGCGGTATGCTGAATCGCTGACCTCGGGCAGGGCACAAATAAATACAACCACAAGTCCGCTGTGCTGTGTGAGCGCATATCGTGATGACAAAAGCATGTCCGGGCACATTCCATTAAAGCGTAGTATGACTAAAAACAAGTGGGATAGTGGGAATGAAGGACGATTGCACTCCAGCACTGTTCAAGGCAACTGGTCTTAGTGTGAGTATGCCCTAAGTGACTTGATGGAAATCCCATGATAGCACCATGTTGACATCATTTTTCTCCTCAGAGAAATGTTTTGAAAATAACTCACTGGAGCGGTCTGAAAAGTCGCTAAATCTGGCAACAAAATCACCAATCTGGTAACACAGTAGCAGCTGTCCATGATTGGGGTCGGGCATCCAGCACAAACCTGCGCGAGAAACTCTGATTTCCTCCCTCCACAGTACACAATCGAATGAAAATAACATTTAATGACAATAATAACAATGGCCAAATCTAACAGCCAGGTGTAAACACATTACATTGTTAAAAAAGAAGCACAAGGATGATGTGAGCACTACACCTATGAGTTGTACTTACAGTGGTGTGAAAAAGTGTTTGCCCCATTCTGGATTTCCTTTTTTTTTTTGCATGTTTGTGACACTTAATTGTTTCAGAACATCAAACCAATTTAAATATTAGCCAAAGATAACACAAATAAACACAAAATGCAGTTTTTAAATGAATGTGTTTATTATTAAGGAGGAAAAAAATCCAAACGTAACATGGCTCTGGTGTGAAACAGTGAATTTGCCATAAAACCTAATACCTGGTTGGGCACCCTTTGTAATTCAGCCATGTCGGAGGGTATTCAAGCTGTGAACAGCCTTTTTTAAGGTCATAGCCACAGCATCTCAAGACGGATTCAGGTCAGGATTTGACTAGGCCACTCCAAAGTCTTCATTTGATTTTCTTCAAGCCATTCAGAGTGTGTTTTGGATCATTGTCCTGCGCCTCCAGAACCCAAGTTCGTTTCAGCTTGAGGGCACAAACAGATGGCCGGATATTTTTCCTTCAGGATTTTTTGGTAGACAGCAGATTCATAGTTCCATTTATCACAGCAAGTCTTCCAGGTCCTGAAGCAGCAAAACAGCCCCAGACCACCACACTACCACCACCATATTTTACTGTTATAATAGGTATTAATGTTCTTTTTCTGAAATGCTGTGTTATTTTTACACCAGATGTAATGGGACAACACACACCCTCCAAAGAGTTTCAACTTTTGTCTCGTCAGTCCACAGAATGTTTTCCAAAAGTCTTGGGGATCATCAAGATGTGTTCTGGAAAAATTGAGACGAGCTTTAATGTTCTTTTTACTCAGCAGTGGTTTTCGTCTTGGAACTCTGCCATGCAGGCCATTTTTGCCCAGTCGCCTTTCTTTATGGTGAAGGCATGAACACCTGACCTTAACTGAGGCAAGTGAGGCCTACGGTTCTTTATGATGTTGTTGTGGGGTCTTTTGTGACCTCTTGGATGAGTCCGTTGCTGCGCTCTGGGCTAATTTTGGTCGGCGGGCCACTCCTGGAAGGTTCACCACTGTTCCATGTCTTCACCATTTGTTTGATAATGGCTCTCACTGTGAGTCATAGTTCACATAAAATGTGAAAATATGCATAATCAGTAGTCCAGGATACACAGAGTCACTCTAGGATCATGAGTCTAAGCAGCGCAAAGTTGTTGGGCCAGCAGTCGACTTAACTGATGCAAGTGAGGCCTGTCAGGTCTTTGGATGTTGTCTGTGGGGGTCTTTCGTGAACCTATTGGGATGAGTTGTCGCTGTGATCTTGGTGGTAATTTTTGGTCAGCCCGGCCAACTCCAGGGAAGGTTCATCATTTTCCATGTGTCTAACACCATTTGTGGATAATGGGCTCTCACTGTTCGCTGGAGTCCCAAAGCTTTTAGAAAATGGCTTTATAACCCTTTCCAGACTGATAGATCTCAATTACATTCTTTCTTAATTGTTTCCTGAATTTCTTTGGATTCGGGCATGATGTTTAGCCTTTTAAGGATCAGGCCTGGGGAGACTCAGGTGTGATAAACCATAGTTGAGTTATGTTTTAACAAGGGGGGGGGCAATCACTTCTTCACACAGGGCCATGTAGGTTTGGATTTTTTCCCCTTAATAATAAAACACCTTCATTTAAAAACTGCATTTTGTGTTTAATTGTGTTGTCTTTGATAATATTTTAAATGGGTTTGATTTTCTGAAAACATTTAAGTGTGACAAACATGCAAAAAATTAGGAAATCTGGACAGGGCCGCTGACAAACACTTTTTTCACACCACTGTAACTGTATTTAAAAACAGCGATGCAACCACTGAGGGAGCTGACTTACCAAAATGCCATGCACACACAACACACAACTTTCTTGACTGCATCTTTACAAGTCTATATAGATGGCAGCATAAATCATGCATCAGTCACTGCTACATTTCAGTCAGTGTAATGGGGCAGAAAACCATTATTGTATGTAAATGGGAGTCGAGTGGATTTTTTATTCATTCCAGTCACATGGTTGTAAGTGATAAAATGAATTATTGTTTTAAAGCCTAAGCTGTGATGTTGTGCAGACTTCACACAAAGTTTTATTCCTTCACTCATCACCTTTTTAACTTCTGCTGTTTGTAGAGATAAAATGTGTCAGGACCCCCAGTCCTATGTGTCTCGGTTTCACTGTTCCCAATAAAAGATGCAACCACTAATCTACTATCACAGTAAACCTAACAGCATTAATACCACTGATTTGCTGGATTACTGAATAATTCATCAAAAGCCTTTTAGACTGCAGAGCAGATGTGCTGACATAGCAGCTCGTGTGCATCAGTCAATTCCAGAAAAGTCCAGCAAGTAGGGTTAAAGCAAGTTTTAGACAGACTGGATAAACAAATAGATATTAAAAATAGAAAGCCTATAGTACTGTAGCATTAAGTAATAATGATGTTCGCTTAATTATGTTTTTCATTACTTAGGACTAACTAAAAGTACTGTAGCTTAGTGCGAATTAGGAAAAAGTCAGTTGGTAATTTACTATGAAATATAGACTCCCAAGTCCCACATGGTTGATTATATTCTATTTATGTCAAGTCAGATTTCCATCTCCAGCTAAGTATTATGCAAAATCTTAATTTAATCACACTCATTATATTTCGATAGAGCATTTAACTTCTTCCCATCTGCAGTATAAGAAATGCCCCCCCAAACAATTGGAGTTCTGCTTAAATCAGTGGGATCATTCTTTATCCTATACCTGCTGCAGTCATTGTATAGTATAATACTGAAACATCTTAGAGTGATTAAATGTCTAATCCACTAAAGCTTTTTTAATGTTGTTTGAGTTTAACGTTAATTGTTTATGAAATATACAATACTGAATCAGTTCAAAATTTTGTTCTGTATGTAGCTACTAATTTTAATCGCAGTATTATTCAAACTCAAAATGGAAATGAAAAGAGAGTATGATCAGAAGCTTAACTGATGAAAACTAATTCTTTACTGAGCTTCCATCTTTGACAAACATCAAAATAAAATAACATCTAAAGTGGATAAGAACCGATGGTTTATATGTGCAGAGAGGATGCCATGCCATCTAGAGATATATACATAGACAAAAGTATCTGAACACTCAAATATTATATGCATACACCCTTTATCCCCACTTTTACTGCTTCTAAAGCCTTCACTCTTTTGAGAAAGCTTTTTCCCCTATATATTAGAACATAAATGTGAGGTCGGGAAATGTTCTCCATGAAATTTTGCAAACCATTTCTTTATAACTTTGTTTCGGTTTGACAAACTGACTTGTTGGGCAGGTGGCGACTTAGAAATGTGTCATATTGACAGACTCTCTAATATAGAAACTTACACAGACATGGGACGAACATGCCAAACTCAACGTAATCTCTAGTAACCAGGGGTAGGGATTGAACCCTGTGTGTTGTACCACTGTGCTAGCTAATCGGATTTGCCACAAAGAGTATTGTGCTTATTTTATGGCATGTAATGTGTTCTCTACAGATGTGACAGAATTGCAGACTCATCTATTTTAGCATTTATTTATGCTAACAATAAAATACATTAAAAAGTATGTACTAAATAGTACATTATAATGCATACTCTTTAGTATGGTAGTACATGTTTGGCTCTGTTTTAATCACCGCTGTTAGGTCGGCTTATACATTTCTCAATATGTTTCTATCCGAAGAATTCTACAATCACATACTTTTAAAAGAAATGACCTTACACATTTGGTTTTTCAGGTCAAGTCAGATTTGTTTCTATATTGCTTTTTACAGTGGAACATTGTCTCAAAGCAGCTTTACAATTTTTGATTATCTTCTAATATCTATGACCAATCCCAAATTGAGCAAGCCTAGTGGAAAGGAAAAACTCCCTAAACATTATAAGGAAGATACCTTGGAAGGACCAAGACTCAAAAAGGCACCAATCCTCCTTGGGCAACTTAGATGTTATATGTAAGAATTAACTAAGTTACCTAATTAATACGTTCATGGTAATAGTTTAAATAATCAGAAACTAAATACAGTGTTACTTTGGTACCAAGCAAATTTTTCCAATAAGGAATAATGTAAATTTAAATAATCTGTTCCAGACCCCAGAAAATCTACATGTATAAGCATTATATGCATTAATGGAGTTGTATTTTACAGGTGCTCCCTGGTTTACGATGGTGGATATGTTCCGACAACTTCTTCAAACGTTAAATGTAACATGAACTGAGGAGTTTAAAGAATGTTTGGTGTATCATAACAGAGACGAGGCTGAAGTTGTCTTCTTAATTGCCAGCTTCGTATTCTCATCTTCTGGTCCACCTTAAATAACTGCAGTTGCATTATGGCCCTATATATGTAAATTCCGACTCATGATATGTAAGTACGTTAATGTTTAAAACACTTACATTAACCTACAGATGGCCAAAATAATTAACGCTTATTTTTAATAAAGTGTTAAAAAAGTGTAAAGCACTGTGTTCTTTCCTGTTTTGCTTTCGGTTGGCTCTTATAAACTAACCTTTTTAGGACCCATGGAGACTTAAGTACACTAAGAATACAAGTACTATGAATGTTAAAACTAAATAGAAAAAACTGATAAACACAACATAGATCTTCTTTGAGCGAGAGCTATTGTCAATCTGAGTCACTGAATCACTTGGAGAATCATGAATTGTGAACCGAGAGTTTTGGCTAAAACGAGTCACGCTGCTCGACTCATATAAAGCTTAAACGACAAGACAGCTTGAGTGAGACTGAAGCAGAGGAACATCTTAGTGTGTAGGGCTGGGAACTGGTTATTTCAGGCATGCATTCAAGATGCATGCATGAGATCAACAAATGACATCAAAGAGATCAGTTTAAAACATATGGTACACTAGCAACAGGGCACATGTCAGTAATGACTATTTAAAATATGTGTTTGCAATGTTTATACCGATGATTCATGAAGACATTCTGCTCAAGCTCCAGCTTTCTCAGTGTAATCGCATGTAAACCCACTGATAAGACTGATGCCAAAATTTTATTATGCTGGTATGTGGTTCAGTGAGATGACATGCATTTCGATGTTAAGTTCCATTGCTTTCCTTTAAAATATACATATGATTGAAATATATTACATTATTGTAGAACAACCCTGTGAACACATGTTTTGAATGTCAAAATATGATCAATTTACACACCCTTTTTGCAGTCAGAGCCTGTCCATAAGACAGAGCTAATGTTGGACTGTGGTAGCTCACTCCTCACTCATTCCTTGGACTGTAAGATTGTATCATTTGTAAATTATGCTGTAATCTTTATTTAAATAGAAATAAAATTACAAACCGTGATGTAATCATATCACCAGTGGGTGGTGGAGTGGTCTTAATATGGTAGTGGGGCCAGGATATTGTGGGATTAGAATAGAGGTGTGTGGGTGCCTATACAAAGCCAACAGGTCCACTTCCACAAATACTAGAAGTCTTTAATAATTTAGTCAAAGTTCGGATGTTTTTCGTACTGTCAGGTTTTATGTCACCAAACTGTTAAAAGGGTTTCAAAATGTTTAGGAAATATAACATAATCATGTTTCACAGTTATATATACTATATATATATATATTATATATATATATATATATATATATATATATATATATATATATATATGTATGTATATAATATATATATATAAAACATCTAAATACAGACATTATATACTGTGTGCTCTTCATTATAGAGATATATCTATCTATCTATCTATCTATATATCTATATATGGACGTATATATATATATTAAAACCTCACCCCTATATAATGACATATAAAATTAACAACCTATATAAATGTCTGGATTTAGATTTAAGCATTATATATATCTATATATATTCGTAGTATATATATATATCGTTAATATATATATATATATAATATATATTTATATTATATATCGATATATATATATATACGTATATACTATGGCTCAAAAAAATAAAGGAACACTTAACAATACAATATATATTATATATTATCTATATCCCTTTTGAATGCTGTATATATATGTATATATATATGTATGTACCTTTACTTTACTTGTTTTAACACAATAATCTAGTTTACTACCCTGACAATTCCCAATGTTGATAGTAAAGTTTGTGTTTGTTTTTATATATATATATATATATATATATATATATATATATATTAGCTTCAAATTGTCAGGGTAGTAAATTAGATTATGGCGTTTAAAGTAAAGGTACAAACAAATAAACAAATAATGGTATACAGATTCAACTTTCAGATTTAAAAATTGTAGTTTTGAAAAAAATAATTTTAACATGAATGAAGTCCAATAAAAAAACAAAACAAAAAAAAAACAAAAAAACTTACTTGCCAGTTACCCAATTATAAGCCTTCATCTGACATTTGTCAAGTGTCTGTAGTACCTGAACAAATGGCTCAAGCTAATATTTATTTTCTGTCTCTTTCAATGCCTCTTGTTCTCTATTGTGGTCAATTTGCTGTGTATTAAGGGAGGGATTTGATTTGAGTATCGATCCGTTTTGGAGCTGATCTCATTGTGATCATGGCAAATTGATGATGTGTTAAAATGATGATTGCTTCCACACTGGCTTACAAATTTACTTCTCGTCATTGTCATATTGGAAGCATCCAATCGAAGAGCCTTTATCCTATTCAGCAAGAAAACAGCTGCTGCTGTTCCCCTTCTCCTGACTGCTGTTGTGTGAAATATAAACAGTGGGAAATTTGTGCCCTTTTTAAGTAAGTGTTCCCATTCAATGCAGAAACGAGTCTATTGTGTGGTTATTGATTGTGTCGTTGCTGTGGCTGAGAAGAATATGTCACGGCTGCTGAGTGTACTATTGAACGTGGTGTCACGCATGGGTTTGACACATGCTGCGGGCAGATGTAGGGCATTGCTCACAAGACCGGTGCCCAGCTGAGTGTAACAGGACTGAACTGTATCAGTCATTGCTGGCCCTGCGGCCACAGGATAGCATGGCAGCCAATGACACGCTGCATGGTGTAATGACCACACAGTTTCAGGGAAATAAAGCTTAATGGTGAGACTATAATGAGCTGCAAGGCCTTCTGAAGCATTCACAAAGATTGATTCTGATTGCTAGTTCTTCATTAATACTGATATTTGAGGATTGATTTTAATACATATATTAAGGAATGTTTTATGGAGTTTTTTTAAGACTGTAGTGTCAGGTTTTGCGCAATAAATGCTTTTTTGTGTCTTCTTATAGCTAATTTTAACCCCCAAATCATATGAATTTGTCAGTAGTGTAGTTTATTAACCATATTGGTAGTGATGCTTATGGTGACCTTCTGGTAGATTTCTCTGTTTTGAGCTACATCTTAGTTTGAAACTTAAAACGTTGATTTATTATTCTTTTGCAAATAAACAGTTGGAAAGAATGTTCTTTTATAGAATAGAAAGCCTAAAGGGTACAATCAACCAATCAATCAATAAAAAATAAATAAATGAATAAAATAACGTCACCAACATAAATATTTTCCAAATATATATTTTGATAGTGTTTTTTGAGTAATATAATAAAATGTTTTAGGCTTTAAAATTTTACTTACATATTTTTTTACACAGTTTCAATTCAAACAAAGTTTCATACACAGTTTCCCTTCAAAAATAAAAATGTTACTTTAATAAACCCTGTATACCAAAATCACACATATTGTGTGAATAAGGTAACTACATAGAGGAAACTTGTAGTTATTTAAACTTGTAGTTACAAATTACTAATTGTCTGATCGAAGAACACATGGGGATGGGGAAGGCTCAGTCATTAAGGTTCTGGACTACTAGTAGGAAGATGGCGAGTTGAAATCCCAGCTTTACCGTGCTGCTCCTGTCGGGCCCTGGAGCAGGATTCTAGATAAGGGCACCTGCTAAATGCAGTCAGCAGGCTTTTATTATACATTATGAAGTGGGAGGGTAAAATGTGACTAAAATATATATGTTTTTTTGTTTATATTATTTATTTATTTTTTTACTACAGCACAACTGCAAACTGCAAAAAATGTTGAGTTTTTAAATGAAAAGAAGTCAGCCTGTGCAGGGAACAAACATTACTAAAATTTCTTAACATAGTGAACCATTAGCAAATCAATTCATTTCTGAGAACATAGTGGACCATCCAATAAGCGCTTACATTTTGCAGATGCCAAATGAGCAGCCTGACATCTTCAGTACGATCTTGTATACTGCCAACTTTGTCTACAGACATTGTATGCTTGATTCAAACCTATAGTAATCCGTGTGGCTAAAAACTCCACATCCAGGGGTGTTTACATACTTTTGACAATGCAGTGTTGTACAGAATAGTCTAATTCAAAACGCAGACAAAATATGGATTTTTATTGTATGTCCCGTTTGAAGTGTTTTTAATACATTCTCAGCAGGGGTCTTCTTCACCCCCTCTAGTCATGTAGCAGACCTTCCTTGCATCACATTTCTCATGGCCACACTGCATTACCCCTTTACTGAAGCCAAAGGAAAGACTTAAGCTTCAGTTCTGCTCCCTCTGTGTGAAAAGATCGTTCCAAATTCAGTTTTCCAATTATAGTATATCCCTCTTAACTGATGGTTATTAATTCCTTCAAACTCATTATGACATGCAAAATAGGCTTCCCTCATGGGATGAATGTTAATGAAGGAGAAACTTTGGCACACTCTTGTTACCAATATGGAGTGTCTCTGTTGTTGTACACTCTTTAAGTGTTTTTCAGTGTATGTGTAGCCTGTTGTGGAATATATTTCAAAAACAAAAGGCGCTGAACTGTGAGAAGCAGGACTGCAAATAGTCATTTTGAAAATACCCAATCCATATATATTGCCTGTTCAATAGACATCAGTTTTATATAAGGCTGTTTGAAAGGCAAAGGATTTTCTCTTTTAAGTGATTGGTCAGTGATATCATAAATATAAGGAAGAGCTTGCATTTTGGACAAATTTCATGCCTGATAAACTTGCCATGATTAGAAAAGTCTATTGGATAAATAATAAAACTGATATATATATATATATATATTCATAGGCAACACAGTCTAAAATGTGTTGCTACATGTCTAATCAGTCTTCCACATTGGTGTATTTTAATATATATGTGCACTACATGGCCAGAAATATGCAGACACCTCAGCTCACATCCATGTGTTCTTGCTTAAGATTGAACATGACTTCCAAAACTAAGGCCACTGTAGAGTACACTGCTGTAACAACCTTCTCTGTTTCTTAATGACTTTCCACAACATTCCTCCTGGCATCCACCAAACATATGGCAGATGGCAGATGATGAAGCACAACACTACACTTTCAGTGATTACAGAGATTTTTCCATTTCTCCAGGGTCCAGCAGCACTATGCTATATACTACTCTAACAGTGCTACTGATTTGTGGGTACTGTGTGGTGGCTCAGTTATACAAACTCAATACATGAAGCTGTTTGTAAAAAGTTCTTTCACATACAGTGGGGCAAAAAAGTATTTAGTCAGCCACTGATTGTGCAAGTTCTCCTACTTAGAAAGATGAGAGAGGTCTGTAATTTTCATCATAGGTACACTTCAACTATGAGAGGCAAAATGAGATAAACAAATCCAGGAAATCACATTGTAGGATTTTTAAAGAATTTAATTGTAAATTATGGTGGAAAATTAGTATTTGGTCAATAACAAAAGTTCAACTCAATACTTTGTAACATAACCTTTGTTGGCAATGACAGAGGTCAAACGTTTCCTGTAAGTCTTCACCAGGTTGGCACACACTGTAGCTGGTATTTTGGCCCATTCCTCCAATGCAGATCTCCTTTAGAGCAGTGATGTTTTGGGGCTGTCGCTGGGCAACACAAACTTTCAACTCCCTCCACAAATTTTTTATGAGGTTGAGGTCTGGAGACTGGCTAGGCCACTTTAGGACTTTGAAATGCTTTTTATGGAGCCACTCCTTTGATCCCCGGTCGGAGTGTTTGGGATCATTGTCATGCTGGAAGACCCAGCC
This sequence comes from Ancistrus triradiatus, assembly GCA_025084515.1. NCBI lineage: Eukaryota > Metazoa > Chordata > Actinopteri > Siluriformes > Loricariidae > Ancistrus > Ancistrus triradiatus. The sequence goes on along the minus strand of JAJAGP010000737.1, from coordinate 223,093 downwards.
AAGTTCCATCTTCAATGATGGAAGGAGGTTTTGGCTTAAAATCTCACGATACATGGCCTCGTTCATTCTTCCCTTACCACGGATCAGTCGTCCTGTCCCCTTTGCAGAAAAATAGCCCCAAAGCATGATGTTTTCACCCCCATGCTTCACAGTAGGTCTGGTGTATTGGGAATACTTTTATGTATAACAAGCTTGAGTTCAGCGAAGGTGTTGTCGCTTCTTGGCATTTCTATTCAAAATAAAAGCAATTGATCAAGCCATATCATTTCATGAACTGATTTGGAAGCGTAGTGTCTGAGAAATGTGTAATATTTAAAGCCACATAGTTTTTGGGTATGGTGGTATGCTTGATTTCATGCACCAAAGCATTCAAAAATTTATCACAAGCTATTTACACTGAGAGGTGGCGCCTTCTAAAAAAGTGTTATTAAAGCCCAGAACTTTACATTGACTTGGCAATGAGTCAATGAGGCTGAGCCAAACAAAACACTTCAATCTCTACTGGTTGTGCTTCACTGCCTTCAGGAGTTGATTGATCTAGCTACAAACCAATCAAGGTACATTGATCTAAGCATTTTCCCATTTCCATCATGTAAAGCATCCAAACATGTCAGTCAAATGAGCTCTCAAGATAACAGCTGTAGATGAATTTCTCAACTGTATTAATGAAAAACTGTAAGACATTTATGATTATATATACTCTTTCTTTATTGTTGAACTTGTATGGTCTATCTGTCTTATTAAATGTATAATATATTGCATGTTTGCCATTACAGTTACACTGGATTGTGAATCAACAGAATTGTCTTTATTTGTCTTGCATGTATTAAAACAGTTATATTGTTTTCTTAATAAAAGACATACTGTGCCATGCCAAGTTTGGGCACCCCTGGTCAAATTTCATTAATTCAAAATTAGCTTCCAGTGGGTGGACAGACAGGGCAGAAGCTGTAAGTAGTATTTTATTAATAAACAGGTGAATACAAAATAATAGTGAGAGACAACTAGGTTAATCAAGGAACTAACACATGGATAGAACAAAGAAGCTAACGGGGTGCACAAAGTACACAGGCTAACATGTCAAACAGGATAACAGGAAAGGTGAAAAGGGCAATCAAAGTCTACAGTCTAAAACATAGTTAAACATGGAGATAAACACAGAGATAAATAAAGACATTCACGAACCTGCACATGGACAAAAGACTTGACAATGCTCTACTAAAATGAAGGGTTATACAGTACACTCAATGAGCACTTAATTAGGAACACTATAATGATACTCTCATAACAGTTCCAATTCTTTGTGACATGAATTCCACAAGCTATCCTTTTCGGATTCTGCTCAATGTTTACATGATTGCAATTCCTGCATATTATTCAGATGAACTTTGAGACTATAAATCTCTGGTTCTACCACCAAAGATGCTCTGTTGGTTTCAGAGCTAGTAACTAGAAAAACCAGGGGTGGCACGGTGGCTTAGTGGTCCTGGAGGAGGTCCTGGGTTCGATCACAGGTTAAGCGACCTTGGTCCTTTTTGTGTGGAGTCTGCATGTCTTAACCGTGTCCACATGGGTTTAGTCCAGGTGCTCCGGTTTCTTCCCACAGTCCAAAGACATGCGCTAGGTTAATTGAACTTTGCGTCCATTGTTGAATGGCCATTGATGCTGAAGAGCGACGTTAAATAAACGAAATAAACAAACAAACTAGGAAAACCAGTGAAGAACATCTGCCTCATTGTCATGTTCATGAAACTAGTTGAGACAAATTTGTTTTGTAAAATAGTGCATTATCATATTGAAAGTGCCCCTCAGCTGATGGGTAAATTGTGGCCATGAAGGGAAGCAAATGATCAGCAACAATACTCATATACAGTGGTGCTTGAAAGTTTGTGAACCCTTTAGAATTTTCTATATTTCTGCATAAATATGACCTAAACCATCATCAGATTTTCACACAAGTCCTAAAAGTAGATAAAGAGAACCCTGTTAAACAAACGGGAGATAAAATTTCATAGTTAATATAATACATTTATTTATTGAGAAAAATGATCCAATATTACATATTAGTGAGTGGAAAAAGTATGTGACCCTTTGCTTTCAGTATCTGGTGTGACCCCCTGTGCAGCAATAACTGCAACTAAATGTTTCCTGTAACTGTTGATCAGTCCTGCACACCGGCTTGGAGGAATTTTAGCCCATTTCTCCGTACAGAACAGCTTCAGCTCTGGGATGTTGGTGGGTTTCCTCACATTAACTGCTCGCTTCAGGTCCTTCCACAACATTTCTATTTGATTAAGGTCAGGACTTTGACTTGGCCTTTCCAAAACATTAACTTTATTCTTCTTTAACCATTCTTTGGTAGAACGACTTGTGTGCTTAGGATCGCTGTCTTGCTGCATGACCCACCTTCTCTTGAGATTCAGTTCATGGACAGATGTCCTGACATTTTCCTTTAGAATTTTCTGATATAATTCAGAATTCATTGTTCCATCAATGATGGCAAGCCGTCCTGGCCCAGATGCAGCAAAACAGGCCCAAACACTGATACTACCACCACCATGTTTCACAGATGGGATAAGGTTCTAATGCTGGAATGCAGTGTTTTCCTTTTTCCAAACAGAACGCTCTTCTTTTAAACCAAAAAGTTATATTTTCGTCTCACAAAACATTTTTCCAATAGCCTTCTGGCTTGTCCACATGATCTTTAGCAAACTGCAGATGAGCAGCAATGTTCGTTTTGGAGAGCAGTGGCTTTCTCCTTGCAACCCTGCCATGCACACCATTGTTGTTCAGTGTTCTTCTGATGGTGGACTCATGAACATTAACATTAGCCAATGTGAGAGAGGCCTTCAGTTGCTTAGAAGTTGAGGTCTTTTGTGGCCTCACCAGGTATTACACGCCTTGCTCTTGGAGTGATCTTTGATCTCCTGGGGAGGGGAACAACGGTCTTGAATTTCCTTCATTTGTGCACTATCTGTCTTACTGTGGATTGCTGGAGTCCAAACAACACAAAGTCCTTAGAAATCTCTTTTGTTCATCCCATGATACACTTCCACAAACATGTGTTGTGAAGAGCAGACTTTGATAGATCCCTGTTCTTTAAATAAAACAGGGTGCCCACTCACACCTGATTGTCATCCCATTGATTGAAAACACCTGACTCTAATTTCACCTTCAAATTAACTGCTAATCCTAGAGGTTCACATACTTTTGCCACTCACTAATATGTAATATTGGATCTTCAATAAATAAATGACCACGTATAATATTTTTGTCATATTTGTTTAAATGGGTTCTCTTTATCTACTTTTAGGACTTGTGTGAAAATCTGATGTTTTAGGTCATATTTATGCAGAAATGTAGAAAATTCTAAAGGGTTCACAAACTTTCAAGCACCACTGTATTCTAGGACTGTGATTGACTAAGACTAAATTTTTTTCTGGTGGTTAATGTGAACATTACATGAAGCTGCTGACCAATACCTGCTTGATTTTATGCGTTGCACTGCTGTCACATGATGCTGGCTGATTCGATAATATCATGAGTGATTGGTGTACTGGTATTTCTGGTGTATACACGGTGATCCTAGAGACTTTAAATAAACCAGCAGTGGATTATGTAGAAAGGTGCAGAAACATTTGCACATGCCATTTTTTATCTGTTTATTATGGAATATCTGCATTAAACTGTGCAAAAACATGTTCTGTTTTGTTGGTAAGTTTTTGATCATAAAGAAAAACATTCAATAATGTGTTAGAATTTGTTCAGGGATGTTTAAACTTTTACACTGGGAAAGGAAGGATTTATTGTAAAGTTTTTCAAAGACTAATTTTGTGTTTTCTTTTTGGCTTTCTTTCCTCTAGGGGGAATTTTTGAATCAATTGAAAGTGGTCCATCTGGTGCTGAGGAACTAGCCTTCAAGTTTGCTTTAAATACAATCAACAGAAACAGAACTCTACTGCCAAACACAACACTCACATATGACATCCAAAGGATAAACATCCATGACAGTTTTGAGGCTTCCAGAAAAGGTATGTCACTCAAATTATATCGGTACAATAATTAACTTTTAGATATGTGAGCCATATTGGCTTTAGGATAATTCAATTAACCTGAGGTAACATGACTGATCAGCTAAAGTAAACACAATGTGTTAGTGTGAGTTAATGAATGAGTGATGATAATGGAGAAAACTATTGATGCCACTGACAGGTCTAAATGGTCAAATCATCCACACCAGGGACATGTTGGAATCTGTTTCTCCTAATTATACAAATGAAGACTTCACTTAGTATCTAAGGTTTTTTTATTCTGCTCTTTGCCAAATTACTTTTTATTCTCATATATGTAAAAGGAAGTGTGGTATGGTGCTGTAGCGCCTCTGGTTCTGCCTATTGTTGTTCATGTCTTGTGCCCTGTGTCACCAGCTAGGCACTGGACTTCCCATTACCCTGGATTAAGCGAATAAAAAAATGAATGCATTAATTAATAAAGGATATCAAAGCAATAATGCGCTATATAACTATTTACAGATATACACATTGATGAGGCAAAACATCATGGCCACTACAGAATACAATTAAGATTGATTTCTAGTTATAACTGCAGATGCTTGTTTGTTTCCTGGTTGTGCCCTCCGTTCTACTTGGGCACCACATGCAGACATGAATGACTTGTCTGAGGGAAAGGAGACGGGAGCCCCTGTGACACTGACTAGCCAAAAGCAGACTTAATACATGAACAAAGCATTAGGCAATAAGTGACGTTAGTTCTTGTAGTTGACATGATGACTGATGAAATGAATGAAAAGTCTTCAGTATCCAAATAATTATGGCCAGAGAACTGGGTCAGAGCATCTCCAAAACAGCAATGCTGCTCCCAGTAAGCTGTTTGAGTTCAAGGAGGGACAGACCACAAATTTGTGACAGAGTGTTGTGTACCCAAGGGCAATGAAGGCTATCCTGTGTGGTCTGAACTAACTACAAAGCTACTGTGCCACAAATCACAGACATTTTTTAATGCTGGCTACAGGACGAACGTGTACACACTGCATTGTGCCCAGCTGAGTATGGAGCTGCCTAGCTGCTGAGTGCCCATGCAAAACCCTGGCCATTGTCAAAAGTGCCTATAGTGGGCACAGTGCTGAAACTGAACTTTGGAGCAATGCAAGAGAGTCCAGTTTGGGTACGTGTGCACCAATAACCTATGGAATTTATGAAAAGGAAAAACTGGGGTAGGGAGTGTGATGCTCTCTGCAATATTCTGCTAGAAAACCATGGATGGATTTTGGCAATCATGTGGCACCTGCCAACTGACACGATGCACTTACCTAACTATAATTGAATGTGGCAGGTGCCACATGATTGCTTGAATCTACCATAGTCTGTGGGGGACTGTGGTAGCCTAGCGGTTAAGGTACTGGACTATGAACCAAAAGGTCCAGGATTCAAATCCCACCTCTGCCAAGCTGCCATTGTTGGGTCCTTAACCCACAATTGCTTGGATTGTAAGACTGTACCAATTGTAAGTCGCTCTGGATAAGGGCGTCTGCTAAATGCTGTAAATGTAAATGTAGTCCATATGTTTCTCTACATACTGTTAGTCCCCTTTACTCTGTTCTCTAATGTTTAGAACCCCCACAGATCAGGTACTATTTGTGTTGTGTTGGTATGAGTGGATCTGATGCAGCAGTGCTAACACCTCAATGTCACACCCCTAGTAACACCCCTGGACTGGAAATAATCCACAAACCAAAAATATCCAGCCACCAGCATCATGTAGGCAGTGTCCTGTGTGAACAATATGGTGGGTGTGTATGAGTCAAGAGTGCACAGTGAGAGAGGGGAGAATGTTTGTTATGTTATATAGCAGTATTGTCTTATATAGTATAATATACTATGCCTTCATCGTGTTGTTATTCTTTGTTGTTGCTGATGCAGCTAAATCATTAAAAAAATGATTTAGTATTTAGAAATTATCACTAAAATATGGATATTAGTAGGAAGTGTCTCACTGTCCCCTCCTTTTGCTGCTACAACCTCCTTCACTCTTCTGAGAAGCTGTCCACCAGATTTTGGAACACAGCTGTGAGGTTGGCCACTGACGTTGAGCCTTGGCTCACTGCTAGCATTCCAGTTATAATCTCAAAGATGTCTGATGTAGCTAAGCCAGCCAATTTCTCCATCAACATTGGCACACCATTTCTTTATTCACTTTCAGGACAACATGGCAGAAAGTTGACTAACTGACTTGTTGGGAAGTTGGAAACATGATAGTGCTATATTTAGGTATTCACTGAGGTGTCCAATACAGCATAGTGTGCTTCATATTATGAACATTAGCACTGAGTGTGACTATAATAACAGAACTCACTAATTAGAAAGGGTGCCTGAACACTTTTTGTCATATAGTTACAATGGCATGACAACTGAATTGTTAGCTCAGTCATATACTGGTGCTCAGGATTTGTTGCTCAGTCATATACTGGTGCTCAGGATTTGTAGCTCAGTCATATACTGGTGCTCAGGATTTGTAGCTCAGTCATATACTGTGAGGTTTTGCAGCTGAGTTATATGCTCATGATGTAACCCTTTGGCTTTTGGTGGTAACAACTTACAGACCTACTGCATAACACTGATATACAGACAGTGGCTTTTATTATAATGCAAGAAAAATAGTGCGGCATTAACATGGAATCCTTGGCTTTCACCAGTTTGCTGTGCATTTCCTTTTAGCAGTAGACATGCTTGTGGGTGAAGAACATCTCTGACACATCATCAGAACATTCATGTCTCATACTGTATTCTACATGCAGTGTATGCGAGTTAGTTCTCATATAGCTCTATTAACTGTTATCTCTAATTATTTAGATTTTATCATTAGGAATACAGATTTTATTATAATACAGTATATACCTGACCAGTACTGAACAATTTATTAAAGTCTTGGTTTCTTTTTCTAGCCTGTGACCAACTTTCTCTGGGAGTGGCAGCCATTTTCGGGCCGTCCCACAGCTCTTCTGCAAATGCAGTCCAGTCCATCTGCAATGCATTGGGAGTGCCACACATCCAGACCAAGTGGAAGCACCAAGTTTCAGACAACCGTGACTCATTCTACGTCAGCCTTTATCCTGACTTCTCGTCCCTAAGCAGGGCCATTCTGGATCTAGTGCACTTCTTCAAGTGGAGGATGGTCACCGTGGTGTATGATGACAGCACAGGTGAGAATTTTCTTAATATCAAAAGATACAGCAGAGGGACTATACAGAAAACAAGCAATGATGAACTGTTTGGAGGACACTGGATCACTCTAGGTGCAAAATTGTTTTCAGGGAGATGTGGGCTGAGTGAACATCAGGAAATCAAACAGAGAACAAATTGAATCTGGGATTGGATCTGCAAATATCTTTCAATTTTCACTAGATTTCTCAATCGTGTGTTTACATCTCAACAAGCAGAATGAGAACTAGGTGCATTTTCATCAGTTTAGTGAAGCAAATAAAATACCTGAACACAAATAAACCTCTTGGACCTGCTGTGCTTTTCTGCATGCACACTTGGAGAACACAGTTGATTTGTGATCTGTATTACTATTTATCTGAATTATGCACGTATTGTTTAATCTCACAAAATAGAGATAAACATTTAACCATACTGACAAAAACATTTTTGTTGTTTAAATAAAATAAAATATTAATATTAGAGCAAAAATATGAGTCAAACATCCAATACATGCATAGGGGAAATACAGGTAAAGAATCAGCACCAGAACTGGGGTGAAAAAACAAAACAAATTTTACCTACAAAATGACTACGATAGCAGGAATTGGCGAAAAACTGCAGCAGGAACCAGAGACAAAGAACTATAAAGATAAGAAAAAAATGACATTCTGGCAGAGATTGGAAGAAAAAGCCAGGTATAAGTAGCTGGGGAAAAATGAAGTGCAGCTGAGTTAGTGTGGTAATCAGACTGATAAAGAGTGGGTGTGGAGCAGCAGCCAGCAACATGCTATCAAAACTAATACATCTGGGAAAGAAAACAAAAGCATATCATTCAAAGTGCAGTGTGACAGAGGGAAAAATGACTGGATCAAACAGAGATACTGACAGTAAAACCCACCGCCCTTCCCACGAACACCTCCTGACATTGACGAGTGATCAGGGTGTGCCACTGATATGTTGGGGGTTGCAGGGGAACAGAGGGAACTGTGGAGAATGAGCTTAATACAGCAAACATGAAAGTTGCTATGCAATAAGCAGAGGGGCAATTTTTGCAGCCTCCATACTGATGTCCATCAGTCTTAACTCGGGCATTAAAATGCAGAAGGACTGGCTGGGCCAGGTTCCAGTTCTGACGGCAACAGCGTAACACAGGACTCTAATCCCTGAGTTGGAAACAAAGGAAATCCATAGAGCATTGAAAAGGAAAGAAGAGGTCAAACCAACAGAGATTACAAGAAGTATGGACATACTCTGCCCAGACTAGATGCTGACTCCATGATGTTGGTTTTTGGAATGCAACGCAGCGAAGCATGTGCTCAAAGTCCTGATTGGCCCACTCAGTCTGCCTGTTGAATTGTGTGTGTAATACAGACAACTGGCTAACAGAAACCCCCAAGAGACTGCTAACCCATTCCAAATGTGAGAAGTAAAGTGAGGGCTATAATCAGCAACAGCATCAAGGATCAAGCCATGAATTATAAACACATGAAACTCTAGCATAGCAGTTTCCTTGGCAGAAGGTAATCTAGTGGAATGGATAAAATGAACAGCTTTAGAAATGGTCCACCACAGCATAAATAGTTTTACCATTGGATGAGGGCAGGCTAGTGGCAAAGTCCAAGGCAATGTATGATCAGTGATGGCTAGGGGCAGGAAAGAGCATGATGATTCCTGTTGGAGGGTTATTTGTGAGCACGGTCATGGTAAGTTGCCACAAAGTTAGTGACAATGCCAGGAAACATGCCCCAAGGCAGGACCTGAGGATAAACAGAACTAGGAAAAAGCAAAATATTAGCTGTGTGTGGGGAGGGGTCTCCCACTGGAGGTCCCCACAGACCACAGCTTCAATAACCCGGGAAATGGATGCTTCAAGACAATGGGGAGGCAGAACTGGGACAGAAACAGGAGTTCACAATAAAGAAGGGGACAAACAAGACAAGTCTGCAGGTTTAGTGTTCTAGGATCCATGTCTGTATGTCAGATTAAAGTTAAAATGGGCCGACCAGCTCCTTCTGGGTCAAAGTACTAGAGGAAATGATGGGTTAAAATGGTACTCCTGGGGTGGAGGGAGAGACAGAACAGAACCCTGAGGAGATCAGAGGCACTTAGACAGATAGATTGGGCTCCAACTTGAAATGAAGTTATTGGCTCAGTCAGTGTGCAGACTATGTTTACAGAGCCAGGGATACACAAACACCACAGGAATCAAGGGAGAATCAATCACTCATTCGTTCATCCTTTCATTCATTCATTTTTTTATATGCTGAATCCCGGTGCCTAGCTGGTGACACCGGGCACAAGAGCGGGACAACCCTAGACAGAGTGCCAATCCATCATAGGGCACATGCACTCACACACATAAGAAGTGCACTTTAGAAACAACAATTATCTCACGTCTTTGAAATGTGAGTGGAAGCTGGAGTTTGCAAACTCCACACAGGTGCAGTCCAAGGTCAGGACTGAACAAGATATCCTGGAGCTGTGAAGTGACCATGCTAACCACTGTGCCCATGCAAACATGAGCCCATTTTGTACATTGGCCATTACAGGGGATTGAATACAGGAGACAGACTAGTAGGCCCAAGGTACATATGCCCTACGTAGTGATCAAAGAGGCATCAGTGAAACTCTCATTGGCACCAGAGTCAACAAGGAGTGAGAGTGATGCTGGCCTTCTCAGGAGTGAGTGGCCGTCAGGGATGAGTTTCACCCGTTCCACCAGTAGTCTCCTCTCTACTGTCTGCCTTTTTACCAAGCAGATGGCAATGAAGTGGCCCTGGGTTCCATAGTAAAGGCATGACCTGATCTCAATATGCTTAGCTGGAGTTTGGAAAGGATGAAGACCCTGGACTGTGTCTGGGGTATGTGCATATCCAGACAAGGTCCTAGGGGGCCATTAGGGATTCTCTCATGATAACGTTGGGTCTGGAACTTATCAACAGGAATGAACCATGTCCACCAGGACATCATAAAGGGAATGCAATGGGTGTTGACATGGTGATAAAGCCAATGCAGGACCTGTCATACTGGCTAGCTAAGTTCTATCCAGTAGTCGTGGCAAAGGTCTGGAACTGAATGGCATGCTATTTTGGCGAATGCGGAGCAACTGGCAGACACTCACTTTCTGTTGATGGGACCATGAACATCTCAAAAATGTATTTACATTACAAAACTCAGAAGCAGCCGCCCATGAAGCTGTGTCCCACTCAAATGCCCTTCCAGAGAGAAGTTGAGTTGTTCCTTAGTTCAAAATTAAGGGAACATTGTGGCAGGACGGATGAGTTGGGGGGTGGCTGCAGGCTGAATGTAAGGAGGAGACATGCAGATGACTGCCCCACACACACCAGCGCACACACACACACACACACACACACACACACACACACACACACACACACACACACACACACACACACACATGAAACATGAAAAAACATACACGCCATGGGACTTAACCCAAGAGTCTAAATCCAAACTGTGCAATGACTTTATTAACTGCAGCGTATTACAGGTGTGGAGTAAACAAACACTTACCGATAAATCCCAGTCTTACCAGGAATGACTTTGCATTTCAAAATCGTTAGAGTTATTAGCAGGAACATGCTTGATTGTCCATACAATGTGTAACCAAATATTTACACAATTAATAAATAAACATGTGTACTCAGTGCCACTACATCAATGTGTATGTCATTTTAATCTACTGAGGGGAAGGGACAGTGTGGGTGGGGGGGGGGGGGGTATATGACTTGAAGCCCTGACAGCATCCTCCTTCCTACGCCTGTGAACTATTGCACCCTTCTCCTTCAAACTAAGGTTTGTTTGGAAATGCCACATTACTTTGAACTATGCTGCAAGCTTTAAGCAGCTTTGTCCAATTCCAGGTGATTATTTTCTTTCTTTCCTTTTTGTGTTCATTTCTTCTTTGTTCTTTTTTTCTGAATCTAAGTAAATGAACCTGCAGACAGTGATTTAAATTATGAACTTGGTCTGGTGCAATGGGCAGCCAAAGCTCCAGGCTGACAGGACCTGGTTAGAACAGCAGGCAGCCTATACCTCAACAGTGAGGCTGCATATCCCATATGCCAGAGTTCAGCTTAGCAGCCAGCAGACAGGACATCCTGCCAGATTTCCCGGTGTGTTTGTTCAAGCTCTTTGCTAGCACTCTGCTGCATGTAGCCTGAAACCAGTGTGGAATACAATGCAGCTTATTTCACACAAGATTTACAAGAACCCTGCTTGTTTAACACAGGGGAATTCTATAGCCCTCTAGCAAACTCTCTGGAGCATATCTAAGGGCTGAAGTGTAAGGTCACAGTGCCTGTGGATATGTCTACTGTTTGCTGCCTGCAATGAGGTCCTCTGGCAGGACCCAAAACTCAAGGCAAAATTGATCACCATGTTTTTCAGTGCTTGAATTAATTAAGGCATACATGGACATGGCCAGCTTTCAGCAGGGTTAATAGTGCCTTGATTTTCTGTCACAGGAACCTAGATATGTGGGCAAAACACAATCTGAGGGCCAAAAGCACTAATGCAAAAGCACTACTTATGCAAGTGTGCTATAAAACAAGGTTGACTGTTGGAGGAAATTGATAAAGATTTGCATGGGTGATTTGAGGATTGGGGTTATGTGTAATTTGGCTTGATGAAAAAGCCAGGTTTCTCTCAGGTTTACTGTGAAATTAATAGCTCATTTAAGCATAATGGTTAATCATGAGCAAACATCCAAACAAGCAAATCAATATCCATTATGGCATTCCTCCAATGGTTCAGCTTGGGGTATTGTTAGAAGTGGCTGGTAGTAGCAGTCAGGGCTGGTCTCAGTCTGCCATTCCAATGTTCTGGCATCCATGAGGGATTAAAATCAGGCTTGCAAGGAGTAGCTGGTGTGGAGACTGTGCAGAAAAGGAAGCGAGATGACCCCTTTGCCCCCTGTGCTCTTCATTTTGTTCCTCCTCCCTGATGGCTGGAAAGAGTGGCACTTGAACTTCTAAACCAAACATAAGAGCCAATCTCTTTGACAGTACCTTCAACAGTGGCCCTCAACATGACATAAAAAAAATTCTATTGTATTAAGTTGAGGGTTCCTCTGAGAGGAACTGTATAACTCCTGGTCAGAACAATAAAACTTCACTGTAGTGTATGCATTTTCTCAGTGTAAACGTATTGTATGGCTGAGGTTTGCAGTTGTTTTATGGGTGTGCATTTGACTACTCAGCTTCTTTTTTAATTGTAATAGTTTAAAGGTCAATACAGAGCAGTCTAGAAGTTGTGTTCACTGAATGCAGAGCTTAATTGTGTAGCTGTAGGCAAAGTCGTAACAATTTAATTCAGGAATGATTAGGGATACTTTAAGTTTAATGTTTATAACCAGGTACATAACCGCTAAGAAAATAAGAAAATAATCCTATTTTTGAGATTATGTGTAAACTCACAAATCTCACACATATATTTTAGTTGACTGGCTAATTTCAAGTACAGTCATACCTTGGTTCTCGACCAACTCGGAACTCGTCAAACTTAGTTCTCAACGCATTTTGACTAGAAAAATGTGTCTCGATTCTTGCCGTTTGCTATGTATTCGGCACGTTTGCTTAAACTTGTATGAGTCAAGCCAAGTGACTCGTTTCAGCCAAAACCTGATTCATGATTCACAATTCAGTACACAGTGATTCAGTGATTGCTCAGAGGTCTCTGTTATTTCTGTCATGTACTTCATTTGTACATCTACAGTACTGTTTGTTAGTGGAATTAAGTTTTCATGGGTCCTAAAAAGGTTAGTTTATAAGAGCCAACTGAAAGCAAAACAGGAATCAAATGCTCCAGAACACTTTCAGACTGTAGTCAGCTTAGCAGCTATGCTAGAGCCCAGAGTTCATCAGTAAGTGTTGCTTTTACGTTTCACTTTCAATCCTTTACTCACTACTGACTAATAAATTCCATGAGATTTGTCAACACTTTATTATAAAATAAGCATTTTTGTTACTGATTTTGTCTAATTGTAGGTTAATGTAAGTGTTTTAATCAGTAACTTACTGATCACTACTTATCATAGGCTCTATGATACAATGTCTGAAACAATATTTGAGACCACTCTACCAAACACTCATTAAACTCCCTTGTTCATGATACATTAAATTTATGATGGATTTGTCAGAACTTATGCCCATCGTAAATCAAGGTGCACCTGTACAATAACCCAATAATGTATTTATGCCTTAAACAGTGTGGATTTTCTGGGGGTCTTGAATGGATTAATTCAGTGATTCCTTATGTGAAAAATTTGCTCAGAATTTGTTGTTCCAGATCCTTGACAAACCTTCTGGAATGAATTAATGACGGGAACCGAGGTAACAATGTACATGTGAATTAGGGGTTTGGGGGGAAAATTGATTCCTAGATGTATCCTGATGCAGATGTGGACTATTCGGCAGCGATTCACAAAAGATGAAAATCGATTATTTAAATGTCAGTTGAATGTCAGTGACAAAGGTGACGAATGAACGCAAAACGGAACTCTAAAATGTGGAACTGCAGCGATACCTAAACTGTCTGTGGCGTGCACATAACATGGGCTCAACAGACATGAACAAGTGCTGTCTAAACTTCCACCCAACTTTGGAAAGAGTGAAGTGAATTACAAACTCTATCGCAACTTTTATTGGCAGAGATTTGCGCTGCATTCAGTCGTTGAGACCCAGGGCTTTTGTGCTATGTTGCGCACTTTGGAGTCATGATACAGTGCCCCGTCTCGAAGATATGCCAGAAGATATATGCCAGAAGACTTTGAAAAAACTTTGAAAATACTTTTAAAAGACTAAAGCCTGACAACCTCTCACATCAAAAGACAAGTCACAGACTATGATTTTTGGAAAAACTGGCGATCTTGTATGGTTTTGGAGCTTGTATAAATATGTGTATATATATATATATATATATATACAATTTGCACAGAACTCTGACAAATATACAAAACAGTAAATACATTTAGAAATAAACGTTGTACAGTAAAATTGTGTTTCCATCAAGTTGTCAGATACCTTTAGGTCTACATTTACATTTACAGCATTTAGCAGACGCCCTTATCCAGAGCGACTTACAATTGATACAATCTTACAATCGTGGGTTAAGAGTCTTGCTCAAGGACCCAACAGTGGCAGCTTGGCAGAGGTGGGATTTGAACCCTGGACCTACTGGTCCAGAGTCCCGTACCTTAACCGCTAGGCTACCACAGGTCTACACCTACTGAACTGTAATAAACACATTTCCTTGTACCATCCAGATACACATATAATTTTCCGTTTTGGTGCTGGTTATCCACAATGTTTACATCACTGTTTTTGTGAGCCAATACTTCTGCTAATAGTAAAAATGTTTAATTTTACAAGACGAGTAAAAGACTGACTTAATACAGCTAATTCTGACCACCTTACACTAAACAGTCAAGATGACACGAGTGCGACCCAACTCTAACAACACACTCATGATTTTATCCTGACATCGAAAAATTTGTCTGCAACAGTGAAATCGCTTAAAAAGTCATTTTTTGTTAGGCCAGCATTACTGACACAGTGATCCCCACAAGTTACAATAAATCATGGAATCACTGTGAGAAAAAAAGAAATCCTGTATAGAAAACGATGCATTATGATAATTGATAAATAATCGAATTTCAGCCCACTGAATTGTAATGTAATCTAATCGATTCCCACGCTTTAGTAAACATTGTGTATTTGGACATGTAGCCTTTTTTTTGCCAAGCACAGATTTCTTCATCAAACTGATGGATGATGACTCATTTAGCAGGCTAAAAAATGCATTTACAGTCCTCTAGAGTTCAATGGTGGTGTGCTTTATACCACTCCAGCAAAGCATTACACATGGCTGCCTCGTCTTGTGTATTTCTTTATGTCTGTGGTAAATAATCCATCAAGGTTTAGATTAATATTTCTTGTGGTGACTTTACTTCTAGAAGTACTTTGGAATGTGGTAGTCAGTGCAACATTTTCAGAGCTATTATTTGTTTTTAGAAGATTCCACTTCACAGTATGGCACTGACAGATAAGCCAGAATAAGCCCATCAGAGAATACATTTAAGATAAAATGTATATAATATACAAGTGCCACACGGATAGTTAGAGTTTTTTAGTATGATCTATTTGACTGCATGCATGGCTGTAAGTTTGATTTGAAAGCTACTCTGTACTTTTTAGTAATGGATGTGGCTGACATATACAAGTGGTTTGTTTGCCTGTGCAGTCTCTTAATTTGAAACACCCCTTACCCATTGCTAGATTACTGACCGGGCCAGTGGGGCCCTGGAGGTCAGAGGGCCCCGGAGGTGGGCCCTGGCCCAAAATATTTTGCGATGACTATCAACATTTATGAAACAATATATTTTTATTTCCGAGGGCCCTCCATTTTAAGGATTTTGACTATTAAGGACTTTGACTCCAGGGCCTCTTGGGGCCCCTTGCCATGCTTTTGGGGCCCCTAGCCATGCTTTTGAGCCCTAGCCATGCTTTTGGGCCCCTTATGAAAATGGATGAGGCGTTGTGGCACTGCTCTGACTTCGACTTCTGGCTATTAGAGGTCCTAGGAAAGAGGGGGGCATATTTTTAGATGGCCCTGGTTATGAGAGCCCCTACCATGGTGCCCTAGAGAATAGCAGGGCATACCATTAGAGGGCCCTTTATCACGAGGGCCCCTGCTATGGGGCCCTTGACTTCCTTAGAAGTCACTTACCATGGCTCCTTGACTTTCTAGGGACCTACAAATTGCTATTTGATGTTCTTTTCATGCCTGACAATATGTCCAACAGTGAGCTCACTTTAAAGGCTAACTTACTCGCTGCAGCATATCCTTTAGATCTAAACATGAGCCTGGCAGATGAATTGATACAATACAAATCATTCATAACAGAAAAAGAAGGGGAGCGTTCATTCTCCAAACTGGCTCGTATTAAGAATGAACTTTTAGGATGCGCCAAAACCGCCTGAACTCACTGCCACTTCTGGTCATTGAATCAGATTTGGTCAGACAGCTTAATTTTGATGAATTAGGGAATGACTTTATAAAAAAGAAGAGTAGTAAGAAACTCTTTGCCCAGGGGCCCAGACTATCCTTAATCCGTCCTTGCCCTTACCCTAGATTCAAAACACTACCATGACCCTTCCAGTAATCTGTTTCAATTAGATTTGTTCAAATACACCAACCCAGTGTCACCATTCATAATAATGAAGAAGCCTGCTCCTCGTACATTTGCCTGCTGTTTCTAAGAGTGAGTGCCACATTGTCATATTCCCTATGCGGCATTACAACTTAAAGCTTCCATATTTGTGCTCTAATTATAGCTTTTCTCATTTAATCTCAGAACAATTTTAACAAATATTCTTAATGATATTATAATGAACAGGACTGACACGTGTTTTTTAAACACTGTGCAATTATATAAGCAGTAAGAAAATGCCAGTAATGTTTCCAAAGCATTTAATAGAGCTAAATGTCCTTGAAAGACAATCTTATGTTCGCACTAAGATGGTCTAATAAGATGTTGGCATTTTATATTAAAAAGACAGCACCTTATGGTGGTACCAGCAGTCCATCTGTGTGGAACTATGACAAGGTGTTTAAGAACACACTGGGCATGACGCTGCGACGCAGATGGTCTCCTAGACTCGCTAAATGACTTGTGTTCACCACTATTTGCTAGTTTAGACTGCAGTATGGTGGAAATTGTCTTCAGTTACATCTGGCAGCACCGCAGTCTCTTTCCTCACAGCTTGAGTGTCACTGGTTTTAAAAATGGGAATGACAAATTACTGTGTGAATGCATGCATGCATGTGTGTAATTTCCACAAAGTAGAATGCCTCTGCCCTTCATGCTGGCTATTAAAAACCTTTGACCGGAAACTTGCTTTAATCTAACTGTGATTTGTTCAGCATGCTTAACTAAACTTAAGCTACATGTCCAAAACTATGTGGACGCCTCCACATCACATTTACATTCTCAACATCTCACTCCATACTACAGACATTAACATGTAGATCCTCAACTTCCATTTCTGATACAACAGTCTTTGCTCTTCTGGGAAGGCTTTTTACAAGGTTTTAGAACATTATTGCAGGAATTCACATTCATACATCCACAAGAGCTTTAGCAAGGTTGAGAACTGATGTTGTGCTATAAGATCTGGTAAAATATTGTCAACTTAAAAATGTATTTAGGATGCATAGTATTTAATAATAGCATAATTAATATACTTCATCAACTCAGAAGAGAACCCAGGCTCAAATGGGGAATCCATCCTCCTCTGGGTGAACTGGACAGCATGGTCACATGAATCCCTGGAAGAATGTAAGACAAAATTTGTTCTGAGTAACATTGAATAAAGGTCCTGACAGCTAAACTGTAATAGTTTAAAGTAATAGTCACTCAGGGAGGTATTCAAGTCTGGTACCCACATAATACGATTTGCTACAGTTAATGCAGATGGCATAAGATAAGGCAGTTTTCATTATTAAAAAAATTACTGCCCCCAAAATGGTCCATTTTCTATTACGTTATAAAGGTGTGTGAGGAAATATAGTTCAATAGAGTGAACATACTTTGAAGTATAATGAAAGTAAAAGAGTGATAATAGAGAAAAATACAAATATTGAATATGCATAGGTGCTGTAATGCATTGAGGACTAAAGGTCTGCTACCAATGGTGAAAATGCTTCTATTTTGGAAAAGTAGTTATTGAGCGTCTTCCGCTTGAATCCCAGGTGGGGCTTGCAATGTGTGGGTGATGTGTTTACAGAACCCTGCAATAGGTTTTAGGGTTCCCTGCCTACTTTGAATTCCAGGCTAGGCTTCATACTCTCCCCACACTGGGGGTAGAGCAGGAAAAGCCTGGGATCACTAGTGAAAATGTTTCAAACCTGGATTTTTCTGATTTAATACATGTTTTTAATGACTGCAGAGGTCATTAAAAACATGCGGAGGTGCAGGTGACTGCAGAGGTAACCCACGACAGTCAGCACTCCTTGATCTTCTTTGGTTGTCAAGTAGTTGTTGCAAAGCTTTGAGGTGTAGTTTGGGTCATTATCCTGTTGCAGTATGAATCCTTCACCACAAAGATCCAAACGAGCATTTTGAGTAATGGTTTCAGATTTTTGTACATCTCTGGTTGGGAGAAAGTTTATCTGCTCATGTCTACTGGGTATAATGCATCACACATTGTACAATAATACTGCAGTCAAAGGTGTTCAAAGAAGATCTAATTTAAAGACTACCATGGTTGCATCAGAGTAACTGGATAGATACTTTGAAAAAACCCTGATGTATCATGGTAGGCACCTGGTATGGACCCAGGCATTGAGTGAAACTGGTTTCAGCCTCTGAGAGCTCTAGAGGTGAAATTAGTCTTTAAGAAAGCTCCAAGGAAGAAGGAACTTCCCTTATAATGATTTACTATATATTTAACAATCAGAACTTCTCGTATGTTACTATTAGTACAAAAGAACACACTCGAGGGAGGCAGAGAGTGTTACTGTGAGTGGGAATTCAATCCTAGGGATTCTAGGTATGTACTCTACCTCAGCACCACTGATCAGTTCAAGTGAATGCCTTAGTTGCACACTTAGGATGGGTTGTTTAAAGGGTGGGAAAATCAAACAAAGATCGCCGCTCAAAATGGCAGCTGCAAACACAAAATGGCATGTGTAAACAAAATGGACACAAAAGACAAAACCTCTCCCGATTCAGGCTGAGATGTTTTTTCCCCGGTTTCCCAAACTCAAACAAAGTTTTATTATATTAACTTAATTATTACTATACTCTTTAGTTTTATTTTCCTTTCCAGCTTTTAAGAAGTTTCTTTTCTTTCTTTTCCTATTTATTTCAAACACACAAATAATTATACGACCATATACTGTAAGAGCAGCATCTAAGGCAAGGAAGCTGCACTGATGCTAGATCTTGGCCAGTTTAAATAGCCTGTCAACCAGCTTATAATGACTAAGTGTCTATAATGGGCTATCCTATGTGATCATGGTGTCTTTTCTGGGAAATGTAGTTTAATGTAGTTGCCTTCTTTGACTGTACAAGGCACTTCTGCTATCCTCTGGTGGTGCCTACAGATGTTGCTGGCACTCTTATGGAAGTCTTATGGAAAGGTTTGGTTCAGTTAAAAGTTTCTTTTTTAACTTTATAAAAGATACATTCTAGGAGGCAGGAACATTAAATATATGTGTCTGCAAATTATATGCATTCCATTTTAAAACTAAAAATATAATTGTAAAAAATGATCTAAAAACACAAAAATTGGCATGTGCAAAAGTTTGTGCACGTTTCCAAACAATCCAGTAATATTATTTGTGAGGCATCAGAACTTGACGTAGTGGTTCAGTAAAATTTGCAGAAATATGTCATTTTTAAGTTGCAGAGGTGGTGCGGTTTTAGAAGCCATTGAAGTATGTCATTTGCACAGTGAGGTTAAAACTTTTGAAACAATTGACATTCTGGCATTCTACTGTCAGAGGTCTACAAGAAACGAAAGAAACGAAAGCATAAACTAAAAAGAAGCAAAAAAGCCCTTAGCGCCACCTAGCCTCGCCATTTGCGACACTCAGCTCAGGTCACGTGAACTCCCCCACATCCTGGAGCTCACCCAGGGCTCCTGGCCAGTTACTGCTTATATTGCGGCTTTCCGTGAACTGGCCGTGGAGTCAGGTTTTGGGGAGCCAAGGGACATTTTTGAGTGCGGTTTGCGCAGTGATATCCGTCATGAGCTGTTTTTTTTTTCTGGACCCTTCGTCCTTTGCCGATCTGTATGGCCTGGCCATCCATGCAGATGCCCGCCTTATTGAGCGGGCCAGTAGAAGGGCCGGTTTCACTCTTGCCCCCGCACTTCTTGCTCATTCGTCCCTTATTTCCATAGTTGAGCAGCCAGCGCCGCCCAGCTCAATACCTGAGCAATTAAGCTCCATATTTGAGCATTTGGCACCGCCTAGCTCCGAACCTGAGCAGGTAAGCTCCGTTCCTGAGCAATTAGCGCCCCCTAGATCCGTAGCTGAGCACGCCGCACCTGTAAGCTCCGAACCTGAGCAGGTTATCTCCATTCCTGAGCTATTAGCGCCCTCAAGCCCCGTACTTGTGCACGCTGCGGCAGTAAGCTCCGTACCTGAGCCGTACTTGAGCCCTTTGCGCACCTGTCGTCTCCGCCGACCCCTGCGTCACGGTCAATCAGGCCGATTCCTGTGCCAAAGGCGTTGTCGCCTTTGCTGGACTTTGTTGGACCTTTTTTCTGCACCTTGTTGAGCCTGGCCCCGTCCCTGAGCCAACAGCGCCGAGCTCCGCCCCTGAGCCGCTGGCGCCAAGCTCCGCCCTTGAGCCGGTCAGGGCTTGTCCGGTCAGAGCCCCTGTCCCCCTTTTCAGTTCCTCCATTGTGGTTGGCTCTTCCTTCAGGGTATGCCCTGCCTATCCGGGCCCGCCTGTGCGCAGCTCACTTAACTCTGAGCGTGTTCGTCAGGCTCAGGTGGGGGTAGTAGTAAATTTGGGGGTGTCAGGATGACTGTCAGGAGTCACTCTTTGGCCTCTAGTGGCCAGTATTTGACCCCATATGGCGGCATGAGTGCCCGCAGCGCGATCGCGCGTGCGTCAGCCTTTCCCGGGCGTTGAACTCCGTCGTTACAAGCCGGGGCAGAGCGAATGCGTGCGTAGCGTCGGGCTGCCAAAGGAAGTACTGCCATGGGAAGATGCGACAATGTGTTAACCCACAAGGTGTATTTATATGGGCTCAACAACAGGTGTCGCCACTTAATCATCAAATGCCCGGGAATGGCTGACGCATGCGCAATCGCGCTGCCGGCACTCATGCCACCATATGGGGTCAAATACTGGCCACTAGAGGCCAAAGAGTGCCCCCTGACACAAACTAGTTGCAATGGCAGACCACTCTCACACATACACACACACACACACACATTGAGAGAGAGGGAGAGAGAAGGAGAAAGCTGGCAGTGTGACAATATCAAAGAGGGATAGAGTTCATTAAAATTAAACTGATATTAAACAGCCATTTATAGGACTTTCTTATCAATTCTAATTAAAGGCATGGGGGTCATATGAATACAGAGTATAATGTCAATTATCCTACATCTATTTATAATGTGTATATTGAAATCAAAGTTTGCTCTACAGCCCACACTGAACACTGTAGTACTGAAACTGGTTATTTATGTTATGCATTCACAAAATCTCATTTCCCTCATAGACCGTGTTCGTTATTTCTCTCACCCTCTCTCTTCCTCTCCCTTTCTCTTTCTCTCTGTATCCTTCTCATTGTCGCTCTCTTTATCAGGTTTGATCCGGTTACAGGAGCTCATTAAGGCACCCTCTCGTTACAATATCCGGTTAAAAATCCGGCAGTTGCCAGCGGAGACCAAGGACACCAAGCCACTTCTTAAGGAGATGAAACGAGGGAAAGAGTTCCATGTGATCTTTGATTGTGGACATGAGATGGCCGCCAACATTCTCAAACAGGTACACTGATACACAAGACATGTAAAACTGTTACATTTATCTGTGCAACGTTCAAGTGTGTGGGAACATGATAGAGGGGGCCACCAGCAGAATGTCAAAAGTGCTCACACAGGCACATGCACTGGTCCCAAACCAAATAGCCTAAACACCAACTGTGTGGTGGCATTGTTTCCAACAAATTCATTAACTTAATCCAACCTTCTATTGTAGGTGCTAATAGACAAACACTGCATGGTGGTACCATTACAAATAAATCCATGTCTTACCTGGAATGCCAGACAGAGTGCCATATTTGTATTTTGCATTCCAGGGTGATGCTAATAATGTGCCTAATGAGGGCTGGTATATCCAATCTGTATATCCAAGATCAAAACTACCATAATTTAAGACTAGTTACTGAACACTCCCTAATGTGTCCCTAATGTGTTAGTTAGTTAGAGGATTTGGCAGACACCCTTATCCTGAGTGACTTGCAATTGGCCTTAGCAGTTAAAGATTAAGGGTTTAACTTAGGGGCCCTACAGTAGCAATTTGATGGAGCCAGGATTTAACTTGCAGCCTTCTCTATACCCAAATGCCCATAGTCACACGTATAACTTTAGATCAGATTGCGTGTGACATACATGTAAATGGCAGCTTCTCAGCAATGCAGCAGTGACACCTCTCAGCCCTGCAATTGACTGGCATCATATTCAGGACACACTTATGCCAGTGCCCTATGGGATAGTCTATGGACCTGTGCAACTCTGACCAGGAACAGTGGAGCTAATGGGCAAAAAAATCTTCATGCACAAATTGAAGTACTTAAAGCTAGATCTTGTTCAACTTATTCTTAACATATCAAATTGCATCATTAATGTATCAAAAGTGGGCTCAGGGTTAAGTATTAGTGATTTCTGTAAAAAAAACACTTGAAAAAAATTTCCCCATATTATCAGTTATTTAAAAAACATGCTTTGCAATGTCAGTGACTATTTTAATTAATTTCAGAATTCAAGGATGGTCATGGGAGGTCAACAGCATCCATCATTGGCACTTAAATAAACAATTTTCAAAAGCTTAAGGCCGTTCTGATCAGTGCTGCCATCAATAGGAGATCTGATGTCAACTCCCAAAATATTCCATGCCCTGTGATTTCCACAATCAAATGTCCAGGGTATGTAAGATGACTTAAATGGATTGCCTTGCTTTTGGACCAAGTGATTTTATACCCAAGAAAACAAGCCAAAATCCACAGTTTCAGAAGCTGTGGAACTGAATCTGGCCTGAGCGATATCTATAAGATATAATCTGTATAAAGGTTAGCCTTAATGACAATTCCCCACTCTATTCATCATGGCCCGCATGTCTGTCTTAAGCTATTTTATTAGATTGTTCAAGTCATCAGACCTTTGGTGGAAGGAGTATTTTATGTTGGCAACCTCTGTTAAAAGTTCATGTGCCCAGACAGGAGGTTGCTCTTAGCAATTTTTTGTATAGTAGCGTGCAGCTCCACTTCTTTTCATCATTTATCACCTTTCTTGGGTGCATACTAATCTTGATGTACAAACATATTTGTGTTAAAATGCTTTTCTCCTTTTAAATTTTCTAATAACATTGAGTTATGAGAGGTAATTTCTTTGTTGAACTCTCTGTCCTGTGGATGTCAGACAACTGCACCATACTCTTTTGTCATATGACCTCACATTTTTATAATCATATTGTAGTCCCTGTACAACGTAGGATGTAGGATGTAGAATGGGAATATTGTCCTCGGCGGCGTCCAGCATGCCTTGTGTTTAATAATAATAACTGGCTTTCTTCACTGTCTGTCTTGAGCTTGGTCCCTAAGAACACATGGTAATTTTTTTTTCTGTTGTATACTATACATTATTTGTTCTGTTTTACATTATTTCTGTTGTACTGTATTGTTAAAAAAACAGCAAAGATGCGCATATGTTGTGTTTGGATGTGTGTATGCTGGTCAAACTGTAAGACCATGCCAGATCCATATTCCAAGTTGGTCCTGGTTCTAAGTTCATGCTAGTTAGTGATGAGCTTGGTGGTAAAGCTGTTTGACCAACATATCAGTTTCCAAAACACAACATATGCTGGTCTGTTTTTAAGCCATACCCCCTTATTCTATTAAAATAAGTATGCATACATGCGTGTTTGCTAATTCAGACTGATAACATGGAAGACAATACTAAGGACCTTACTCTGCTTTACAGTGTAGACAGAAGCACCTAACTGACAGTAGAAGGACAGTGACCATGCTATCTAACATTTAGAATGAAAACTCTTTTCCTGGACTACAAGTAACACAGTCAAGAGTATGCAAAGATAAGCACTGTACTTGGCAAGTGAGCCAAATATAAGGCTATTATAGGCCTGATATGACTTTCTGGGGTATACTGTAATCCATTTTTCCCTTACAAAAAATTTTCAAATGTGCTTATACTGCTGAACTATTGTTTCAGCTTCATAAGGCATGGCGTGCAGCATTCTGCTTTAGATACAACCCTGGAGTACTGTACTAGCCACATATCATAAATCATCACCTCTAATGTTATATTTTCAGTAGTTAGATATTCTATGTAATGTTAAGCAATACACATTCAATAATATATTTAATGCAGGTATACTGAATAATAACTATAATGTATTGTTACTAGTTTGAAGATTTAGATAACCGTATATGATTTGGGATGCGGACTTTTCACCAAGTGAGCAAGTCAGTAAATTAAGTGCTAAAAATCTATATTAACTCCCATTTCTCCAAGTAGTGTTACAAGCAATCTTATTAAGCTTTACCAGGTGGAACTTTTGTGGCCTAGCGGGTAAGATACTGGACTATGGACCACAAGGTCTAGGGTTCAAATCCCACCTCGGCCAAGCTGCCACTGTTGGGTCCTTGAGTAAGACTCTTAACCTACAATTGCTTGGATTGTAAGACTGCATCAATTGTAAGTCGCTTTGGATAAGGGCATCTGCTAAATGCTGTAAATGTAAATGGAACAAGGGCAGCTGTAGCAGAAAGTTCACTCAGACTGACAATGAAACTGCCTTAGTATCTCAGGGAAATAAAAACAATAAATGAATAAATTGGAAAAATATTTTAAAAACAACAACAAACAAACAAAAAAATCCACCAACAAAAACATTACTTCTTCATTATCCCAGCCGATGCTAACTTGAGCTCTAAAAGACAATCCAATTAACTCAAACAGAGTCCATATTTAAAAAAGAACCATTCACAAAGATTATAGACCTAAACAGTATGAATACTGAAACATAAACAAAGGATTTTCGTAACAAAATACATGGCAAATAAGACAAAACAGGACAACACTATATTACACCCTGCCTGAACTCCAGGAATGGTATCTTCCTCTAGTAAAGGTGGGGAAGGCTGGAAGGTTCAGTTGTGTCTGGAAGTGGCTCGGAAGAGCAATGAGTAAGTGGTTTATTGCTGAGCTTTCAAATAAAAATTAAATAAAGTCTAAGCCGAACAAATAGTGAAGACTGGTGTGTTATTTATCACGGAAGTACAAGTTTATTATAATAATAAGAATTTTGCGAGGGTTTGTCGAAAGCAAACACACACACCAAACAAATCGAAGTGCAGATAACAGGAATAGCATTTAACAAAGATGATGTTTTTGCCAGCTAGTCTGTACACTGCCTTCCCCATTCTTAGTTTAAGAGGCACACAGATCTGTGACAAAGTAGATATATAAAAACAACTGCTATTTTGTTATTCTCCTACATTAGCTAAACGAGTTAGCTGTCGTAACAGAATTGTTGTATGTATGTTTTTTCTGCAAAGTCACTACAATTTTAATAACGTAAATATCACTGAACACAATCAGGATCAGCCATTCAAAAAGCTGTTTAAATTTGTTTTTAGATCAAGAATGCCATCGTGTGTTTAATGTAAAGATTTGCTAATTACACATTTCTATTAATGGCTACTTCCATTGTTTAAATTATGATGTTTGTACCTTACTGCATATGCCATTGAAAATGCACATATACTATGCATGTAAATACATTTTATTAATAGTTTTATGGCTTTAACATTATACTTTGATTATATGACAAATGTGTATTAAAGTAATAATACAATCATTTTACATAATGTCCAATGTACATAATTCATAATGTAACAAGTATGCCAATATGTGGCGAAATCATGTGAAACATCAATAATATGACAATTAGAAATGAATAACTGTTTTGTTTAGATAGTCCAAGACTGACTTATTTTTCAAGAGTTAACATAACTTGATCCAAGATACATTTCACTTCAATGACGTCTAAGTTATGACTTCTGGCATGTGATGACAAACCTTATCGATAAACATATTGATAAATATTAGCTACAAATTGTATTAGAATGTTATTTGGCATAATATTATACATTAAATAATCGTGTTTAAACAGAATGCATCTCATAGCACCAAATACAGATGTAAACAAATAGCCTGTTTCTGTGGGTTCTGCTTCTCAAATGAGACTGTAACCACCTTTCTATGATTTTTTTCTGGTCTCATAATTCAGCTTTATATCTAAACTGTCCATGTAAAATTTACACAGTGAAGAAGTGTGTAAAAAG
The DNA here is from genome assembly GCA_025084515.1 of Ancistrus triradiatus. NCBI lineage: Eukaryota > Metazoa > Chordata > Actinopteri > Siluriformes > Loricariidae > Ancistrus > Ancistrus triradiatus. The sequence goes on along the minus strand of JAJAGP010000737.1, from coordinate 196,743 downwards.
TTTTATAACATAAATCTCTCCAGCTCACCGTTCTCATATTTTTCAAATTTGAATGGACCATTCATCAACATATTTATTCAGGACTATAAGGAATTGCAAAATGGTGTTCAATTAACATAGAGGGTTTAGAATCATGTTGTGTTTGATAGTAAATTAAAAACAAGTTTACATAGCCTTCTTTCTGGTATCCACCTTTCTACTACAGTAACTACAGCCATGGTTGGAGTAAAGTGTGCATAAAATTACTACCTTCCCTTCAGAAGTTTTAATGTACACTCATCTACATTTCTCAAAATGACTTTTATGCTAGATAAAGACACTGTAAACACTTAATCAATGTATTTGCTTTAAGTAGTTATGCCCTAATGTACATATAAACTAAGCCAACTGTACAAGAGATACTATTTTGAAAGACACAATTCTTTTTAAAGCATGTTAGTACAACCCCAAATCAGAAAACAAAAATATAATGGGATTTTGTAATGGGAAATTGCAAATAAAACTTGCATTTACTTTGACTTTTATTTCATTGCAGACAGTTTGAATCCAATAAATTTCATGTTATGTTTGGTCAACTTCATTTCATTTGTTACTAAACATCCATTCCTACATTTCAGGCCTGCAACAGAAAGTTGGTAAGGTAAACCATTTACCACTTTGTCCAGTGATGTTTTAGCACCAACGGTACCAAGCGATGAATTGTTTCGGGTGTTATTTTGTCTCATTCTTCCTGCAAACAAGTCTTCAGATGTGCATTAGTATGTGGTTGTCAGGGTTGCATTTTTCGTTACACATTCTCTATTGGGGCCAGTGCAGTATCCATACCCTCCTCATGCCTTTGTAATGTATCCAACATGTTGTCCTGCATTCTCTTGTTGAAAGAAATGCATGGACTCCCCTGGAAAATGTCTTCCTGAAGGCAACATATGTTGCTCTAAATTCTCAATGTACTTTTCTGCATTAATGCCGCCATCACAGAAGTATAAATGACTTTTGCCAAGGGCACTGACCCAATCCCATACCATGATAGAGCCATGCTTTTGGATTTGTTGCTGATAACAGTCTGGATGATCTTTTTTGTCTTTGTCCGATCACAATACACATTTCCAATATATGATGGTCCATCCCAGATGCCTGCGAGCCCAGAGAAGTTGACGCTGCTTCTGTACATGGCTAACATAAGGTTTATTTTTTGCACACTAAAGTTTTAAGTGGTATTTGTGAATGTAAATCTGTATTGCAGTTCTTGACAAAGGTTTGCCAAAGTCCTTGCCCATGTGATTCTATCAGCTACTGATGAATGACAGTTCTTGGTGCAGTGCCGTCTGAAGGACTGGAGATCACAGGTCTTCAGTTTAGGCTTGTGCCCTTGCCCTTTACACAAAATCCCTAAAGATACCTTGAATCATTACTTGATATAAATAATTTTCTCATGCACTTGTTGACAAACTTGAGATCCCCTACCTATCTTTTCTCAAATACTCAGCCTTTCATGGATGATGCTTTTGTACCAAATCATGATTACAATCACCTGTTGACATCACCTGTTTGAAATCACATGGTTATTTAGTTATTATTATTGTTTGAAATCTCAGTATTTGCTATAAATTGCCCTATCCCACTTTTTTGGAATGTGTGGCATGACTGAAATGAACCAATGGATGTTTATTAACAAATGAAATGAATTTGACCAGACAAAACATGAAATACATATATATTGGGATCATACTGTCTGCAAAGAAACAAAAGTCAGAGATCATGTAAGACATGTTGGTTTTTTATGTATTTGCATTTTCCATGCAGTCCTAACTTTCTGATTGGTCCTAACTTTCTGACTTTCTGATTTGGGGTTGTAAATCAGCTTGCACAGTTTAGTGGTTCTTGTGACGAAGACAATACTTTAGTAAACGAGGGCCGCAGTGTTTATTTGTGCCTAGTTGAATAAAACTGGTTAAAATGTGTATTCAACAATGTTGTCATTAGTTCATTGTGGATTTTGTGTATCTTATTTGCTACCAGACAGTTAGCCTCTGCATTATTTTGTATGTTGCTTTCTGAACAGTGTGTAAATGTGTGTCCTCTGACCACACATGTCTCTTGGAGACTTTCCAGTCCACCTGGACACTTAGCCACACGACACCACCTGCAATTTCTGCCCTGACCCTGAGCCATTCTAATCACCTTCTCCTCTTCCTTGCTATTATAATTTGCAATTCACAATCTGTGCATGGCTATTCACATCCTACCTGCTGTAGCACTTAGCTGATTATCTGCAATTGCTAGTTTAGGCCATGCTGAACAAGTTTAATTATCTTAGCCTCTACCCACACTATTGCAGCTCAGGCTTTCACCTACTGCTGTGACAGCAACGTTGAGTACAGCCTTAACATTTCCATTCACGTAGGTATGGAAGCAGGAGGGGAGCATTAGCCTGCTTTTGTGCTCATCATTGTAGATGTTCCAGCCAGATGCTCTTTCTGAGTGTAGCCTTCTGAATTTTTCATGCCACCCCTGAGGGGCACGCTGATGGAGTGAATGATTGGAACAGATCAGACACTTAAACTCAGTGATTGTTGCTGTATCGTTCCACAGCACAACAGCTTGGCCCACAGACTAATTAGCATTATGGATTGAGTCATCTATCAGTCTGTGAGGGATGCTAGCAAAATGCAGGTTTGGGTTAGAGAGTAAACCTGAGAGCTCGTTATCTTTATGGAGACATACTGAAGAAGAGCCAAATCAAATCCCATCTGCTTGGTTGTTAGATTACTCAGTCCCAGTAGCCTCTGGCAATATGCAGGAAATCCACATTCATACTTCACGCATTCTATCAGCTCTATATTGTACAAGTACAAAATTAGCCTTGTTACAGAAGAAGACCTTAGATAGACATTGATGACTGAATATGTCCATTCCGTTTAATGTTCCCTGCTTGTCACCTACAGAACCTATTCATACCTGGATCATGGCTGGCAGTACTGTTAGCTGCTGATTGGTTTCACATACCATACACACAGACACACCAAAATACAAGCAACCAACCAAACAAAAAAACAACACCCACACTGCACACACAGTCAGGTTTGCTGGTGATATGTTTCAACCTTTGCAAGCAACATTGTACTTTTGTTCCTCAGCCCACACTAACATTAAATTGTTTAATAGCACAGACACAACACAGACAGAAAACAAACTCTCAAATTATGTGAAGACAAAGGAACAAACTGCTCTGTAATGACATTTTTAGTTTCATCAGTCTGACATCGCTGCACCTTCTCAAGTTGATGTGAAATTGACTACACCTAGAACGTAGTTCAGCTGCTTCCAGTTTGGTCCAGTTCCTGTTTGTGATGGGCAGTACAAAATGCCCTTAGTTTATGCTTCAATGCATAAGTGAAAAATTGCATTATTTTCTCCCATCATCCCCTTTCAGTGAGGTGCTAAATAGACAATCTTCTTCACATTTCCGTCATGTTAATGCTATTTCTACTGTCAATTTTATTAGTGTAATCTCTCTCCTTCTCGTTTTCTCTTTCAGGCACTTGCCATGGGGATGATGACAGAGTATTACCACTATATTTTCACGACACTGGTAAGAGGCAGTACTTTTGCTTGTTACATATTTATATACTGTCTTGTGACTGCTTTAAAGTTAAGAGTTTGGAGAATTCATGTCCAGGTGTACGTTTAAATACAAAGCAGACAATTTCTGTTTAAATACAGTCTTAATTATCAAAGAGTATTAAACTCTGAGCAATTACATGCTGCTAAAGCTATTAATTCCAGCGTAATTTATATTTTAACAATAGTGTTCCAGTGTAGTTAAAAAAAAAACAAAAAACGTTTCAATTTATTCTGTCCTCAGAAATATTGGACACGTATTTTCTTGAAATTGCTCAGCTTATGCCAAGAAGGGCATTGTCGTTTGATTGTCAATTATCAAGAAGAAGTCCTATTTTCTGTTCTATGATGGATTTCTTTGTATTTATCATATTGTGTAACCTGGGTGACACTGTTCCTTGGTTTTCCTTGGTTGCATTGGTTTGATCTGAGTACTACCACAGTAGTATTCCAAAAATATTTACATTTTACATTTACAGCATTTAGCAGACGCCCTTATCCAGACCGACTTACAGTTGATTCAGTCTTACAATCCAAGCAATTGTGGGTTAAGAGCCTTGCTCAAGGACCCAACAGTGGCAGCTTGGCAGATGCGGGATTTGAACCCTGGACCTTTTGGTCCATAGTCCAGTACCTTAACCACTAGGCAACCACAGTCCCACAGATATGATTAACCATGTACAGTATGAAGGACAATACAACTCCATGGTGTTGCAACCGTGACCCCCGCTGTGCCCTGTAATGGACTGGCATCCTGTCCAGGGTGCACTTCTGCCTGAATACCAGGAGAGACTCTTAAATATGTTGTGAATCACTGTTTTTAGCAGCCCTGTTAACCAATGGTGGACTACAACCTTGTTTGGGATTATCGCTAATAACCAATGTATATAAAAGTGGTATTTAAAAGGAATAACCATGCATCTTTGTTTTGTATTTCAGACATTCAAACTGTTTGTGCCAGCACTCTCAAATTACATTACTGATATTTTCCATATTTCAATCATTCTTTAACTAAGACGAATTTTGTCACTCTTCAGCAATTCAACTGATAAAAAGAAGAGTGACAAAAATATACGGTACACAAATGAAATTACTAGTGTTTAAATATATATATATATATATTGTGGTGTAACATGAGCTTCTTAGTTAATGAGTGAAATATGACATCATTGAAATATGGAAATCATGTAATTTGAGAATGCTGGTACATAAATAGTTTGAATGTCTAAGATGCAAAATGAAGTTGCAAACACTAATGGAGAACATATTGCAAGTGGAATACCATTTCTGATTTACTGATTTTGTAAATAGCAAATTGTCTGACATAAGCAAACATGAACAGGATAAGTGAAAGTACTGCATATGCATTAATGGCCACAAGCATGACAAGAGACAACCATACACAACTAACGAGGAGAGAATGTCTGATCACACTCTACTCTTAAAGTAAATTTTCAGATTTCTGTTTAATGGATCATATATAGTCCATCAGTGGGAGTATTTAGATAGTCAGTATACTGTAGAAATCAAGTAGTCTTGAGACTGTTTTTGACAAGAAAGCAAGCATTACCATATTTTTCGGACTATAAGGCGCACTTAAAATCCTTTAACTTTCGCAAAAATCGACAATGCGCGTTAAAATGCGGTGCGTCTAATGTATGAATTAATTCTGGTTGAGCTTCCTGACCTAGAACCGATTGTAGATGGTACACGGCGCTCATAAATCTGTCAAAATGTTTTAGCACGGCGTTGGTAAGTTACGAAGCTTATGGCCACCGTAGTGCGCAGCATCACGGAGTAATACGGTATGTGCTTCAGCATTAGGGTATGTGCATTCATTCATTTATTTTCGAAGCGGATTTCACACTCAACGCTATCAGTCACGCAGTACAACATGGAATAGAGCAGCTGCGAGAGAAAAAAGAAAAGAATATGGGGGGAGAATGAGGAAACAAAATAATTCATTTATTTTCGAAGCGGATTTCAAACACAACGCTATCGGTCACGCAGTACAACATGGACATAGAGCAGCTGCGAGAGAATTCAACATTAACGAATCAATGGTACGGAAGTGGAGGAAGCAAGAAGACGCCCTGCACCAGGTAAAGACCAAACTGAGCTTCCGACGGAACTTAAGAGTTTTGTTTCATTTCATGCGCCTTATAACCTGGTGCGCTTTATGTATGAACATAGATCCGTTAGCAGTCTATCGTTGATATCGCGCCTTATAACCCGGTGCGCTTTATAGCCCGAAAAATACGGTATTTGTAAATGACTGAGGTAGCTATTGATATTTACATTAATAGCTATTAATATTTACATTTATGTTTAGTTATTTAGCAGCCCAACTTATAACTGATAAATTCTTACCAAAATCCAAATATTTTTAAATTGAGTTAAGGGTTGCTCAAGGGCCCAAACATGACAGCTTATCAGTGGTGGGTCATGAACACTTAGCCAAGGACCTTAACTGCTTTGCAACAAGAGTCCAAATATCCCATTCATATATTCCAGTATGAATGAATGAAGAATGAATAACTAAAACAAAAAACATTTTATTATCCACATTCTATTATCTGCTGTGCTGACGCTTATGATGGCACACTGTGTGATACTGTAAGGAAGCTAATGTAAGCATATGTTCACATACAGCTGCTGTGTTGATGGGGTGCATGACTTTCTTATTAGACATTATTGCTTTATCAGTGTGTTTCGCACCTATGCGAGTAAGTACAAAATGTTATTGTCTGGTTGTATCAGTCAAATGTCATATCGGTTGGGTTCTACTCCAAATATCCTTGCTTCAGCCTATCTTGCTGTGCTTTAGTGTAGCTCTACAAGTTCTAGCTGCACCAGTCCTAATGTAGTCAGCATTTACAGATCCCTTAAAAAGCCACAGTGCACTAATGTTTGAGTCTTATTAAAAGAAGAATGAGGCAAAATGATTTAAAGAAAGAAGCGTGCATAAGACTGAGATACATTGAAAGAGAATTTGAAGGAACTGTGAGGGGAAAAACTCTGCTTGTGTAACTGAAATGGTCCTTGTCCTAGTTCAGAGGGCTCTTCCTTTTTCTCAGATTTTGACGAGTGCTCTTTTGCTTCCTGCCTCCTTCTCCCCCTTTTCACTTCCCTTCTCACTTTCCCTCCCTCTTCTGTCCTATTTTCATGACTTAGACATTATTAAAATTATATTTTTATTAAGGCCATATCTCACATATATCAGTAAGTAGCCTGCACTCCCTCCTTCTTCATGGTGCCCATTCTGCAGCAAATTAAAAACCTCTGAGCCCTCTGTGCTACACTGATTATGAAATATATCCTGAGGAAAAATAACAATATGTTCACCTGCCAAAAAAAGTAGCACATTTTATTTCATAGGGAGCAAGATAAAAGAAAGTTTCAAGACAACTATAGAGAGTCACACTTAAGTGGAAAAAAAGCCTGATTATTTAAAATGCCTGTCATTTTGCTCAGAACTGTGAGCTTAATTCACCCAGCAGAGTGAACAACCGTGCTATGGGCAGGCTACATATGCTCTCCATTTTCTGCCAGATTTCCTCTCCCTAGCTGAGATCCATGTGTGTGAGTGAAATAAAGAGACAAAGGGAGAGTGAGCGAGTGCTGCCATACACAAAGAGCAAAGAAAGGAAGATGTACGAAAGAGCACATGGCGATAGATCTCTATTTTTTTTTCCTTTGTCCTGTAGTGTGTTTACTATCATGTTGAAATACATTCTACATGGTCAAAGTATGCGACTAGTCCTCCTAACTGATTCATGCAGCCTCCATTGACAAACACTGTGCGTACGCGCTGCTGTTGTGAAATGGATATGTCTAGGAGCAGCAGCAGCTCAGCTGTGAAGTAGTAATTCATACAGACTCACAGAAAAGGACCACTGGGTCTTGAAGTGTGTGGTGTGTCATGATCATCTGTCCTTCGATGCAGCAGTCACTGCAGATTTCCAAACTGCATTTGGAAAGAACATGAGCACCAGAGCTGCTAAAATATAATGTCTTTATTGTACATTGTACAACTGCAATGAAATTTGTAGCTATTATTTATATATATACTCTACCCCAGATGCTGGGCATTCAGGCAGTAGCTAAACAGCAGTGCCGATGGACAATTTTTTTTTTTTTTTTGGTTTTCACTTTCAATACATGATGATGAGATATTCAGCATTATAACAAAATGGGCTTTGTTTTAGGATATTGCCCAACTATAGGTGTATGTACCATGGTGTGAAAAAGTGTTGACCCCCTTTCTGATTGCCTATTTTTTATTTTTTTTTGCATGTTTGTCACACTTAAGTGTTTCAGAACATCAAACCAATTTAAATATTAGTCAAAGACAACACAAGTAAACACAAATTGCAGTTTTCAAATGAAGGTGTTTATTATTAAGGGAGAAAAAAAATCCAAACCTACATGGCCCTGTGTGAGAAAGTGATCCCACCTGAGTTTACTGTTTCTAGCCACACCTAGGCCTGATTATTACCTGTTCTCAATCAGGACATCACTTAAATAGGACCTGCCTGAGAAAGTGAAGTACACCAAAAGATCCTTAAAAGCTACACGTCATGCCGAGATCCAAAGTAATTCAGGAACAATTGAGAAAGAAAGTAATTGAGATCTATCAGTCTGGAAAGGGCTATAAAGCCATCTCTAAAGCTTTGGGGCTCCAGCAAACCACAGTGAGAGCCATTATCCACAAATGGCAAAGACATGGAACAGTGGTGAACCTTTCCAGGAGTGGCCGGCTGACCAAAATTACCCCAAGAGTGCAGCGACGACTCATCCAAGAAGTCACAAAAGACCCAACAACAACATCCAAAGAACTGCAGGCACCACTTGCCTCAGTTAAGGTCAGTGTTCATGCCTCCACCATAAGACAGAGACTGGGCAAAAATGGCCTGCATGGCAGAGTTCCGACATGAAAACCACTGCTGAGCAAAAATAACATTAAAGCTTGTCTCAATCTTTCCAGAACACATCTTGATGATCCCCAAGACATTTGGGAAAACATTCTGTGGACTGACAAGACAAAAGTTGAACCCTTTATACCAAAGTTGTTGTATAATATGAACATTATACCAACAGTAACATATGGTGGTGGTAGTGTGATGGTCTGGGTCTGTTTTGCTGCTTCAGGACCTGGAAGACTTGCTGTGATAAATGGAACTATAAATTCTGCTGTCTACTAAAAAATCCTGCAGGAGAATGTCCGGCCATCTGTTCATGACCTCAAGCTGAAACGAACTTGGGTTCCACAGCAGGACAATGATCCAAAACACACCAGCAAGTCTATTTCTGAATGGCTGAAGAAAAACTAAATTTATTGAGATGCTGTGGTTCATGCTCGAAAACCCATTCATGTGACTGAATTACAACAATTCTGCAAAGATGAGTGGCCAAAATTCCTCCACAATGCTGTAAAAGACTCATTGCAAGTTATCACAAATGCTTGGTTGCAGTTGTTGCTTATAAGGGTGGTTTAGGTGGCAATCACTTTCTCACACAGGGCCATGTAGGTTTGGATTTTTTTCTCTCTTAATAATAAACACCTTCATTTAAAAATTGCATTTTGTGTTTACTTGTGTTGTCTTTGCCTAATATTTAAATTGTTTTGATGTTCTGAAACACTTAAGTGGGAGAAACATGCAAAAAATAGGAAATCAGGATGGGGCAAACACTTTTTCACACCACTGAAAGAGTTTTAAGGTTAAGGTAGGCTATGCTACGATATGTACAGTATGCATTAAACTCCTTGGTTTATAATACTTTCCACTTACAATGAGTTTATTGGAACATTTCAGATTTTTAGGTTCACTTTCATCTCCCGTTCTGCCACATCCCAAAGGTGTCCTACTGGATTCAGACACGCTGACTGGGAAGGCCACTGAAGTCTGAACTCACATTTTGTTTTGTGACATGGTGTTATGTCATGCTGGAAGTAACCATTAGAAGATGGGTAAATTAATTCTATAAAGGAATGCACATGGTCAGCAATAATAATGAATTAGGCTAATGCATTCAACCTATACTTGATATTTTTGTAACCCATATTGTGAAAAGAAAAGTTTCTTCTTTTTTGTACTACCTTCACCCACATGGATTTTAGACAAAAGGCAGTTTGGATCCATCATGCGGTTGGCAACAAATTCTGATCCTACCATCTGTGTGCCTCAGCAGAAATTGTGGTTCATCAGACCAGGGTATGTTTTCCAGCCTTTAACTTTCCAGCTTTGCTGAGCCTGTGCCCACTACAGCCTCAGCATTCTGTTTTTGGCTGTAAGAAGTGGACCCAGATGTGATCTTCTGCTTTTGTTTGATGTGTCATGGATTCTGATATGCTTTTCCACCATTGTATATTATGGCTATCAGTTACCCTTGCCTTTCTGTCAGCTCTGACAAGTCTGGCCATTCTCTGTTGACCTCTTTAATCAAAAAGGCATTTCCATCCACATAACACTGGATATTCTCTCTTTATTGCACTTTACTGTATATACAGTGGTGCTTAAAAGTTTGTGAACCCTTAAAACGTTTTATATTTCTGCATAAATATGACCTAAAACATCAGCAGATTTTCACATAAGTCCAGAAAGTAGATAAAGAGAACCCAGTTAAACAAATGAGACGAAAATATTATACTTGGTCATTTATTTATTGAGGAAAATTATCCAGTATCCAGTACTTATTAGTGAGTGGCAAAAGTATGTGAACCTCTGGGATTAGCAGTTAATGTGAAGCTGAAATTAGTCAGGTGTTTTCAATCAGTGGGATGACAATCAGGTATGAGTGGGCACCCTGTTTTATTTAAAGAACAGGGATCTATCAAAGTCTGCTCTTCACAGCATGTTTGTGGAAGTGTATCATGGCATAAACAAAGTAGATTTCTGAGGACTTCAGAAAAAGTTGTTGATGTTGATCAGTCTGGAAAAGGTTACAAAACCATTTCTAAAGAGTTTGGACTCCACCAATCTGAAATCAAACAGATTGTGTACAGATGGAGGAAATTCAAGACCATTGTTACCCTCCCCAGGAGTGGTCCACCAACAAAGATCACTCCAAGAGCAAGGCGTGTAATAGTTGGCGAGGTCACAAAGGACCCCAGGGGACCATCTAAGTAACTGAAGACCTCTCTCACATTGGCTAATGTTAATGTTCATGAGTACACCATCACTGAACAATGATGGTGTGCATGGCAGGGTTGCAAGGAGAAAGCCACTGCTCTCTAAAAAGAACATTGCTGCTCATCTGCAGTTTGCTAAAGATAATGTGGACAAGACAGAAGGCTACTGGAAGAATGTTTTGTGGAAGAAAGGTTTATGCATTCCAGCATAAGAACCTTATCCCATCTGTGAAACATGGTGGTGGTAGTATCATGGTTTGGGTCTGTTTTGCTGCATCTGGGCCAGGACGGCTTGCCATCATTAATGGAACAATGAATACTGAATGACATCAGAGAATTCTAAAGGAAAATGTCCTGACATTAATCCAAACTAAATGTTGTGGAAGGACCTGAAGTGAGCAGTTAATGAGAGTTGAAGCTGTTCTGTACGGAGGAATGGGCTAAAATTCCTCCAAGCCGGTGTGCAGGACTGATCAACAGTTCCAGGAAATGTTTAGTTGCAGTTATTGCTGCACAGGGGGGTCACACCAGATACTGAAAGCAAAGGTTCACATACTTTTGCCACTCACTAATATGTCATATTGGATCATTTTTCACAATAAGTAAATGACCAAGTGTAATATCTTGTCTCATTTTTTTTAACTGGGTTCTCTTTAATTACTTTTAAGACTTGTGTGAAAATGTGATGTTGTTTTAGGTCATATTTTTGCAGAAATATAGAAAATTCTAAAGGGTTCACAAAGGTTCAAGCACCACTGTACTCTGGAGACTGTTGTACATGGAAAAAAAATGGAGATCAGCAGTTGTAGAAATATCCAAACAAAGCTGTTTGCCACCAACAATCATGTACTGGTCAGAAGCACTGAGGTTATATTTTTTTTGCATTCTGATCGTGGGGATTTCCAGAAAACCAACCCAGGCAGCCTACCAGGCTTTATGCTGAACATTGCTCCACCAATACTCCAACAATGCTGTTGTAGCTGAACGAAAGTTTATCACCATAGTCATTTCCTAAAATAATGTGAAAATCCCTCCCATACCTGTGGAGGTGACTATAGCAGCAACGGTCAACTCAATATTAATATCCATGCTTCATGTTCAAGATGGTCAAGAAGGACATTGAAATGATGGATGTGGTGTTAAGATGTCCACATTTTGACCATAGAATGTATTTATTTTCTGACATATTGTGAAATAATTTCATTTCCTTTTTATATTCATCTAGGACCTCTTTGCTTTGGATGTGGAGCCATATCGCTACAGCGGGGTTAACATGTCTGGATTCCGCATTTTAAACACAGAGAACAGTCAGGTCTCCTCCATCATTGAGAAGTGGTCCATGGAGCGCCTACAAGCACCTCCCAAACCTGACTCTGGCTTATTAGATGGTTTCATGACGGTAGGTGTGCTTGTCATTTTTTTTAAACTCCGGCCACGGAACAGAATGTGTGATTTTGAGTGTATATACAGAATATCATATGATTGTTGTCCGTCTATGGAACTCTGAGTGGACATGATGTTGAGAACATGGAGAACATGGCTTTGTCTTCTTCAATTCCATGTGTAGAAATCTTGATCTATATGTATAGCGGTATTAGTATTCACAAGTAATTCAATAGATTTTCTCTGCTAACTATCTTACATGAGTGAACTTGCCGCATTTTCCATGTTTTTTAGTTATTTATGTTTTCATTGCAAATGGCAGATGGCTAATGTGAGCTAACCTGACGTTGTCAGTCATGTTGCAGTTGCCAGTTGGTTATCTAATATAACAGCAAAATGAGTGGCATCATATAACCACACATTTTTTACTTTTTTGAGCCTATAAGAACTTTTATAAGCTTATAAAACTTTATAAGCTTATAACACTATATGAACCCAAATATGGACCCTCTACCAATACACAGTCCATTCTCACCATGGTCAATTAGAAATAAAGTAGCATCCATGCAGCTTCTTAAGGAAATCAGTTAAGGAAACTGTGCAACTGATGCTGTTTGATGCAATAAGCAGTCTTCCTGTGAAATGCAGGACTTCCCTGAGGACTTGAACGTACCACCTCTGGGGGCGTGCTCAGTTCTGAACCTTCTGTGATAAGCAAGGCCTGTGCCTCAATGATCTAAATGTTGTCTGATAGCAACATTCTGGCAGAAATGACTTCTCCACAGTTCTCACTCAACACTGCCTTGCTGATCTGGGAACAGTGCCAAACCATGGACTCACCAGAGACACAGGGAGAGAGAAAACAGAGAAGATCTGCCAACACAACTGTTATAGGTTATAAAACACTGGCAGGTCTTTGGGTTGTGCTGAAGAACTTCCAGGTTGGATTGTGTTTGTTCACCTGCTCCTGGGTAGCAAAATGAGCCAGTGATTGGGAGTTTCGTTTTTGATTTATATGTGGACAGAAAATTTGCTTATATTGCAAGTTTTGGGAATGGAACTGTAATAAGAGAGAGTTGCATTAGAGTAAATTTTCTCTTGGCATTTTTAAACATAGTTAATTAGCAGCTGAAAGTCTGTGGATTAGCTGAGTCGTCCACAATCAACGCACACGCAAATCTCCTGCATTTTTGCCAGTGATAATATTGCCACTGTGCTCAATGGTTTTAAGCAGAAGACCAGTAGTTTTTGTTTTCCACTTACCATGTGACAGCAAATAATGGTATGTGCATTTAAAGGTGAGGATTGATTAATTAGACAACTGGCAATCAGTCAGTGGCTAATGCATATCGACATGGTGAAAGGTTCTGTAAACGTTTGATTAACAGCTTCATTTGTTCGCAGTATTTATAGTCCTGTATGCTTAAGTATTGGCCTGCCGCAGTAACTTATGGGCTAGAGATCATGACAAATGACTCCTAGAGGAAAGCAGAGGGTCAGGGATTTTGAGATGGATTCATTTTCCTTACAGTCGCTTGCAGAAAAAGGCCAAGGCTGCAGTGAAAAGGAGGTGCAGGAATGCAGAAGAGATTCTATACTGCAAATGAATTTTTGGGTTGACTTTGACAAGTTGCTCTGTCCATTTGTTCTGGCATGTTTTTCATTTATTTTGGTCTTATTTTTCCCCCTATATGCTCAGATTATCTCACCTCCTATAGTCTGTTCATTTGTGTGTTTAAAATAAAAGCTTTCGCGTTTAATCTGCAAATTGTGTGTTCCTATAAGGCTGGGAGCAAAAGTTGTTTGTGTGCTTATGAAATCTGCACCTTTCTCTTTGTGCAATAATTAATCTTCCTTTGGAGAAACCCTGCCCTAAGTCGGGGATTAACGTGCATAATAAAAATGACCTAACAATCTCCACAGGCTCATTAGCATATTTTTCCCCACACTAATTGCTTTAGCTTCTGCATGAATCACTTTGAGAGAGTTAATCTTGGGTAGAATCAGAAAACACTCAGTCAAAAAGGGAGTCCCCAGTCTCGTTGTGGAGAGGGCAAAAAAGAAATAACTTTAAAGTACTCCTGGACAGAGAATTTTAAGCTATGTTATTCTATATAAAATACATAATTTTTTACACTCAAATGCCCCCTAAATACTAAAAACACCATGGGTACATACATTGTCTATTGAAATACATGTCTAGATCTTGAAATAATCACTCTTTTGTCTTACAACCTGAAATCAAAATCCAATAATATTTTTCCAGCTTTTCAATATTCAAGGAATGAGAAAAAAATCACAGTACTGAAAAAAAAAAAACCCACAAACAAAACAAAATCTAGAATAACTGGTTTGGAAAAGTGTGTTCAGTCAAATGCTGTCGTGAGCAGCAATGGATTGCTCCACTGCATCAGGTTAATTGGTTTTAGGTCAGGGCTCTGACTACTCATAGACATTCTTAAGCCACTGCATTGTTTTTTGGCAGTGTGTTTGGGGTTGCTTTTATGCTGAAAGGTAAACCTTCTGCCCATGTTCAGCTATTTAGCAAAGGACTGCAGGTTTTCGCCAAGAATTTGGCTGTACTTGCTTTTTTTCCCTTCAATCCTGACCTATTGCACAGTATCCATTAAAAACAAACAAAAAACAATACACAAAGTTGACACCACCATAATTCATAGTAGGAATACTGGCCAGTTGTGAGAACGAGTGTGAGATTGTTGTCACATGCACAGACCAGTCAATCTCAGCCATAAAGGCTTAAGTCATTCAAAGTTGTCACTGGCCTCTTGGTAGCTTCCTTGATCAGTATCTTCATGGCTTGGTTTTCAGGTGATGAGGGAAAGCAGAATTTAGGCAAGGTGCTTGGTGAACTCTTTTAATATCCATCTTCTAAGTTGGCTATGCCTAACTTATATCTTGGAGCCTTTTTGAAGGCACCTTTCTAACCATGGTAAATTCTTTGTGGTTACCAGACTCTGCTAGTAGTGAATCCCCATGGAACAACTGATTTTATTTTGGAAGTAGTACAGTGGTGCAAAAAAGTATTTATTCAGTCACTGATTGTGCAAGTTCTCCTACTTAAAGATGAAGAGGTCTGTAATTTCATCATAGGTACACTTCAACTATGAGAGACAAAAATAAGAAAGGTAAAGTAAATCACATTGTTGGATTTTTAAAGAATTTTAATTGTCACATTATGGTGGAAAATAAGTATTTGGTCACTAACAAAAGTTTCAACTCAATACTTTGGTAACATAACCTTGGAAATGACAGAGGTCAAACAAATGTTTCGTGTAAGTCTTCACCATTCAGGTTTGCACACACTGTAAGCTGGTATGTTTTGGCCTATTCCTCCATGCAGATCTTCTCTAGAGCAGTCATGTCTTGGGGCTGTCGCTGGCAACACAGACTTTCAACTCCCTCCACAAATTTTGCTATGGGGTTGAGGTCTGGAGACTGGCTAGGCCACTCTAGGACCTTGAAAGAATGCTTTTTATGGAGCCACTCCTTTGTGCCCGCCCGATCAGTGTGTTTGAGATCATTGTCATGCTGGAAGACCCAGCCAAGTTCCATCTTCAATGCTGTCACTGATTGAAGGAGGTTTTTTCGCCTAAAATCTCACATACATGGCCCCGTTCATTCTTCCCTTACCACGGATCAGTCGTCCTGTCCCCCCTTTGCAGAAAAACAGCCCCAAAGCATGATGCTTCCACCCCCATGCTTCACACTAGGTATGGTGTTCTTGGGATGCAACTCAGCAGTCTTCTTCTCCCTCCAAACATGACGAGTTGAGTTTTTTTTACCAAAAAGATCTATTTTGGTTTCACTCTGAACCACATATATTCTCCCAATCCTCTTCTGGATCATCCATATACTCTTTGGCAAACTTCAGATGGACCTGGACATGTACTGGCTTAAGCAGGGGGACAAGCCTGGCACTGCAGGATCTAAGTCTCTCTTGGCGTAGTGTGTTACTGATGGTAGCCTTTTTGTTACTTTGGTCCCAGCTCTCTGCAGGTCATTCATCAGGTCCCTCCGTGTAGTTCTGGGATTTTTGCTCACCGTTCCTCATGATCATTTTTGACCTCACGGGATGAGATCTCTTGCTGGACCCCAGATCGAGGGAGATTATCAATGGTCTTTGTATGTCTTAACATTTTCTAAAATTGCTCCCACAGTCGATTTATTCACACCCACCTGCTTGCCTGTTGTAGATTCACTCTTGTCAGCCTGGTGCAGGTCTTCACAATTTTCTTCCTGGTGTCCTTCGACAGCTCTTTGGTTCTTGGCCATGGGTTGAGTTTGGAGTTCTGACTGTTTGAGGCTGTGGACAGATGTCATTTATACAGATAACGAGGTCAAACAGGTGCCATTAATGCGGCTAAACGAGTGGAGGACAGAAGAGCTTCTTAAAGAAGTTGTTACAGGTCTGTGAGAGCCAGAAATCTTGCTTGTTTGTGGGTGACCAAATACTTATTTTCCACCATGATTTACAATTAAATTCTTTAAAAATCCTACAATGTGATTTCCTGGATTTTTTTTCTCATTTTGTCTCTCATAGTTGAAATGCAGCTATGATGAAAATTACAGACCTCTCTCATCTTTCTAAGTAGGAGAACTTGAACAGTCAGTGGCTGACTAAATACTTTTTTGCCCCACTGTAATTAAAACTTTCTGTAAGATGTTTGGTTGTGAATGAATATAGCGGTTACACTAAAGTAGCTGATCACTTGTCCAAAGTTTTTCACTATTTACATTTTAATAATTAATCAGAATGTAGTATTATTTTTACTAATAAAAAATATAGGGTGTAACATGACTAAAGGTAAAGATTTTAAGATGGTGTGATGATTTTCTATAGGCACTGTACAGTATATGCATCTGCTATATCGTATACTAGCAGCTATAATATTAATGATCAAGTGAGTTGTAAATGCCCCCAATGTCTTCCCCTATAGTCACTTTATAGTAGCTGCTTTTTACCAAAAAGAAAGAAAGAAAAAAACAGTCCAAATTTGTTAAAGGTACAAGCGGGATTTCATTCTCTGGGATCATCACATTCACGATTATTTATTTAATGGGAGCCAAACCTGTCAAAATTAATTTGTATGTATCATATTTTTGCAACAAAGATGCTGACTGTTGCGTTGTAGACCTGTAATAAATATGTTAAAATAGTACACGTGGTGATGTTTGTATTCTGACACTACCTAGTACACTGTATGAAATTTGCTCAATAGCCAAAGTCAGTCACATTACTTTCTACTAGTGTAAACTAGGTTGACATTATATGGTAGCATATGGTTCTTTCTCACAACTACATTTAGCACATAGGAAATTGAGACCTTTAGAAAACTGTTTTGCCAAAAGCACCTTTATTTGGAACTTTAGCTTTGTTGAAGCAGTGCTGTAATACACTAGCCTTTGCATACATGATTTGTTGTGTTTGCAGTGCAATAGCGACCCCTAACCTGCTCTGCGATGGACTGGTGTTCTATCCTGGACACGCTTATGCCTCCGTCCTATATTCTGTGAAAATAGGTGCAAGAGTCCTGCGCCCTGAACACACACTTCCATTGAAGGTTAAGAACTGAATGCAGTAGCTCAGACAACTTGACCAACCTTGTGTTTTAGTAATCTGCCACTATGAAATGTTTTCACTGTCAATCACACTTTATCAAACGGTTTTCATGGCTTCCAGTGTTTTTAATGAGAATCATCTGTTTTGCTGTTTAATTATCATATGCGTCAGCCTTCTTTGGTATGGTGGATGCAAACTGGAGGAAAGACTGCATTGTTTTCACTTCGCCAGGTTTTGCAGCGGGTGGTTGAAGTGAGAAAGAGAGACAGAGAATGAGGGCGAGAGTGAAAGAGAGCTACAGAGTTAAAATTGCTGTGAGATTGAGAGGCGGATATGGAACTGCCTTCCAGTCTCTATAGTCCTCGGCTCAGTGCCTTGTGTTGATGGAGCTGGCTGTCACAGTGTCTCACAGGAGATCTGAGTGAATGGCAGTGCTTGGTGGGGAGCAGCAGCCTGCTGCAGGGTAAGCAGTGACCCTCAGCACAGCCAGCACTGCTACCTCTCTGAGCTCACCCCACCACATGAACCCCCTGAGTCCAACTTTCTAGGTCTTTTAGCATTAGATAAACTGTCAGTATGAAAAAAAGAACATATGGCCATTTTAACAGCTTCTTACATCCCTTGATACTAAAGAACCCGATCCTAACACCTCTGCAGTGCTGCTGAACATAATCTACTGCTATTTGGTTATGTAAGTACTCATCTAGACAGAGTAGTCTGATGTCTTAAATCAGTACAGTCATTATCAGGATTTAAAGAACCTCATAGAAACCTGGATTTTAGCCGAGTAATGCCTTTTATACATTATATGTAAAGAAAGATCATTTGTGCTGACTTTCAGCTCCACCCCAAACCACATTCTAGTACATTTAAATACTACAACGTTGATGATGTACTAATTTGACATAATTGTGTATTTACTGCTGTGTTATGAGATTTGGAACACAGCCCACATCTCTTTCTGTTGATTCAAACAGAGCCAGTACAGAGGAGTATAGCAATATGGGCTATTTGCAACCATTAAACACTCACAAGTAAATATTTAGCAAGGTGACTAAATACATTATAACTGAGTACTTTAACAGTTAGAAATAAATAAACTGATGGATTACTGATAGGACCATTGATGATGCTGGTTTCCATGGAAACATTTTCTGATTAGCATCAAAATTTGTGTTTGTGGTGTCACCGGGATCTCTAATTTGGAGAACACTCCACAGGGTGTGGTTGAGAGCAACATGTGGGTCTTTATCTGTACAGATCTTGGGTATGTAAAGAAAGCTTAACACTAGCTGTTGCACTGAATGTGAAGCCCCTTTAAGACACGTCTATTTTCCATGTCTGTTGGTTGCAGGAACTGGTGTGGACTGGAATTTGCAACAGACTTAAGCCACATGCAGAGGAAAGTAGTTGATCATGGTTAGTGAAGCATTATTCCAGCAGCTGAGTTGGCAGGGGCATAGCCTCGGGTGTGCTGTGCAGCTCATTCAAAGACCAGGCCAAAGCATTTTGCCACAGGGCTGACCCATGGCTAAAACCCTCTAAAGCTTTCACTCTCTGTTTTTAAACTTGCCACAGAAGGTCTTGTCACACAATTTGGACCACAGTGCAAATCCAAACAAACAATATAATAAGCAAAAATCATTTCCTGATAGTCCCACATTTAATGGCCAGTGCTCAATTTGTGTGTCTTCTGTTAGCCTTGAGTACATTTTTAGACGTTTCAGAAGACCTGTTCCAAAGAGTATTGAAAATCGTCCATTTCGTTTATGCCAAGAAAGGATGAAGGGGAAATGACAGAATGATGTGTCTCAGCATGGACATGCTCAGTTGTAATTGTGTTTTTTTCCCATGATTACAACATTGTGCTGAAGAAGAACGGCATGCTGTCATAGAGTGTGAGCAGACACATGAGACACTATTAATGACTATCAGCCCTCCAGTCTAGCCCAAAGGTAGCTGGCATAGCAGGTGTCCCTGGAGATGAGTTAGCCTGCCAATAGCAGCCAGCATGTTGATTTTGGGAGCACAGCTAGTGTGATGCCACCCACCTCCCTCTTCTTAGATTCCCTTGTTGCATCCTTCTTTTCTTTTCCTTTACCCAATGGAGTGTAGCTTTTATAGGTTGCTCCCCTGAGACCAATGTGTTTTGTTGCACTCCTGAAATCAGATCTGCTCTTTTTTTGTGGCTTCTACAGCAATGTTAAGATATAACCTAGAAACCCTTTATTCTATCTCCTGATCCGACTTTAAAGAGTCAGAATTTGTTTTTTGAATAGGTTTGCATGAATGTTACAGAGGCTGAGTCTTGAGACCCTGTCGGCCTTTTGAGTGCCTTCAGAGTGAGATTAGTAAGCTTTGATTGTTTAGTGGGTGTAGTGTGCTTTGATTTGGTTGAGAAGAGGTCAGTCAGTTAGGTTAGGGTTGGATCCTCACCTGGGTTTACATTACATTTACAGCATTTAGCGGACACCCTTATTAAGAGTGACTTACAACTGATACAACCTTACAATCCAAGCAATTGTGGGTTAAGGGCCTTGCTCAAGGACCCAACATTGGCAATTTGGCAGAGGTGGGATTTGAACCCTGGACCTTCTAGTCCAGTACATTAATCACTGTCTGTGTGGAGTTTCCTCCAGGTACTCCATGTTCCACCCACTTCCTAAAAACAAACTAGTAGGTGAATTGGCTGCTCTAAATTGCCCAGAGCTGCTAGTATGTGAATAGCTGAATGTGATTGGTGTCCTATACATTCCTGACTTGCACCCGGTGGTCCTGATATATTGTAATTGGCAAACCCATTATGACCCAGACAAAGATGAATCCGTTTGATCAATAAATGAATTAAAGACAAAAAACTTATCAGTGTATTTAAAAGGTTCTCCCAAGGGTTCAACATGAGTTCAAGCCTGGTTGATGCCATAACCACTGATGGTATGATTCTAAGAGAGCATAACTGTTACTTCCCTCAGGTGGGAGGAAAAGTATTCCTATTCCTTTTGATCAATTTTACTAGCTATTCTCCAGTGGCTGTATGTTTGGCCTGGCCACTGATGTATGTGGTATTTTAAAATGAGGATGCTACCTTCACTTGGCGGAAGCACATGCTGGCCTTCACCCACCCAGATGGTTAGAAAGGGTCCTTATTAATAGTAAGGAAGCTTCTTGTTTTGGCATGTAATTGTCAAAATGATTGCATGACCTGGGTTTCTAGTGCAGAGAATGAGACATTATGTCCATAACAAGCCTGTATGAGCTCTGTTCAGCCAATGCCATCAGATATCATTAGACTGGCACCCCCCCTGGCTGGCTGGAAAGTCCTTCCTGTGCTGTCTCCACAAAGACAGCTGTCTATGGTCTGATGAGTGCCAGCTCACTGATCCTCTAGGCAACTGACACACAAAGAAGGAGAACAGGGCATGGTGCTTGGTGGAGGTGGACTGTGTCATCAAGAGAATCACCGTTCCATATCATTGCACTATGAGACTGAGCAGTATTTTTTTTTTCTTTATCAGTGCGACGTTTCATAGAAACAGACAGATAAGAAAAGAAACAGACAGAAATGCCAGTGTGTCCATTTCAGTCCAAAGCAGGGTTAAGTGTTAAAATTATATGACAGGATGAAACACCACTCTCTGAAGATTCAGAAGCTAAATGGATATTTATTTCATTGATACCCATTGAAATGCAGCTCATATATTCAAATGTGCAGAGTTCTCATTTTCCTCATTATATAACTTAGAGCAAAAACATCAGATGCAGTAGAGTGTTTAAGGCTATTAGTCCTCCAGACACTGCGCCTTAGTCACGCCACTGTAGTTTCTGCTAGTTAAGCACTCTGATAAAGGCTCCATTCAAGTCTCGACCTCCTACGCAAGTGAACACCCAATTTAAAAGCATACCAATTTATATGCCTGACAGAGCGGAGTCCTTTTTAATTGGAAAAGCTACTCTTAAAGACTTAAAAACTTCTGTTCTCCAGGGTAAGATCAAACGGTAAGCTAGGAGGGGCTTGGTGTTTGTTAGCGGGGTTGGCTAACCACATAATAGTGCCCTGTCATAACTGATAAGACTGAGTTTTGGTGAGGATAGTTGAGGTAGTTATTCGAGATACCACTTTTATTACTTCCTATGTCTTTCATTAGATGGATCTGATTGGTTGTGTGTTTCATAGGTGGCACTCCACATTATATTTGACTCTGGAGTCCTACTTATGCATTTGTTCCTTGCCACTGTCACTATCAGCTGCTTATTTTGTATCTCAGCTTTACAAAACTTGGTTGTAACAATATATTGCATATTGCTAAAAGCAAAATATAAACAAACTGAACTTAAACCTCAGTTTGAATAATATGCATGGAAGTCATGGTACATTGCACAGAGTAGAAATAATATATCAAAAGAAAAGCACAAACATGCCTAAATGGAGTTATAATTTATTGTGCATCAAAAAGGTGCGAGTGTGTGAGTGTAGTCAGTCTCCAGGCTTGTTGTATGGGTGCATAGGGTTCTATAGATTTCCAGAAGGCAGTACGTTAAAAGCTGTAACCATTAGCTGAGTCCTTGGAAATATTAATGACTCTGTGGGTGCAGTGAGTTTTGTAGATTTCTTCCAAAGTTCAAAGTTGTGATCGGAGAATACTTTGAGCTGATGATGATGATGCACCGGAGAGCCATCCTGTCCTCTGTGGTGCAGGTTGAGTACCACACTGTTACGCGCTATGTGATTATATATTTATTGGAACTCCAATAGATGTTAAGGACTCAGTGGACAAGTAATGGATGTCTTAATTTCAGAGTGTATATGTAAAGACTTGTCTCGATATAATTGTGCAAAAGTTTAAGTAGCTGGTTATATTACCGGTACGTGTTTTTATTTTTATTTTTTTATTAACATACGTTAATATAAACTTTGCACAGAACAAACCTAATAATACATACATGTGCACTTTAAGTTTTTAGTGCAGGGGACAGCTTTTATGTCATGTGGCAGTGACTACTTAAGCAAGTGTAATTTTAATATTAATACAAAATAATAGCTAGTTACTATTTAAAGTGATATTATCTCAGTGGTAATCGATTACGCTAAATTGGCATGGTTTGTGTGTGGTCTCTGATGACAGACAGAGCGACGCGTCGGCTGGAGTATTCTCGTTCACATCAAATGGCAGTGGGCGGATAATGATGATGATCTCAGTGTATTGGTATATAGTTTTGTTAATTGTTTGTACTTGTTTTGTGTGTAGTATGTGGTACGGGAAAATATATATGATTACATAACCAAAGCTTTTGGTTATTCACATTCAGGCGTTTCATATTTGTCACAGCTTCCATGTGAATGGAAAGGGTTTGAACCACCTTCTGCTTTATATAACACTAAAATGTTCACGTGTAATGCCATGCTAACAGATGTAAACCCAGTTTCAGTAATCAGCCAACAAGGTGCTAAAATGATGCGATAACAATATAGGAGCACTGTGAATCTAGGTGAACAGCTGCACTTCACACGTTTCACTGCTGTTGTGCAAACTGTTTGTAAGTACGGGTAACAGAAAATTGTCCGCAAGTATTATGGGTTGCCTATGGTATTATTTTCTTTCTTTTCCTCATTTAAAGCTGGTGGGTTTGAATCTTTTCAATCTTCAGTGAACAGATTTACCATGACAGAATGACATGCAGTTACATCACAATATGTTTTGTATAATGGCAGGAATGTGAGCATGTACATTAGTCTGTTTGCTTTTAGAAATTCAAAATTGATTTTCATCTACACGAGACTGCAACAAAGAGGTAGTGCTACTACTGCAGCTATTTTCATTGTGGATGCCATATCTGTGTCAAGTGCCGAATGGTTTGCATGGTGATCTTTTTGGAAGCCTGAAGCTCCTGGAGTTTTATATATACTTCTGGAGTTGTATTTATACAGTGTATATATACAGTATAGTGTGTGTGTGTATATGTGTGTATGTGTATATATATATATATATATATATATATATATATATATATATATATAGGTACACCTCCTTGTATCTACATATATAAATTCATTGACAAAAAAACCAAAACTCACTAAGAAGGAGTATTACTAAAGATGATGCGGTTCCAGTCCATGGCAGTCCAGCTTTCTGCTAGGACTAGGTCAGAATGGCCTAGATGGTGGACAAATCTTCAAATTGACCATCCTGCTTCTGTCAGTCCAGTGATGCGTACGTCAAAGACATATTTAGCAGGCAAAGATCTCTCATCAAGAGGTACACTACCAAAAGTAGTCTCTGAGAGCCTTTTTATAGAGCAGCAGGGGAAGCACACTTGTGGCATTTTTTGGCAAGACCCAGTTTCTTATCAGACCACACCTGTAATCATGTACATATCTTTCTAGAACATAACTACCCAAGTTATCCGTGTATACATATGTGTGTGAATGAATGTGTGTATTTCTATATATCACATGCAAATGGCTGCTAAATCAGTATCAGTAGGTAAATGCATTCCCCTTGTCAAGAAAACAGGGAAGTAACAAGCAACATGGTAAGAGAAAAGTTGCTGAGAAGGAAAAAGTAATTAACTTGCTAGAAAGAAAATCTGTCCATGTGCACAGGTTACTGATGATTCCCAAGCAGTTTTATCAGGGTGAAGAGCAGTTCCTTGACATGTAGTGTCAGTGTTCTGATCGATCATAGCTGGCAAACATCTATGGTTGTCTCACACTTAAAGATTGTAAAATAACAGAAAATAGTGTAACATTGGGTAGCACTGGTGGCACATAGCAGCAACCCAGCTTTTGATCTCCCTCTACCATTACTGTTTATGGAAATTTGTAGGTTTTCCCATTTCTCCAAACTATATATATACACCCAGGCTTCTAGTTAGTGCTGGTCTGTTGATTGTTTAGCCAGTGAACTCAAATGATCCTGGTTTTGCTGGTAAAGCTGACTGACCAACATACTATTATTCAAAACACAGCATATGCTGGTCTTTGATGATTTATTTTCTATGGGATGGAGGTGGAGGGGAGGAGCCAGTGTTTCCAGTTATAGAAAAAAACCATGAAGACTATAGAAGCTGTTTTTTCTTTCTAAGATGGAAAAAAGCTTTAGAGCATGAATGGAGTAAGCTGGACACAGAAAGTGCCTGATAATGCTACACTGCCTTTCCCCTGCACCAGTAAAGCAATCAGTATGTTATAATGTTATAAACTAAAAACAACTGTTTACATCAATAAGTCGGAATATTATTTTGCACTTACATACTGAATGGCTTTGGCATAACTGACTGAGTACAATAAAAGTAAGAGTTTAGATTCAGCAAAGCTAGTTAGTGAAATGAGGGATGCAGTTTGGTGCTCGGAACCCATATACATGAAGCCATAATCTCACTCCCCTATGAGACATTCTAGATTATTATTGTGTATATATACAACCATAATATTGTGTTTTGCTTTGCCAGTATTGGGCATGCTTATTGCCATGAGAGTAACATAAAGACAAGTTTAGGTTTAGCTAAGCCAGTTAGTTAGCCTGGCTAATCAAGGATGTATTACGATGCTTTTAAACTCACTCGTTCCATTATTATTTGTCATGTATGTGTGTTATTATTAATAATCTGGTCTGTGTTCTACATCCAACTTTGTCATGATTGCTATGGCAAAAAAAGAAAGACTTGGAAATAGGCTTCAGCTAAGCTAGTTAGCCTGCTTGGTAGTAAAACTGTATCTGTTCTATGTTTTATACAAAAAAATGTAAGAGCAACACTTTATTATAAATTTTTTTTATTTATTTACAGTAAAATAAATTGATAAAATGTACCACTTTTCCAGTCTTCATTCGTCCAAAGTTGTGCCATTATACACTGTTAAATGCACCATATAAACAAACTGAACTTGAACCTCTGGCTTTTGAGCAATATGTAAAGATAGAAGTCCTTATAAATTGAAAAAATATATATATTTCAACAAAGATCACAAACATTTCTAAATGGAGTTACAATTTATTATGCATCAAAAAGGTAAATAAAATGGCATTAATGCAGAGACAACAATAATAAATGGTTTACATTTTACATTTGTTTATCAGTCTCAAAACACCTTGTGTTTGTAGCACAGATCC
Source organism: Ancistrus triradiatus (assembly GCA_025084515.1). Taxonomy (NCBI): domain Eukaryota; kingdom Metazoa; phylum Chordata; class Actinopteri; order Siluriformes; family Loricariidae; genus Ancistrus; species Ancistrus triradiatus. The sequence continues at coordinate 170,918 of JAJAGP010000737.1, read as the reverse complement.
TCATAAAGAGAGGAATTCAATTAAGCAAATTAACTGTTTATTGGCACTTAAGGTATAATGATACTCAGTGGAAATTGCTCACATCAGTACTGTGTATTGCGCAGACAGAATGTGTGTGCTTATGCCTATGAGTGAGATAGATGGAGAAAAATTGTTCACTCAACAGCACTGCACGGTTTTTGCTCGTGAAATTCGCAGCTTGATATACCAGGAGACTCCTTTTTCATGTAGTAGATTTTATCTGAACATTCCACACAACATCTATCGCTTGTTTCCCTGTGCCATCTAAGCTAAGTGCATTGGATCCTCTTACTCCCTGTTCTGTCTGCAGATGATACAGCAGCAGTTCCAGTCTGACATTGCAGTCATGTGAAAAGATTTTGCAAAGCCAGAGGCGATCTCTCACAGACACAACCTGAGTGAATGTTGGAGATGTAGAGGATCTTTTCTTTGACTTTGTTGCAACTGCTGGATCATTGCTTTTTATTTTCTACTTGTATGGGTAATAATTTGGTCAGTTGGACATTACTGGCCATACTAGAAAGCTGCCTATCTCATGGGATCTGACACCCTCTAAAACCTTACATGGTGGTATTCAGTAGAATAGCTAACATGGTGAACAAGTTAAAATGGTTGACATAAACTACAATGCAATGAGGCATACAAAAAAAATCTCAAGAACTTGCATTGTGACAGTGTCAAGTCAGTTCATTGTCTGCTTGAATTGCCCCAGTCTAGAACTCTAGGACAGAATGAGACCAATGAGTGCTAATCTGCTGTCATTGGATGCAAGAACAGCAATAACGTTTATTTTGGGCTTGGTGTCCCTATCTAAGTAACTGTACACAATAATATCACCAGGTGCAATGACAAGTGTTATATGGAGTGGTGCAAAGCACTGAATACATTCTCTGAAGTGATTAAACAACACCTGCCAGTGGACAACATTGACTAATTTACTTCAAAGGACAAGTCTAGGCCCTTTTTATGGGTGCTCAAGCACCTCTATATTGAGACCAAGCACCCATAAAATTTGTAAAAATGTATTTTTTGTTGTTATTGTTGTTTTTAAGTGGTAATTGTCTCTGATTAACTGAAAAAAAAAAGTTAAAACCATAGAAAGTAAAATGGTGTGAAAAAGTGATTGCCCCCTAAACCTAATAACTGGTTGGGCCACCCTTAGCAGCAAAAACTGCAACCAAGCTTTTGCGATAACTTGCAATGAGTCTTTTACAGCATTGTGGAGGACTTTTGGCCACTCATCTTTGCAGAATTGTTGTAATTCAGCCACTTGGGAGGGTTTTTGAGCAGGAACGGTCTTTTGAAGGTCATGCCACAGCATCTCAATAGGATTCAGGTTAGGACTTTGACTAGTATACTCCAAAGTCTTCATTTTGTTTTTCTTCAGCCATTCTGAGGTGGACTTGCTGGTGTGTTTTGAATCATTGTCCTGCTACAGAACCCAAGTTTGTTTCAGCTTGAGGTCATGAACAGATGGCTGGACAATCACTTTTTCATACAGGGCCATGTATATTTGGATTTTTTTTCTTCTTTAATAATAAAAAGCACCTTCATTTAAGCAGTGTTGTGCCAGTTCACAGCTTTTCTGAACTAGTTCAAGTTCAGTTCATACAAGTGAACAGTTCACGTTCAAAGTTCACAATTTTAATTCTGAACTAGTTCAAAGTTCAGTTCATTTTACTTTTTTCGTGAGATATTCAAATAAATACTTTTTTTCACACTACAAGCTAGAAATCACCGTACGTTCTTTGAAACTGCTCATTGTAGACATTTGCTCATGACACTGCAATTGTGTACGCGGCGTTGCTATGCCTACCCCGCTCTGCTGCAATTCATCACGGGTAACGTCGTGCGGAAGCCAGTATGTTATTAACTAGCCAGTATGTTAACTAGTCTCAGCCGGACACTACGTTGCCCGCAATGCATTGCGCACACAATGTCAAAACCATTTCTGTCTGGTGATACATGATTTAAGCGGCACCAGCGAGGAGAGGGAACTTTCTCTCGTTGCGTTTTTTAAAGAGAAAAACAGATGTCACACCATTTCATTTTTCAATGGAAAACAAATTCCAACGTTCATTTACAGTGATCAATGGTCCTGCCGTTCATGACACAATAATGTGAACTAATTCACGTTAACAGTGGATTGGTTCTGCCGTTCATTTGGGACATATTTTACTGTGAAACTTAATTCCCACGTTCAAAGTTCTTTATTAAAAAATGTTGTTGCGTTCAGTTCAACGTTCACCGAAAAAATGAGCGTGTTCAGTGAACGCGTTCTTTTGAACTCGTTCACGGCACAACACTGCATTTTAAGAACTCCATTTGTGTGTTTACTCATGTTGTCTTTGACTAATATTTAAAATGGTTTGATTGTGCCAAAAACACAAGTGTGACAAATATGCAAAAAAATAGGAAGTCCAGGATGGGGGCAAACACTTTTTCACACCACTGTATATAGTGTTTAAAACATAATTATAGTCACCGGACCAAAAAAAAAAAAGTCACCTACGACTGAAATGTTAGCTAATAGCGTGTAATACTCACGAATTTTGACAAGAATTTCTTGTAGACGGGATTTTTTTGCTATGCTGTAAACCTGTATGACCGGATGCTTTGATACACAAACACCTGTTAAATTCAGCAAATAAAGTCCTTAAAAAAGTGTGGGAATGACAGTCCAAAATTATGTTCAAAAATATCCCCCCACCCCCCCAAATTTTAAAAAAAAAATTTTTTTAAATAAAAAAATATAAAAAACAATGGGGGGTGAGGGGGCTGGGTCTCGTTTGGGTTCAGCACCAGTAAAGCTTCTCTCCTATCCTAGAGTCGCCCCTGCTTGATAGTGGGGCAGCATTTTTAAGAAAGGTCTTTTCTTGTTCCATATGCCAGTGCCCAATACATGTTTTTTTTTTGCAAGGTCTGGAAACGATGCACTTTCTGAGTTTCGTATGGAAGAGCTTGACTGGGCATGCACAGAGCCCTGACCTCAACCCCATCCAACACTTTTGTAAAACACAGTACAACCATAACACCTTACATCTAACATTCTATTGCAATGCTCTTATGGCAGGTCTTTCCATGCATGCAGTCAGCCTCCTGCAACTGATTCAGAATGGAGCGGAACTTATGGTTTTCAATTTACCAACAGTTTTTCATGTTACCCTACTACTGTGTTCCTTTCATTGGGCCCCTGTACCTTCACACGTCAAATTTAAAATACGATTGCTAACCTACTGAGCTAAAAATGGACCAGCTCGTTCCTAAAGGCTCTAATAAAACCCCGCTCTGTACCTTATAACCTTTGAAACTCAAGCATGGCTCGACTGAACACATCACTCAAGAACAAATAAGCAACCCAGGTGGTGGATTGAACTTCCACTGGATGTCCAAATGGCCAAGTGGAGTCTCCTGGCTGTCTTCAAATGGCCACTAATGATTTATCTTTTCATTCAGCTATCAAGTGAAGGATGAGACTGCACTTATCCATTTAAATACAAACATAATGAAAAAAAAACTTATTTTATGATAATGTTTGCTGTTTTATTACATCAATCCCTAACAGGGTTGTAGGTGTATGTTCTCGAGGTGTAGGTTATTTGTACTAGCATAAGGTAAGTCATTCTGGATAAGGTGATCTGCTAAATGTCAATGCCAGTGTAAAGGTCCGTCACTTGACTAATCTGTCATCTCTGTAAATGTTATGGCTACTCACTTGTCAAGAAAATGTTTGGTGTGTCGTGTTCAGGTATGTTGATAGAAAATCTGATGCATTTCATGCATGTACAGTATGTGATTGCGTATGCTTTTTTGGAAGGTAGTGTGGTTGTCGAAGCTACTGCTGTTTCTCGCCTGCTGAGAAATGTTTGTTCGATATGTCTCATTGTAAACACATGCTCTTGGTAGAACTGCACACAACAGATTAGATAACCCTAAGCCCTCACAACACTGAGTCCATTGTGTGTGAGTGAGTGAGAGTGTGAGTGTGCTTATAGGGTGGGGCAAAGGCATTAAAACAGTGGCAGGAACTGACGATTTCCCATTTAACAGTCCATTGAGTTCTGGGTTATTCCAAGTCATGTTGGAACCAATATGGTAGCAGTACCTCACCCGTTTCACAATAACCCCCTTGACTCTTCCTCCACAGTGGAATATGGGAGAAAATACATTGCATATTGCAGTGGAAAAGGCCATCATGACATCATTCAATAGAACTAACAGTGATCAACTTCTAAACCTGCTGGCATTATCCAGTAAAGGGAGCAGCATGGGGCAGCTTTCACATAGAACTGATTTAGTCAGTTTGAATTGAAGCTTTGTATTTATCGCCTTTTTTGAATTTTTTTAGGTAGGTAGGAAAGCAACAATAATGTGAAGGCACGGATCAAAATAGCTCTGAGACTGCTATTTGGGATGTTCTTGATTTGATTACAGCAAGAAAGAAGTTGAACCCTGATTCAAAATGTTAATGATTTTAATGTAGTAGCTACTTTTTTAGCACAGGTTTTGTATTTTCCGTTATTATTTGTGTTCTTTATTTTTATGGTTTAGCCCTATTTTTTTCTGGTCAGGAACATGGGACTATGATGCCTATCCTGGGAAAACACAGGGTGCAGGTGTAAGCAGTCACATAGATGGGGTTACTGTTATAGAGCTGAATCATGTCTCCATGCGACACCTAACATATCTTCTGGCCGGGACTCTGTGGGCTAAACATATTTTGTGCCACCCATGTGCCCGTTTCTTTTTCAAGTCTACTTCTCAGCTGTTATGTGTTTGTTTGTTTGCTTTTTTTTGTTTTGTTGTTGTTTTTTGTTTGTTTGTTTGTTTTTTGGACAGGCAACAGATGAGCATGTCCAAAGTTTGTTTCTGTCAGTTGCAGGCTAAAACTCAGTGAGTGCATTTACATGCACTTAATCTGATTACAGTTTGTACTGGATCAAAATCCAAATATACTGGTAATGCCTCCATTCCTCCATGAGGCCAGTGCCACACAGTCAAGAATTACCTGTACCAGAGCCTCCAAGGTAGATAGATAGGTAGAATCAGTTGTAAGGCACTCTGGAAAAGAGCGTCTACTAAATGACTGAATGTAAATGGCAACCCAAAAATTACATTTAAAAACATGGGTATTAGTGTAGAGTTTGTCTCCCGGCCTTTGCTACAACAGGCGTCACTCTCTCACCCTATGAAGGCTTTCCACAGGATGGTTCTACTGGATTTTGAAGCATTTAATTATTTTTTTAATTAATTAATTAATTACTTTAATGTTATTTCTTTTTTTCCTGTTTTAACCCAACTTATGATCATGGGTGAGGTGGTGTCTATTCTGAAGCATCTGCATTGGGCAGGGTGCCAGTGCACTGCAGTATTTTATTATCCATATATTATAATTCATAATTCTAATATTCCACTACAATAGTTACATTAAAATAGGAATTTGTTCATATCTGTTACTGTTATTTGTTTCTCTCTGCTGCACACAGTCAAACTGACTGACACACTGAACAGGAATTGGATTCGTAACGTAAAGACTTTTCACAGTTCAGTGGCTGCTATGAGCTTCCACTTGTCACTACATAACATCTCACAGCATGAGTGTGGTGGAAGAAACTGGCTGATGAGTTTGAGTGTAGTGTTTGCTTTATGATGGGGTTTCCTTCGACTCCATCATCCTGCACACCCAGAGGAAATGTGAGATTTCACGCAAACCATGCTGTCTTGAGAATTAAAGTTGCATCTTTGTTTCCAGTTTTAGTCTGGCCTTGTTATTAAACTGATAATAAAGTGAGTCATGATTGAAGAGAATAATTGCATGTATTTTAAATTGCTCAAGCACATTTGATTAGATTCTGTTTTATTTGTTTCTGCTAACATACACCTTAATCTCCCCAAAGAGGTATGAAGTGAATTCATTGAATTTATCATTGCGCGGCAGCATTTAATTTGGAGCACAACTAATCTCAGCGGTGTGCACTAACAGACTTTGTTTGCTGTGTTATTGCACTGCTGGGTCCTTTCACTTGACATGATTGCATTGTTGTACGAAGACCAGTTGTTTCAAAGCAGCATTCGTTTGGTTAAACTTCTATGATCTTGGTGATGTAGCAACCATGTACAGTAGCACTTTTCAGTTGAACCATGGTTCATTTTGAACCATTATTTTTATTTATTAATAACAATTGCCCTGTTAAATACTAAAACTTTTTTTTTTTTAGAGAGGAAACTTTGACAGCATTAAACACGATCATCTGCTGTCCCAGTTATAGCAGGTCAGCAAACAAACTCTATAAAGGTTAATACAGTGTACATAAACTGTATTACAGGTAGAAGTTATCTCACTTCAGATTACTTCGGTGTGTTATTTGTTAATGTTAGCTTAGGGCCAAATTCTGTATTACATTCTCATACCTTATCAGAGAAGACTCATATTGAGAGATAGAGGCAGTACAGGGAACAGAAATATGGAGTAAAGTGGAAAAAAAAAAAAACTTATCATTAACCGTTCCAATTAATTTCATTACTGAGCTGAGTAGAGACAGATCAGGAATGCAGTCAAGTAGATTATGGTGTATGTTGACAGGGTTATTTGTTATTCTAAGCTGGTTTCGTGTGTGTGTGTGTGTGTGTGTGTGTGTGTGTGTGTGTGTGTGTGTGTGTGTTTTATGAACATGATGCACAGACTGGTAGACCAAAAATGTCCACATTTCGTAAACCAAATAGACAGAATACTAAACCAAGCAAAAGCTGCAGAGCTGGTCTTATCTTGGTGTGTGTTGCAAGTTACAGGAATTGGATAAAACCTACAGTAACCCAATACATGATGAATATTTTTATTACAAATCAGTCCTGTCATACAGACAACATTCTGAGCAATCACAAAATAAAGTCACAGAACATCTGATGATTTAGGACCCAGGAGCATGACAGTACTGAAACTAGCAACGGGGAGCAACTGGGGTAGATACAGCTAGGGAGCAGTCCTGAGAGGAAGTGTTGTGTGCTGTGTGGTGTGTGTGTGTGGGTGTGTGTGGGTGTGGTGGTGTTGCTGCATGACCAACCTTCTCTTGAGATTAAGTTCATGGAACAGATTGTCCTGACATTTACTTTAGAATCTCTGATATAATTAGAATCATTTTTTTTCCAATCAATGATGACAAGCCGTTCCTGGGCCCAGATACAGCAAAACAGGCCCAAACCCTGATACTACCCCCACCACCATGTTCAAGATGGATAAGGGTCTTATGATGGATATGAATGTTTTCCTTTATCAATATAACGCTTTTCTTTTTAAACAAAAAAGTCTAATTTGGTTCATCCATCACAAAACATTCTTCCAGTAGTATTGGCTTGTCCACAGACCTTTAGCGAAAGCGACGAGCAGCATTTTTTTGGAGAAGTGTGGCTTTATCCTTGCAACCTGCAAACCACACCATTGTTTGTTCAGTGTTCTTCTGATAGGTGACTCATGAAAATTATACATTAGCCAGGTGAAGAGGCCTTCAGTGTTAGACGTTACCCTGGGGTCCTTGGACTTTGCTAAATTACACCCTTACACACATTAAAACACACATTATTACACACATCTTTGTGGTTAAAACCACTCATGGGGGAGGGTAACAATGGTCTGATTAATTTCCTCCATTGTAACAATTGTCTGGACTGTGGATGGTAGAGTTCCAAACTCTTAGAGATGGTTGGAACGTTTTAAAAGCTGATGAGCAGCAACAACTCTTTTATGAGGTTCTCAGAAACTCCTTTGTTGTGCCATCCATGAACCTTCCACAAACGTGTGAAGAGCAGAACTTGATGGATCCCGTCTTAATAAAACAGGGTGCCACTCACACCTGGGGTTGTCATCCCATTGATTGAAAACATTGAATTTAATTTCACTTTTTCCCCCCACCCCCCCCCAAATTAATGCTAATTCCTAGAGGTTAATCACATTACTTGCCACTCACTAAATGTAATATTGGATCATTTTCTTCAACAACTAAATGCCCAAGTATAATCTTTTGTCTCATTCGTTAACTGGGTTCTCTTTATCTACTTATAGGACTTGTGTGAAAATCTGATGTTATAGGTCATAACTATGCAGAAATGTTGAAAATTCTACATATACGTATATGCGTGTGTGTGTGTAGACACACCTTTACTGTATAGCCTTGAAGAAATTTCTTGAAGTCTGTCTTTTTGCATTACTTTTTGGACATTTTAGCAAGCCACTGCCAGATTACATCATGCCAGGACAGCCAGTATTGACCAATGGTCTAAAAGTATGTCTTTTTTAAAGAACTTAGTTAGAACAAGATTGAGGATGTGCTTGTGTGTGTTTGTGTGGGTTGGTTTTGGTATGGGAAATTAATGAAAATATATTCACACACAAAAAAAGAAAGAAAAATTATTTAACTGATTTTGAATGTGGCATGGTTGTTGGTGGTAGATAGGCTGGTCTGAGTATTTCAGAAACTGCTGCTGTACTGGGACTTTCACACATAAGTACATTCTATAGGGTTTACAGACAATGGTCTAAAAATTAGAAAATATACAGTGAGGGGCAGTTCTATTGGTGAAAATGCCTTGTTGATCCCAGAGGTCAGAGGAGAATTGCCAGACTCTTTCAAGCTGATAGAAAGGCAACAGTAGCTCAACTGACCACTTGTTATAACCAAGGCATGCAGAAGAGCATCTCTGAATGCATGGCACATCGAATCTTGATGTAGATAGCCTTCTAACTGCAGAAGAAAAAGACCACCCTGGTTCCCTTTGTGAGCTAAGAACAGAGTAGCTACAAATGCAGCGCTCACCACAACAGAAATTGGAAAAATGTTACCTGTTCTGATGAGTCTCAATTTCTGCTGCGACATTCAGATGGTCAGAATTTGTTTGCTGGTGGTGGTGTAATGGGGTGTTTGATATTTTCTTGGTGTACTTTGGGCCCCTTAATATAACTTGAACATTGTTTCAATACCACAGCCTACATGAGTATAATTGCTGACCATGTCCTTCCCTTTATGACCACAGTGTACCCATCTTCTACACACAATACCACAAAGCTCAAATCATCTCAAACTGGTTTCTTGAACATGACAGTGAGTTCACTGACTAAATCCAATATGGTAGAATGGGAGATTCGTATAATGGATGTGCAGTCGATGAATCTGTAGAATAGTGTGATGCTATCTTGTCAGTATGGACCAAAATCTCTGAGGAGATTCTCGGTTGAATTTATGCCACAAAGACCTAAGGCAGTTCTTAAGGTAAAAGGGGGTCCAACCCTATACTAGCAAGGTGTACCTAATAAATATGTTATACTGGTTTAGTAGATCAGCAAAATATGGGGCAGCTTTAACAATCAGGGCTTTACATATTTTTATCATTTCATTGAACCCAGCTATGTTTTTAAGTTACTTTGCAGTACTCATGGGAATTGTTTGAAATAAGATTTAAAACATTAGGTATTGGAATGCTTTAGTTCTGTTACTGCTGACCAGTTTGACCTCAAACCTCAAGTTCACCTCAAGTAAACTTTTATTTCACATTTATTTACTTGTGTGTAAATTTAAATGTTAGCTGTAGTCCATATCATGTTTAGTAGAAGATTTTTTGTTTTTCTTATTGGTGTTTAAATTGTTTTGTGGGAAGATCAGATCAAAATAGCTACACCCATCTGTGAAATGTTGGAGAAGACAATTATTTATGGCCTTTATTCATTCATTATGACAGGACATCATACTACTTTACAAATAAAGAGATTATGACTATATTGTTGATGCTTGTCTATTTCGCTGGTCATGGACATCCAGCACCCACTGCAGTGCCATTATTGATTATACATTCCTCTGAGCTTATAATGTAGTATACAGGATAAAATAGCATGTGGTTTCAAAGTGAAAAATCAAAGATCTGCCATTCTGTTTCGGAGTGCATGCTAAAACCCATATAGCCTTTTCATTTATATCTCCAGCGTTAACAATCAGCGGCAAGCCCCTTCACTGCACAGCTTAAAGTAAAAAAAATAAAATAAATAGCGAGGCCATTACTGATAAGTATGTAAACCTTAGTAAATGAGCTTCATTGAACTAAATGAATCATAAAATTGCCTTGGTTATTAGCTGTAACGAGTTTGTTATGGCATTATGGCTGCCTAGCTGGACAATAGTCTCCAGCCAGAATGCATTTAACAAATAACTCTAACTTGTCATTCATCCACCTGTGCATGGACAGCTCTTGTTCATGCTGGGACTGAGGGATATGCCAAAGCACGTTATTTACAAGCCATTCCTGACAGTATGTCTACCTTTGAACCTGTCCGCAGAGATATTTATTTTAAATAAACTCTTTAATTGGATGCGAGTTTCATTTCACATGAAGAAAATCAGGCAGGAGATAAAAGCTGGTGTAAATAGACATTGGCAGGTGTGTTGCCTCTATACGTCGAAGCAAAGAAGACTACCTTCAGGCTGTTGTTTGTTTGTCTGATTCTGCCCGAGGCAATCTTCCAGATGGAGCGTTACACTCCTTTATTTTGCTGGAATGAATTTATTCTCTGCAATCTCTCCCATGGCTCCCACTGCCTCTGCCACCTCCCGGTTCCACTACGCCTCTTAAAGCACAAACGCTTATCTTAAAGACGAAGTCGTTCAGAGTTTCAGAGATGGAAGACGTTATCAAGAGTGTTAAACGAGTAGAAAAGAGATGCAAAAGACGTGTTCACCTCGCCATTAGGGTTTTAGGATGTTTCATAAGGACACTGCTGGATGGGGGAGGAAATTGACTGTGTAAAATGTATTATTATGGTTGGCTTTCTGTTGTAATGACAATACGCTTTCCGCACACCTCATCACCGTGCATGTCTGGAAAACGATAGAGGGAAATGATCCCTGAAGAACTACACTGATAGAGGGAGATGGAGTGCAGGGAATGAGTTTTGGGTTATATCTGTGGGATGGAGAGGTGGAGAAGGAGAGAAGTTGGGCAGGCATAGGTGGATGAGCCATTGCAGTGTCTGTGTTTATAAGTGTATGATACATGGTGATATGATGTTACTGAAAGCTTTCGCCTACATTCTTTCACTTAAAAATATTTAAAGTATCATGAAAGTCAATTACCTTAAAGAAAAGAAAAGGGAAATTAACTTTTAGTACAGAGCAACTGAAGCTGAATGTGTTGCCAAGCCTGAGTTCTTTTCATTAAGAAAAGCTTTGTGTTTTATTTTGTTGATCATTTTCATGCCTTTCCTCCTACATCACAAATGTCTTCATCTTGTAAATACTTAGGGCTGTTCTGTGCTATTCTCAGAATCTCATTTGTCTCAAGTCTCTTATTCATCCAAGGATTTGTGCTCTTAAATTGGAAGATAAACAGTATGAAAATACATCACCACTGTACTGCTGCTGTCCAAGAATAAGTGACATCCTAGGCATGGTTAATTTCACGTAATCTTCCTTTGTTATTGTTGTTGGATTCAGTGCTGTTGCAGACATCTGCAGTTCCTGTGTATGACTGTGTTGCCAAATAAACAAATTCTAAGGACTCTTTACCTTTGTTGGTTTATTTGTGCATGTGTAAGTGAAAACCTGAGCTGGACTAGAGAATAGAGTGGCATGTGGTTGTTAAAACACCTTGGGATGCCATGTCAGCATTTTCAGTGCAAGTTTTAAAATGTGTTTAGTATGGCAGCTCTTAATATCTCTTAAGACAGATGAATTGTGATCATAATTTGAATTCTTCATATTGTCTTTAAATATTGACATAAATGGTCCTTACTAGATTTCTAAGTGAAATTATGGTGCTTTATTTCTCTGTATGGCACTTAAAATGATTTCCCTTTGTTAAGGTTAATGAGGTGTAGAGTTTCTTTTTTTACAGGGAGATATAACAACACTTGTTGAATTGTTAGACTTCTTGATGCACTGTTATTTATTATAATAATTAAACTATAATTTCCTATCATCATAGGTTAAATACAGACCGCACTGATGCGCACACACAGCTCTGAGTTGTGATTAATATAATCAAGTCTTTTCAGTGCACAGGGATGTCTGGCAGCGCAGCCGAGTGTGACGGCAGCATTGATGCACAGTGAGTTGAGGACTCTTGGATGGAAGCCTTCCGTTTGTGTACAACCGGACACTATTGATCAAGCAATCACTATGGGCGGGGCGCTCAATATGTTTGCGTAGCCCAAGCATCAGTTGCGATTAAAGAATGGTGGAATGACTGTCTGCATGGTGAGCTACTCTGTATTCATCAGTGTAGATATCTCAGCCTCTTGTTTCCGCAGCTGCTTTATCACCTAATCACTCGCTGATCGCTCCACATGAGAGGACGTAATGCTGGCCTCTGAAGATTTGACTCATTTATGCATAGCACAGACCAGGCTGGAATATTAACTCAGGGCACCATTTGGCACATTGGATTTAAACACAAACACATTCACCTCTCCCTGCTCTCATATGAGGTCCGGAATTTAAACAATGCATATTTCAGTCTGTGTAGATATGTACAGTATTTGAGATATATATATATATATATATATATATATATATATATATATATATATATATCCTCCCAGACCTGGATTAAAGCATCTGGCAACTCCTGGACAGTCTGTGGTGCAACGTGACATTGGTGGATGGAGTGAGACATGATGTCCCAGATGTGCTCAATCGGATTCTGGTCTTTGGCAAGGGCGGGCCAGTCCATAGCTTCAATACCACATGAGGTCTAGCAATGTCCTGCATTAGGAGGAACCCAGGGCCAACCGCACCAGCATATGGTCTCACAAGGGGTCTGAGGATCTCATCTCGGTGCCTAATGGTAGTCAGGCTACCTCTGGCAAGCACATGGAGGGCTGTGCGGCCCTCCAAAGAAATGCCACCCCACACCATTACTGACCCACTGCCAAACCGGTCATGCTGAAGGATGTTGCAGGCAGCAGATCGCTCTCCACGGCGTCTCCAGACTCTGTCACGTCTGTCACATGTGCTGAGTGTGAACCTGCTTTCATCTGTGCAGTGCACAGGGCACCAGTGGTCAATTTGTCAATCCTTGTGTTCTCTTGCAAATGCCAAGCATCCTGCACGGTGTTGGGCTGTGACCACAACCCCCATCTGTGGACGTCGGGTCCTCATACCACCCTCATGGAGTCGGTTTCTAACCGTTTGTGCAGACACATGCACATTTGTGGCCTGCTGGAGGTCATTTTGCAGGGCTCTGGCAGTGCTCCTCCTGTTCCTCCTTGCACAAAGGCAGAGGTAGCAGTCCTGCTGCTGGGTTGTTGCCCTCCTACCGCCTCCTCCACGTCTCCTGGTAGCGCCTCCAACCTCTTGACACTACGCTGACAGACACAGCAAACCTTCTTGCCACAGCTCGCATTGATGTGCCATCATGGATGAGCTGCACTACCTGAGCCACTTGTGTGGGTTGTAGAGTCCGTCTCATGCTACCATGAGTGTGAAAGCACCACCAACATTCAAAAGTGACCAAACATCAGCCAGAAAGCATAGGTACTGAGAAGTGGTCTGTGGTCCCCACCTGCAGAACCACTCCTTTATTGAGTGTGTCTGTCTTGACTAATTGCCATAATTTCCACCTTTCGTCTGTTCCATTTTCACAACACAGCAAAGTGTGATGACAGGGATTGTCAATCAGTAATTGCTTCCCTAAGTGGGCAGTTTTTGATTTCACCGAAAGTTTGAATTTACTTGGAGTTGTTATATTGTTTATTAAGTGTTCCATTTATTTTTTTTGAGTAGTGTAGTATATATATATATATATATATATATTAATATATATATATAATATATGTGTGTGTGTGTATACACAACATGTTCCATTTCGTTCCAGAAAGCATGTCGAGAACCAAAAACAATGAGTACCGAGCAAATTTCTCTGATAAGGAATTGGTTAATTGAATTAATCCATTCCAAGACCCCCAGAAGACAAAAATCCACCACGTTGTATAAGACATTACAATGAATTAATGGAGATTTACGAAGGATATAAAATGTTCCGACAAATCCATCATAAATTAAGTGTCTCATGAACTGAGGAGTTTAATGAGTGGTTGGTTGGTAGAGCGGTCTATACTTGTATCATAGCAGAGCCTAAGATTAGTAATAAGTAAGTTAATATTTAAAACATTTACATTAACCTATGCTTGGCCAAAAACATTAACGCTAAGATTATTTTATATATTAAGTGTTGAAAAATCCCATGTAATTTAGTGTGAGTAATGAATTGAAGTGAAAAGTAAAAGCCAAAACAGTTGACACTCTAATTGGTGAGCTTCCTGGCTTAGCGAAGCTGATAAGTTAACTGCCCAGCCTGTGTTTGTTTTTGGTTTTCTTTTTGGTTGGAGACTTATTTGATACTGCTAGATGAATGCAGTACTGTAGATTGTAAAAATTAAAAGTTTAAACGATTGCACCTGAGTATCAAGAAATGACGAGAATCAAGACATAATGATTTTTCTAGTCAAAATACCATTTCAACATATTGTCGATGATGAATGTTGAATTCATTACTCCATATATATTCATGAATGCATATTTATCTAACTATCATCTATCAAAGTTGGCATAACAATTCCTTACTGGCCTTTTGTTTTACAAGGGCAATGAGAAAAGGTGATGAACTGACTCATTGGGCAGGTGGAAACTTATGGAATCGCCATATTGTGTCATAATTGTCATACTGCCATAGGTACTGAGTTACTGAGGTCAGTACAACCCATTCTACTTCCATTGTTTGTCTGTGGAGTGTACGCTCCCGTATGCTTCTGATTATGAACTTATTTGCAGTGAGTATAGCTATAATAACAGAGATCACATTAGAAGGTCTATATATGCTAGGCCATATAGCTTATATTCATCTGATTATTGATGTCACTCTTCAATATTATACGTTCATCTGATCCTCCACTGGCTGACGTGGAAACGTTATGATTCTGTCACTTATGTGAATGTTGCATAAGTGTTTACTAATTAATGTTTTTACCTAAGAATCTAGCCTCATGTAACGTCGCATGGAGAGAGGAGGCAAAAGCAGGCCGTATCGGAGTAAGGCAGTTTTTATTCACAGAATGCAAACAAATACTGGAGCTAGGTGACTAGGCTCGGTGAACCTTGCCGTGTAGCGGGTGAGTGTGGGTGAGTGGTGCTTATGTAGGCTGGTGGATGAGAGTCCGAAATGTGAAACAGGTGCAGGTGATCAGTATGTAGGTGAGGCAGAGCAAGGCAAGGTTTGAGCGGGTGAAGTGGTGCCGGAGGTGGGCGTGACAGTGCCCCTCCTCGAAGGACCCGTCAAGGCGGGAGCGCGGCGAAGAGCGGGGCGCACAGAGGTTTTGCGCGGGCGGCCCCGAGGTCTGGGAGCCGGTCGATCGGGCCGGGAGGCGTGGAAGTCCCGGACGAGGAGGGGATCCAGCACGTCCTTGGCATCAACCCAGCAGCTCTCCTCCGGGCCGTAGCCCTCCCACTCGACCAGGTGTTTGGAGGCGCGGAGAGGCCCGTGGCGGAAGGAGGAAGCGGTCCGAGGGAGAGGGACCCGCCAACGGGCTGGCCACCCCCAGGGTTTCAGGAGCGAAACACATGGAAGAGGGGAGAGAAACACGGAAAATGTGAGGGCAGTCCGCAGTCTATACGTTCTTACGAGTCATTGACTTTGGTGGAGTGATGAGGTAAGGTCCCAGACAGCGGGAGAGAAAAGGGGGTACTTCCCTGTGAGGTGCGGAGTCCTGAGACGGAAGGCAAGACGCGGCCAGAGACGCGGTCCCCCGGGCTGGAAGTCGGGAGCGGGGGCGGCGGTGACGGTCCGCGTGCCTCTTGTACCCGACGGATGGCTTTGTCGATACGTGGGTGTGTACCTGACACCACACGTCCTCGCTGCGGCGAAACCACTGATCCACGGCCGGGGCGTCAGATGGCCGTGAACTCCCAGGGCACGAAGGGAGGGATGATAAACCTAGGAGGCCCATGAAAGGGAGTGAGACCAGAGGTAGATGAGTGCCGAAGGGAGGTTTTGGGCGATCTCGGCCCACGGCAGAATTGGCGACCAGTCGAGCCGCGGTTGTTGCTGGCAGTAACAACACAGGAACTTCTTCAGCTCCTGTTGGAGCGCTCGCACTGGCCGTTGGTCGGGGGATGATACCCAGAGGAGAGGCTGATGGTGGAACCCAGCTTCTCGAAGAATGATCGCCAGACAGCAGAGGTGAATTGTGGGTCCCGGTCAGTCGGGACGTCCTCGGGGATGCCGAAAGTGACGAAAGACGTGTGTGAAGAGGAGTTTGGCGGTTTTTTGGAGAGCGGGATGGGATCTTCGGAAGCGGGATAAAGCGGACTGCACGGGAAGAGGAGAAGCGAGAAGCGATCTATGACCGATAGGATGGCAGTGAATCCCTGGATGAAGCAGCAGGTCGGTGATGAAATCCAGAGGCAAGTTGTGGACCAGGACCTTTGTGGCACGGGCAAGAGTCAGAGCAGGCCCCGCTGGGAGAGTGCGAGGAGTTTTAAGCCTGTGCGCAAGTGCTGCAGGAGGGACACAGAGATCGATGGACATCTCTGCGCATGTTTCTCCTCCCACCAGAAGCGCGCGGAGAGCAAGTTGGTCGCGTGCGTGTCTCACCGGGTGTGGACCAGAGCAGAGAGAGAGGTGTGTGCCCAGGCAAGGAGGCGCATCGCGGAGGTCCTGAGGCCAAAAACGAACTTTTGTGTCTGGTGGGCAGGACGGCGGAGTGTGCGCGTCTGAGAGAGTTTCTGTCTTCCAATTCCCTGCTCGAGCTCACATTGTATGGCTCCGATGGTGCAGGAGGCTGGTGGAAGGATGGACACAGGGTGGGTCTTTCGGCAACTGGTTCGGGGTCAATGAAGGCGTCGAGAGAGGGCATCCGGCTTTCGTATTTTTTTTGTACCTGGCCGGGTAAGGTGATGAGGAAGCGGAAATCGGGAGAAGAAAAAGAGACCAGCGTGCCTGACGGGGGTTTTGAGTCCGTTTGGCTTGACTTGAGGTACTCCAGGTTCTTGTGATCATCAGGCACCGTGAATTGGTGTTTGGACCCACTCCAACCGTGCCTCCATTTCTCCAAGGCCAAATTGATTGCCAGTATTTCCTTTTCCCGATCACCCACAATCATAGTTTTTGTTCGGCGGGGGTCAATTTATGGGAATAATAGGCGATGGGGCGCAGTTCAGGCGGAAATCGCCGAGGCGTTGTTGTGACAGCATGGCACCCACGCCGGATGAAGAAGGCGTCCCTCCACCTCCAGGATGAGGGAAGATCTGGGTTTGGATGGCCCAGGGACGGGAGCTCGAGTTGAAGGCGGACCTTGAGCGCGGTCGAATCGAAAGAAGGAGAGGGAGGCGTGCTAGTGAGGGCCGACCTTGAGTCGCTGTCGAACTGCCTGCTCGCATTCGGGGGACCAGCGGAGCGAAGCGGCTTGCCCTGCAGGAGCGCGGTGAGGGGTGCCACCTTGCGGCTGAAGTCCCTGATGGAAACGCCGGTAGAAGAAGTTGGAAAAAACCAGGAATCGCTGCAGCTGCTTATGGATCCCGGTTTCGGCCAGTCCAGGACGGCGGAGATGTTTATTGGCGTCCATGGCGACTCCTAGGGAGGAGATCACAATACCCCAAGTAGTGGACTGATGCGTATGAAAGTCACATTTCTCTGCTTTAACACGCAGGTGATGACGGAGTGGAGACAATGGCAGTACCTGGCGTACCTGGTCGGACGTGGGTGGATAAAGTCTGGGGAGTACACGAGGATGTCGTCCAGATAGACCATGACGAACCTGCCTAGCATATCCCGGAGCACGTCGGTTAATGAAGCCGGAACACGGATGGAGCGTTGGCCGAAGGCCGAAAGGTGCATCACCAGGGGGTACTCGTAGTGCCCGACTGCTGGTGCTGAAGGGCCGTCTTCCCACTCATCGCCTTCCCTTTACCCGAACCAGGTTGTTGGCGTTCCGCAGGTCGAGCTTGATATATACACTGTGCTGCACGTAGGTGCTCCAGGCCGAGGCAAAAGTGGGACCAGTGGAAGAGGGTAGGGGCGTAGCCGTTGTGTGATTCGGTTTTTAGGTTCCCGATAGTCTATTGCACGGCCCTGAGGCCGCCGTCCCATTTCGGCACGAAGAAGACGCCTGCTGAGACAGGTGAGGTGGACGGTCGGATGATGAAGCTGAGTTTCAGGTATTCCGAGACGTTACTCCGACATGGACTTCTCTTCGGCGGCGGACAGCGGGGTACAAGCCGTGCTTTGGGCAAGGATGCATCTGGCAGGAGATCAATCGCGCATGTCGCAGGAATGATGCGGAGGAAGAAGCCGGAGGTGAGCCCCTTGTGCCAAAAACCGGTGCCAAATCCAGCATACTGGGTCGGAACATTTGAGGAAGGTGAATCCGGCTGGTGTGAGCGGGGGGGGGAGCGAGCCGACCTGTAGGGCGGGTCGAGGATGCAGCGTTCCTGAAGCGAGCGAGGCGACCAGGCGGATGAGCCTCCTGGGCTGACCAGGAGATGAGGGGTGTCGTGTTCCCGGAGCCAGGGCCCCGAGACCGAGGATGACGGGGCACGTAAGAGATCCCAGAGGGATAGAAGGAGATTGGTTTCTTGGTGTGTAGCCCGGGTGAGCAGGCAAAGTGGGGGGTAGCCCGGGTGAGTGAACCCTGAGCCGAGAGGGCGGCCGTCGGCCGAAGAGATGCGGCGCTTGAGCGGTAGGTTGGTGTAGGGGTAATTCTTCCACTGGGAGACGAGTCCTCGGCGATGAAATTCCCTGCGCGCCAGTAGTCGATCAGTGGCTGTAAGTAGGAATGTCTTCGTGTGAGGCGAGTCGCCCCAAAATGAAAGGAAGTGTAAAGGAGGACTCAAGCAAGGGTCGGACTCACCCGGGGGTGCGGCGCTGCCGGATCCCCTGGCACGCGTGCTGGCTGTGGGCCACGGTTTGATGGAGTGAGTGAGGTCGAGGCGGGGCGTAGCGTAGAAGGGCGATCCGAGCGCAGTAGTAAAACAGGCATTAGGACCGTGGACGCAGATCGCAGGCGGGGCGTAGATGGCGATCCGAGCCGCAGTAAACAGCAAGAACCCGGCTTCGAAGTGGCGCTGGGCGCTCCTCCGTATGCAGGTGGGGTGGGGCGCGAGCGAGTTCCATGGGCTCAGGAGGAGGCGAGGGCTCTCGAGGAGGGGGGAGGCGAGCCGAGGCGAAGGGATCCGGGGTGGAACGTGGAACGAGGAGCTGGGTCTAGACGGATAGCGAGGGTGATGAGTTGCTCCAGCGATAGATCCAAGTCCCCTCCCTGCCAGTTTCCCTCTGCGGAGATCGGGGCCGCAAGCCCTGACAGAAAGCGAAGATGAGGGCAGGTTGTATTCCAGCCGCCTCTGGGCCGCCAGGGTGCGGAATTGCAGTGCGTAGTCGGCGGCGGAGCGGCGACCCTGCCCGTTGAGTGAGTAAGTTAGAACTTCCCCTGACGAACGCCCCTCCAGGGGGGGGGGTGCTGGAAGACGGCACGGAATGCTGTTTAGGAAGCTGCTGTAAACTTTGGCCTCTCGGCTTGCTGTGCCCAGATGGCCGTTGGCCCAATCGAGGGCTCGTCCGGTGAGGAGGGACACGATGGGGGGCGATACGAGCCGCATCGGATTCAGGTTGGTTGCACCGACGATACAACAGTAGAGTAGAGCTGGCACACTGGAGGAGGAAGCCTTCGCAGCGTTCCGGGTTTAGCCGTCATACTTGTCGGGTATTTAGAGCGACGCGGTAGGCCCGCTGAAGGCTGGCGAGGTGGGTCGGAGGTAGTGGAACTGACGCGGAGGCCTCCGTTGCGGGGGGGGAGGCGAAAGTTGGGACACCCACTGTGAGAGCTCGCTGACGGAAGGGTACTAGTGCGTTGAGCGAGAGCTGATTCGCGGCGTGAAGCACGGAGAACGACCTGTTACAACCTCCTGGATCCGGCGCTGAGGGCGGCGATTTTGTTTCCGCCGTTTCCCTTGGAGGTGTCGAGAGGTTTTTTTTCTTTTTGAGCTGGTGGGCCGCTGCCTCCATGTTTCGGCTACACGTTTCTGTAACGTCGCACGGAGAGAGGGAGGCAAAACGCAGGGCCGTATCGGGGAAAGGCAGTTAGTTTGTTATTAACCCCCCCCCCTTTATTCACAGAATGCAAACAAATACTGGAGCTAGGTGACTAGGCTCGGTGAACCTTGACGTGTAGCGGGTGAGTGTGGGTGAGTGGTGCTTATGTAGGCTGGTGGATGAGAGTCCGAAATGTGAAACAGGTGCAGGTGATCAGTATGTAGGTGAGGCAGAGCGAGGCAAGGTTTGAGCGGGTGAAGTGGTGCCGGAGGCGGGCGTGACACCTCATAATATTAATTTGTAATTCAGCTGAAGGTAAAAGTCTTACACAGATGCTCTCATGGTGGGAGGCATTGCGTAATTTACTCTAAAATCTGGCCAAGATGAATCACAGCATATAAGGGCTCCCTTTGTTGCTCACACCAGGCCATATTTTTGAGCCTGTTTAATGAATTTATCTGCATGTCAAGTCTTTGTCACCTTTGCTTCTTTTTCTATCATATGGGATGGGGTAGAATTTATAGAAAACTTTATGCTGCAGGATTGATTTTAGTCAGCATCATATACATTTAATCTGATCTCTAAACTTATAGGCCTGAGGTTGAAGATAAGTTCACCGAGTGTGTATGTGTGTGTTTTATTCCACTGAGCTAATCATAATGGCTTGGAGCCTGTGGCATGTTGGTGTTCCTTCCCATTGCTCCTGAATGCCTCCACTTTTTCAGGGTGTTTACATTGCTTTATGTTTCAATCAAAAGAGCTAAAGCAATACTACTGTGGGCAAGCTGTGAGCACTCAGTGCAGCCCCTTTCTTACAAATACATTCTACCCTCTTACAACAGCCCAGTCTGGCTGGCTATATATTGAGGTAGCTCTAAACTCAGGGGAACACTAGCCTACTTTATGGTACTATAACCTGAAATGCATGTTGGTACATGCAATAGGGAAACAGGCTTTTTCGTTATTTCCTAACCCAAATTGTCATACCTGTACTGTACTATGCATCACAGCTTGGTAAAATCATATCAGCATGCATGATGAGGAAACAGAGTCATAAAAATGTAGTGGATTATCAGTATTTAGTGGCTCCTCTTCTAGCCTTGGTGATTTCCTCACACCACCTTGACATTTAAAATAAATGGACTGCTCCACATGCATACTGCACTATTTTAAAATTACTGAAATTTGAGCATGTATTTTTTTTCTGTGCCAGCTATACAAGGAGGTCCCTTTTTGAGTCTTGGTCCTCCAAAGGTTTCTTCCTCATAACACTTGGGGAGCTTTTCCTTGCCACTGTCGCCCTAGGCTTGCTCAATTTGGGACTGGGCATAGATATTAGGAGATAATCTAAACTTGTAAAGTTGCTTTCAGACAATGCTCCATTGTTAAAAGCGCTATATAAATAGATCTGACTTGACTATACAAAGACCCTGACAAACCACTAATACACTGACAAGTCAAATCCGCTTTATTTCTGTAACGCTTTTAACAATGGAGCATTGTTTCAAAGCACCTTTACAATTTTTGATTTTCTTTTTAATTATTAGGCCTATCCCACATTGAACAAGCCTAGGGTGACAGTGGCAAGAAAAAAATAAATGTTATACAGAAGAACCCTTGGTAGAACCAAGACTAAAAAACGGTACCCATTCTTCTGCTTGGCTTAGATGTTATGTGTAAGAATTAACCAAGTTATCTAATTTAAAATTAAATATTATGAAGATTATAATAAATAGAGAATACAAAATATATAGCATATAAGCCAGTAGTGAAGAGAAATATTGCATAGAATAATGTAAAAATATACATATTGCCATTATTTGGTCCAGTACACATTGACACATGACTTGTTTGTCATTAAAGTCGGTGTACAGTTTAACAAAATTCTTCCTGGTATAAATTAGTTGTTAGAGTACAGGGTCAATCATAATATAGGGTATAGGCCTTCACAAGCCCAACTATGCACTCAATCTGCAGAGAATGTACCAATGCAAAACAAATTAGACTCACTTAATGTTACTGTGATCTTCCTTATGTAAATTTGTGGTGGGGGGAGGGGTGTATGAACCTCACTAAAGTGGACTAATGTGTATAGTTCAGATTGGATGGGTTGTTGGTGGTGTTGGTACTTGGATGATGCTGATGTTGATGAGCAGGTGCCAGCATCACATCACGTTACATGCAGTAACACAACTGGGAGGCATTTGGTGTACATACCAAACAGAAAATGCTGGTGTACACCAAATGGCTCCCAGTTTTGCTACTGTCCATTTCCATAGCATGGACTCATTTGGGTTGTTTGTGTCCTCTGAGGTATCTTCTATTTTCAACCTTTCAAAATCATTTCACAGATCAGAATACTTGGAATACAGAATACAGTCTAAATAAATATATTTTGGTGACATTGTAACATGGTGGAACAGTGATGGACAGGTCAGGTAATGGTCAAAAATGTTGGTGTGGCGTCATTCAAAAACAATTATATCTTGTTATTATAACTTATCTTTTTTAGAGTTGTATCACTGTATTATTTTCATGTGTAATAAACCTGATAACCGTTAGCTTTTGTCTCCTATAAAACATTAATGATTTAACCTAGCATCATTTATGTTCCCAACCCATTGCTCTCACACTAACTATTACACTCTTTGTGGGGTAATGATTTGTTTACACACAAGCCTTCTCGGTATACTACCAGTATATTTTCAGGTAAAAGTGTGAAAGGGGTTTTACTACCTTTTATCCAATCTTGAATTTGTTTTACAGCACACTGCTGTGCTGGGCTTGCTCTGTGGGACTATAAAACATGACGTGGGCATTGACCATTATTCTTTTCCAACCCCCATTTCTTTTTCATGCTGCATTTGACAATCAGAGACATCTGGAGCCTCCACTTCAGACTACAGCATTTTATCAATTCATAACAGTGTTGAACCCAATCGATATTGGTGAGATTTATTAAATCTCTCACTGTGGGCTGTAAGAAAAAAGCAACAATGAGATGGAAAAATATAAGCACACACAAAAAGAGTAATCAGCACACATTGGCTAACGCATTTAGGTTTAATTTCATACAGGAGTGACATAATTGAGTTTAATTAGATGTTTATAGAGTGAAGTGTTGGTGTTGCTAAATCATTTGACAGTCTCTGTAGAGCTTTACATTAGGGGAATGAACAGCCTGTTCAGTGCATATTCAGAGTTCTGCTTTGTGGCTTTTCTACCTACAATACCTACCTACCTGTCTATATATCTGCCTGACTGCTTGTCTGTCTGTCTATCTATCTAATTATCCATGTTCAGGTAGGACATATTTATTTATTTCCACCAACAGTCATTTTGGTTTCATTACAGTGTGAATTGCTATATTGTGTGGTTGATAAAATATAAATTCCCCTCATCGACAAGTCACATGTCACCAGTAGAGCTTAACTTATGTTTTGGCTGCAACTTGATTACGTATGATTAGCTCTATTCTCTGATTCAACACACATTCTTTCAGTGATAACCAGATATTAAACACAAGGACTCCACAAAAAAAAAAAAAAAATCACATTTTACTGCTAGTAAAATCCCTTACCATCCCTTTGCAGCCGTTAACTGTAAATTTCCCCACCTGTGGGACTAATAAAGGATTATCTTTATCTTTTATTATTTTATCAAATCAGAACAATGAGGAGCATTTAGATGTGTGAATGATTAACAGTAACAATAATTAACTTTTTTTTATTTTCACAGATTGTTTGTGGAAAAAAAAACATGCATCTCAAATATACACAAGACATTATACTCTCACCTTGCATTCTTCGTACAGGGCTATGTGGTACTGAAAACAGATAGTGTTGATGCATTGTAGAAAACAATCACATTTGGTCATTCTAGTAAATAGTACAGAAACCATTACTAATAAAGCCTTGTTAATATTATAAAAAGTAATGTGCTGCATCATCAGTAACAGGTTTGGATTATTGTAAACTGAGTGACGTAACAACTGGAACACCGGTAATTTTAACACAAAGGAAGTGCATGTGCATGGATAAACATTTGGACCAAAATTATGTTGGAATTGCCTTTTAAATGTTGTCACAGTGATTGTTCTAGTGTATTAGGTTGGGGAGAGAGGGACTAGAACCTAACCCCAAGTTCAGCTGGTTAGTTTTTTGAAGTAGGTCTTACTTAGCAGTTGAAAAAAACCTGTCTGTCTTTATGGATACATGTTTGGCTTGGTCTGGTCTAGTGCTGGTCATTTCTATTTCTGTCTGTCTGTCTGTCTTTGTCTGTCCCTACTGTAGTCCCAATCAATCTTGACCAATATGGTTTCATGAAACTTAGTATTGGTGGCACAGCGGTTAGTGGTTAGCACTTCAAGTCAAGTCAAGTCAGATTTATTTATATAGCGCTTTTTACAATGGAGCATTGTCTCAAAGCAACTTTACAAGTTTAGATTATCTCCTAATAACTACGTCCAATCCCAAATTGAGCAAGCCTAGGGCGACAGTGGCAAGGAAAAAGTCCCTGAGTGTTATAGGAAGAAACCTTTGGAGGACCAAGACTCAAAAAAGGACCCAACCTCCTTGGGCGGCTATCTAAGAACGAAACTAAAGTCATGGAGTCAAAGTTCGAATAAAATGTAAAGAATGCACATCGGCAATAAGTGGCCCGGGTATGGTGGGGCTGGAGCTGATGACGGAAGCAGCTTGAGTGAAGCTGCAGCGGATGAACATCATGTGTGGGGCTGGAACTGGTACCGGAACACAGCTTGGAGAGAAAACAGAAAATGTAATTAGTTATTGATTAAGAGCACAGTGTCTATTAACAATCACTGATGCCATGTGTAGCCTGAGACCCCGGCAGCATTAGCTATAGCAGCATAGCTAGAAAGAGGAGAACTGGTAGGTAACACAGCCAAGAGGGATCACATGAGACATTGGCAACCCCACGGGAGGCAGAAGACAGCAACCCAACGTCTCTGATCACCATTAGACTCTTTGACTATGAACACCCAGCTCTGCCCTTAGTCTAAGGCAAGGATAAGGATGCACAAGTCAAGATCACGAGGACCGAAGCCCAGTTCAGCCAGACCCGACACTCCCGGCTAACGGACAAGGCAGGCAGGCCAGACATGACTCCAGACTCCGGCCCCAGTGACCCAAGCCATGCATCTCGGTCTAAATCTAGTCAAATGCCTGCGCAAATAGGTATGTCTTTAGCCTAGACTTAAAATTTTGGAGAGTGTCTGAGTTTCGAACGAAAGTGGGAAGTTTATTCCACAGTTGGGGGCCATGTATGAGAAGGCCTTTCCCCCTGCTGTGACTTTTTTAATTCTAGGAACTAAAAGTCCTGCACCCTGCAAACGAAGTAGACGAGTTGGATTGTAAAACTCTAAGAGTTCACTCAGATAATGTGGGGCCAGGCCATGTAGAGCTTTATAAGTTATAAGAAGTATTTTGTAATCAATGCGTAATTTGACTGGTAACCAGTGTAGTGATGATAGAACAGGAGTGATGTGATCAAATTTTCTAGTTCGAGTTAGCACTCGGGCGGCTGCGTTCTGAACTAACTGAAGTTTATTTGTAGATTTACTAGAGCATCCAGTAAGTAGGGCGTTACAGTAATCCAACCTTAAGGTTATAAACGCATGAACAAGTTTCTCTGCATCATTAAAAGAGAGGATATTTCTAAGTTTAGCGATATTACGTAATTGAAAGAAAGCAATTCGAGTGATGCTGCTAATGTGTGCATCAAAGAAGAGATCTGAATCAAATGTGACCCCTAGGTTTTTTACAGACGGACTGGGCAATACTGGACAGCCATCTAGGTTTAGGATAGATGTAGCCAACCTGTCTCTCCCAGCCTTGGGTCTCACTAATTGAACTTCAGTTTTATCTGAGTTAAGTAAGAGAAAATTAAATAACATCCAACTGTTATGAACTTGTTTTGTTCCCATTCCTGTGTGGGTTTCCTCAAGGTACTCTGGATTCCTCTCATATTCCAAAGACATGCCTTGCATCAGCTGGTGTTTAAAGTATCCCAGTGTGAGTGAGTGAGTGTGAGTTGTGTGTGCTTGGATGCATGTGCCCTGTGATGTCCCTGGCTCCCCATCAACTCTGAACTGGATTAAGCGGGTATGGCAAAAACTATGTTTCTGTTATGTCAGAGGCACAAGTCTTCATGTCCAGACTATACATATTAATAAATACCTGGTTTCTTTCTGGGTGGCTCGGTGTGTAGAACTGTGCCTCACAATGAGAAGGTCCTTGATTCAATCCCCAGGTGGAATGTGTCTGGGTTTTTTTTCTGTGTGGAGTCTGCACGGGTTAACTCGGGGTACTCCAGTCCAAAGATGTGCGTGTTAGGTTATTTGGTGTATCTAAAGTGACCCGTGTGTGGGTGGGTGTGTGTGGGTGTGCCCTGTGATGGATTGGCGCCCTGTCTAGGGTTTGTCCCTGCGAACCCATTCAGGATCAAGAGGATAATATTGTTTTGATTGTATTTTTTTCAGGCAGTGTGTTCAAATTAGTAATATGTGTCCTGTTCAGATCTGAAAATTGATAGGATTAAAGCGACATATAAATAGTGTGATAGATTTGACTTTTTAGATAAAATACTGAATGGAGTTAAAAGGAAGTTCAAATGGTGTGGTAATGCCTAGGAAAGGGTTGATTAAAATGATTAATGCAACTATTTGTTTTAAGTGGTCCAGTCAAATCTGGCAGCGAACACCAATGAGGGTATGCAGATTTGATCGCAGCATTAGCGTTGTAGATATGAAATCTCTTTAACAAAAAGCTTGTTTGCCACAAGAAGAGATTTCATGCACTGTGGCCACTTTGATTATGTACCCCCATTCTTTCCTTGTAGGAGTCACAGAGGAGATGATGGTGGTGTTCACTCAATATTCAGGAGGAAGCCTTGTCTGCTGTTCCTCTGGTGTTATTACTTATTTATTATTCATGATACGCATTCGGCACTCATCAGCTCTGTGCTGTGACTGAGTGTGATGTGTGCTTGTTGCAGATGGGCAGCGATACCACTGTCTCGTTGGCAGGCCGACACACATCTCTCTCCTGGGATCGTTTAGTGTGACTGGTCACAGGGTTGGATGAGGGGATGGATGAGTGAGGTTTGGAGTGAAATTATGGCCTCCGCCCTCATCTGCTCCTGTCCCAGATTGTGTTCTTTAGTAGCTACCTATCCAACTCAGAGTGATTGAGAGGCTTGGTGCTGCTAACAAATTTATGAAGCTGTGCTTTGTATTAGTGATAGGGCGATTGGTAGCTCTTTCACGTTCTTACACACACACGGTCAAAGACTGGAAATTGTATTGAGCGGTTCTTCCCCGTTCTTTGGTGATGGAGTGTGGAGGTAAGTGCTGAGCCCCAAAGCACTTCAACACCTTCTCTCTTCTTCGACACTCTCATAATGGCTAAATATTAATATCACACACACACTCACACACTTCCTACCCCTGGTCATCAGCAAACCTCATCAAAGACAGTGCTAGCATGATAATGTGAAAAAGACTCTTTTGTTAATATCCATTTCTGTCTATAATACTAATTTCAGCTTTGGAACTCAGTCACAAAGCAAGTACAGCTTTTAGGTGTATGGACTAGAAACAATAATCACAAAAGCTTTGTCTCATTTTCAGAGTAATGTGCATCCTCATAAAGCACAACACTGAGCATGTTTACGTGCACAGAAATAATTTGATCATTATCTGATTTCAGCACTTACCTGATTACGTAATGAGCACCTTTCAGGATAGCAAATCAATCTATGATTTATAGTGATGTAATTCACCTCAGTTCAATCCAGTTGTAGTTATATACCACTTTTAAAAATAGACAGTGATGCAAGCCAGCTTTACCATAAGCTATGTCTAGACTCCAGATGAGCAGCAAGATATTACAGTGACAAGACAAATCTCTGTGGGATTCATAAGGATGAAACCTTGACAGCAACAAGTTCAAATGGGAAACGCATCCTCCTTTGGGTGAGAATGGACAACAAGATTAGGTTGTTCAGAGGTCTTGTCTTGCTGAATGTAAAGAAGATTGAGCAGTATTCTGTAAGACATTGTTGGTGCCCTAATACTCTTTAGGGCAGGAGCATGTGATTTCAAATACAACCCTTGCTTTCACCTTTATTACTGCAGAGACAACATGAGGACACCACTATGTACGATATTAAATGTTTAAAGCTTAGTTGATGACTGAATTTGGGGAAGGATCAGCTGAACTAGACTGATATAGGCTTTTAATAAAATCATAACTGAAATAAAAACACATCACTTTGCATTTGTTTGCCGTACCATAGATGTTTATAGAAAATGGTGCAGTAAAATAGTATGTATTTATTTACATCATTTTAAGCATTGTGGAGCACCTGTTAACCTTACTGTTGTGGGATGTGGAATCTAAATCAACTGACCAACACCATTTTATATGTTGGTATACATTTGTACTAGTCATTATGTAAGTTAGTTGTTTCATTTGTAATTTCATTAAAACCTAACATTTTAGATAGGTTTAACATTCTTGACCCTACAGTGATAGAACAGTGGTCCAGTAAATAGGGGTAGGTGCTTCTTTTTTTGTCAAAGATCCAGGTTAAATTTTCTGTTGTTTTGCATGTTCCGATTTTGTGAGTGGATTTCCTTCAGCTTCCCCAAAACATGACAAATTATCCCCAAGTGTAAATATGAGATATCCTGTCCAGGACCTATTCTTATCTTGCATCTGTAATAGACACACAACAGAAGAAAGTACTGACTGAAGATTAATAAATTAACATTTGTTTATTTAGTAAATAAATAAACAAATGTTAATTTATTAATCTTCAGTCAGTACTTTCTTCTGTTGTGTGTCTATTACAGATGCAAGATAAGAATAGGCGCAATGCAGGAACAGCCCTAGACAAGGCGTCAATCCATCATAGGGCACACTCATACACACACCCACACACTAAGGGCACTTTAGAAACACCAGTTAGCCTAATACACATCTTTGCACTGTGGGAGGAAACCGGAGTACCCAGAGTAAACCCATAAGTACTGTACATGCAAACTGTACACAGACGCAGTCCGAGGTTCTGATTGAAGCAGAGGTGCTAGGGGTGTGAGGTGAACATGCTAACCGCTGTGCCACCATGCTGCCCTGTTACCAAATGCTAAAATAACTTAAAAATATTGTATTTAGAACTATACAAAATAGAAGCATTTTTTTTTACATTTAACTATTTGGCAAGTGCCCTTATATAGAGTGACTTACAAAACATGCAAACAGTTGAAGGTGCCATGATGCAAGTACTAGATGATCTTTGCCAGTCATTACCAGTAATCATTACCAGTCAGACCAGAAACTAATGCTATGCAGAGACACTAAGCGCACATATAATAACAAATACCAAGAGCTTGAGGATAAGTTGACAAAAATACATACAAAAAGCAGATACAACAAAAGTTAAATGAATAAAAGAGACATTATCCTAGGTGATGTCTGAAGAGGTGAGTCTTCAGACTTCTTCAAAAGGAAGTGAGGCAGTATTCCATTCTGACTGGTATGGGAGCTCGTTTCACCAATGAGAAGACAGGACACTGAAACACTGAGATCTGGCCTTCTGGCAACAAGAAGCCAGTGAAGTGATCTCAGTAAATGAGTGACATGAGAAGATTTTAGTACATTGTGAACCAGATGGGCTAAAGCATTCTGAATGTTGTGTACAATAGAACATAAAGGGAGACCGGCTTGCAAAATATTGCAGCATTCAAGCCAGGAAATAATGAGCTTGTATTAGGATTGGAGCAGGTTTTCCGGTCACAAAAAGGGTGTATTCTTCTGGTGTTGCACAGCAGCATTCTGCAACATCTGGTGGTTGATGAGATGTGCTTACAAAAATTGAGGTTGTTGTCCAAAATCACACCATGCAGTGTGGATGGACAGTGACACAGTACAGTATGTTGATTGAGAGATCCAGTGTTTGGGATTTGTTTGCTGTGAAGGAGTTTGGTCTTGTCCAAATTGATCTTGAGATGGTATTTTGCCATATACATCAAAAATAAAGTCCGTTTTGAAAATGAAGGGAATGAAAAGTACAGTTGAGTATCGTCTTTGTAACAGTTATATGACAAGCCACAAATTCTAATCAGTGAGCCAGTAGTTTAGTGTACAGGGAGAACAGGATTGGACCAAGAACTGATTCCTGAGAAACTCCTGCAGTAGTCATGTGAGGTGATGAAAGTAAATGTTGCCATGTTATCTGGTTGGAGAACTTGGCAAGTGCATTGCCCCTAATGCCAAAGATAGCATGAGAGGAGTTGAGAATCTGATGGTACCATGTGAAACAGTGCAAACAGAAGAAGGATGAATATACGGTGTTTTCATTGGCCTCTGTAGTGCTTCAGTCACTGTGAGGAGATCAGTTTCTGTAGAATGACTTGTAACCAAACTGGCAGGTATCAAGGAAGTTGTTTTCTTGGAAAAAAGAGGACAGTTCAAGTACAACATGTTTGAGGGTTTTGGATAGGAAAGGAAGGAGAGAAACAGATCTGTAATTGGACACATCAGCTGGATTGAGTGATGGCTTCTTCAGTAGAGGTGTAACTGGAGCCATCTCGAAAAGAGATGGAACAAGGCCAAATGTCAGTGATGCGTTAATCATTGTTGTGGTGTATGTTACAAGGTTGCTTCCAGAAGTGTGGATGGTACTGGATCCAGTGGGCAGGTTGCCAGATGATTTGTGGTCATTAGTGTCACCATTTCATCCTCAGTAAGTGGCTCAAATGTTGAGCGATGAGCATGGGTCTGTTAGAACTCGGGTGGATGACAGAAAGATGACTGAATCTTGGTCACCTTTTGTACAAAAACGGGTTATGAAATCATCGTCTCTAAGAGAGGATGTAGGAGGAGGGATGAATAAGGAAGAGAAGGTTAAGCAAAATGTCCTTGGATAGTCATAGTTTATTTTTGAGAGAAGAAGGGAAAGAGACCTGAACTGTTGGTAAGGTTTTTTTTTTCCTTCTCCATTTTCTCTCAGCACTATGAAGGGTTGTTCTACGAGACAGCAGTGTGTCAGGTCGCCAGAGACTGGATGACACTGGTTTTCCTGGCATGGAAATGGGAGGACAGAGGGAGTCCAGAGAGTTGGAGAGGGTTTTGAAGAGAAGTGATGAGAAATAGTCAAATGATGGCAAAGATGAGAGGATAGTTTAGGAGAACAAAGATAGAGACAGACTTAAAGTGATGTTTAAGAAGGAGCAGAAAGGTAAAAGACACAGAAGTCATCTGAAATGTGAAAAGGAATTACTCTAAGGTTGAACGTGACAAATGGTAAAGAGGACATCTAGGTTGTGAGTCAGGTGAAAAGAGCCAAGGTTGTCGGTGGCTGTGGACATGGTGTTATCAGTAGGGAGGTTGAGGTCACTCACTAAAACCATACAACTGCAGTGCAAGAAAAATTTCAATAAAAGAGAATCAAGTTCTTTGATGGAGCTGCCAAGCAGACAAGGGAGTCTACATTACTATTATATGAAGCATACAATTCTTAAGAGAAAATGTAAAGTTCAAGCAATGAGGAAGGAAAAAGAACGTCAAGGTTGAGGAAGTTCTAGGCATGTAGGAGAATAGAAACGCTAAAGAGGGAGCAGCAGGTGGTGCTGTGTTTTTTAAGTTAACCCAAGTTTAGGTGAAATAGGTGAAACTTTGTGTACAGCTGACTTATAGTTCCATAGACTTCCAACTACAGGCAGTTCTACAGCATCAGACGCAGGTGCACAGATACTCTACCCTCTGTGATTGCCCAGTTAAGTAGTGAAACTTCATTTTAGAGTAAACACAAACCTTGCACATCCTTAGACATAACAACAGTAACAACAAAAGTAACTATAACAACAACAGCAGCAGTTAGATCACCGAATAGTTTAAGAATGAAATTAAATAGCTTAGAATAAAACCAAGCAGAAAATGCATATATTTATCAGAGTCCTTTTTTTAGGACTGTATTCCATTGTCACCAGGACTGAACTGCACTCTGAAAGAGTCACAGTTGTCATGCTCTATTTTAGATAAACCCTCCTTCCACTCAGCAGACTGTGGTTAACTTCTAAGAGCCATTAACAAGTGCTAGCAATCCATCTCACTGATGCCCATTTAAGGAGTAAAATTTAATTTTAGAGTGAACACAAATTTGCAAATTGCTAGGATCCTGGCACATAAAAAAAAGGACAACAAAAAGACAACCACAAGCAAACAGTGTTCGCATGAGACCACAAAATACAGTGGGGCAAAAAAGTATTTAGTAGCCACTGATGTGCAAGTTTCCGCTTAGAAAGATGAGAGAGGTCTGCTAATTTTCATCTAGGTACACTTCAAACTATGAGAGACAAAAATAGAAAAAAAAAAATCCAGGAAATCACACATTGTAGGATTTTTTCAAGAATTTAATTGTAAATTATGGTGGGAAAAATAAATATTGGTCAATAACAAAAGTCAAAAAATTACTTGTACAATAAACCTTTTTGGGATAACAGAGGTTCAACGTTTCCTGTAAGTCTCACCAGGTTTTCACCACACGTAGCTGGTATTTTGGCCCCATTCCTCATGCAGATCTCCTCTAAGATCAGTGATGTTTTGGGGGGCTGTCGCTGGGCAACACAGACTCACAAATTTCTAATGGGGTTGAGGTCTGAAGATGGCTAGGCCACTTCAGGACCTTGACAATTATTTTTACAAAGCCACTCCTTCATTGCACAAGCGGGGTTGTGTTTGGGATCATTGTCATGCTGGAAGCCCCCAGCCACGTTCATTCTTCAATGCTCTCAATGATGGAAGGAGGTTTTGACTTAAAATCTCTACGATACATGGCCCCGTTCATTCATCCCTTAAAATGGATCCAGTCGTCATGTCCCCTATGCAGAAGAAAACAACCCCCCAGCATGATGTTCGACCCCATGTTCACAGTAGGTATGGTTGTTCTTGGGATGGCCAAACTCAGGGCATGTTCTTTCCTTCAAAACAGGCGACAGTTGAGCTTTTACCAAAAAAGTTTCTATTTTGGTTTCATCTGACCACATGATATTCTCCCAATCTTTTCTGGATCATCCTATGCTCCCTGGTAAACTTCAGATGGGTTGGACATGTACTGGCTTAAAGCAGGGAAACACACTGGGACTGCAGGATATGAGTCAGTCTCCGCCGGTGTTGTTTTTTGTTTGTTGTGGGTGGACTGATGTTAGCCTTTGTTACTTGGTCCCAGCTCTCTGCAGGTCATTCATCAGGGTAGTTCTGGGATTTTTTGACTCACCGTTCTCATGATCATTTTTGACCCCATGGGATGGAGACATTGCGTGGAGCCTCAGATCGAGAGAGATTATAGTGGTCTTGTATGTCTTACATTTGCTCCCAACAGTTCAGTTATGCACATAACTTCTTGGCCTATTGTTAGATTCACTCTTTCCAGCCTGGTGCAAGTCTTACAATTTGCTTCCAGGGGTCATTCGACAGGTCGTTGGTCTTGCCATGGTTGAGTTTGGAAGTCTGACGGTGTGAGGATGTGGACAGGTGTCTTTTATACAGATAAAAGTCAAACCAAGTGCATTTAATTGCAGGTGATGGTGAAACCGTGGAGGACGGACAGAAGAGCTTCTTAAAGAAGTTACCAGGCTTTGCAGCCAGAAATCTTGTATTTGTGGGTGACCAAATACTTATTTTTCCACAATGATTTACAATGTACATTCTTTAAAATCCTTACAAATGTGATTTCCTGGACCTGGTGTCCTATGATGACAATAAACAGACTCTCTCATTTTTCTAAGTAGGAGGAACTTGCACAGTCAGGGCTGACTAAATACTTTTTGCCACACTGTAGCTTAGAACAACCCAAACAGGAAATAAATAGACTTATCAGAGTCATTGTATCTATACCGATGTCCTACATGGACGAAATGTACACTAGCTGTCTAGGCTTTTATTCCCAAGGAAAAATTATAAAACTTCAGGCATGGAAAAATGGAGAGGATTTGTGAGTTGCCTGTGCCATTTCGATTCGTACACAAGCTTAAAAGTCATTACAAGGTTTTTTTGTACATTAATTCCTTTTTGTATCTTAAAATGGTGTGAATGTTTTAGTACAATCTAATCGTCTTATACTTATAAAAGTATAAATAGTCATTGGAAAAAAAATGTTTCTTTGCAGCTATCAGATTATACTGAACATTTGAAAATACCCTTTTTGCTGTACTATTGTATTGGAGTTGTTGTAAGCCAACTACTTCTTTGTAAAGACTTTGACTTTGACCACACTGTGATATGTTGTTTGTAGGGGAAAGCAGTTCTCTCTAATAATGGCCTGCCAGAAAAGAATGATGAGTCTTCAGCGAAAATATCTGTATTCTTCAACCAAGTTGATTTGTC
The DNA here is from genome assembly GCA_025084515.1 of Ancistrus triradiatus. Lineage (NCBI taxonomy): Eukaryota > Metazoa > Chordata > Actinopteri > Siluriformes > Loricariidae > Ancistrus > Ancistrus triradiatus. The sequence continues at coordinate 136,428 of JAJAGP010000737.1, read as the reverse complement.
TTTGATTGATATCAGCTGAAAAAAACACACAAACATCCCCAAAGTGATCCTCCCATATTATTGCAACAGAGCTGTCTTTAGTCCTAATGCTTGCGGGCAGACAATCAGAAAGGAAATGACAGGTTTGGCCATGATTTATTCAACAGGATAGTGATTTTTGACACGCCTTCAGGCATGATTTCCATACCAACAAATGTTGAGAGCTGCTGTGATTGCTTTCCAATCATCTGAGACAAACACTAATTAGATTTTTCTCTTTTTGGTCTGTAGAATGTGAAGTTTATGATATTGGAAGCATACAGGCACAACTCACAGGCAACTGTCAGATACTTTACCTACACCTCTTTCCCATCTGATAACACCAGTGTTTCGCTTGGAGCCACTGACAGTTGGGCTTGTTTGTTCCATCTCAGTTAACACGAGTTAAAAAGAAGTGACAGTTTTGTCCTAATGACAGCTTTTGCAGGCTAGGAAGAAAAGTATAAGCTGTTGTACATTAAATGGTCAAAGCATGTGGGCACATTAATTTGGTTTTTGTGAGGAGGCTTTCCATTAGATTTTTTCCATTCAACCATAACAGCATTGGTGAGGTTAATCAAATTTATGCCTAATGCATTAATGATTTTGCACATTATTAGGCAGAAATAGGGCAGGATCTTCCCCAAACTCTTGCCACAAAAGAGACAATTTTCAGTAATTTGACTGTGTACTGTTTTATTTATTTATTTATTTATTTTTTTAACTTGGTCTAAGTGGTCATATCCCCATTCCATCAGAATTAATAGTTAACCATGTGTCTTTGGGCAGGCAGCATAGCTTTTTATCGCTAACCCTTTGTATATATTGTATGTAAAGAAACCTAATCTGTGAAGCTCCTAACAAATAATTATTGTGCTGATGTTGCTTGCAGATGAATTTTGCAACTTGGTAGGAAGTATCATAGCTGTAGGCCTTTTCTTTAAATGATACAAGCTTCAGCACTTGGCAGTTTTCTGAGCTCGTGTTGCTAACTTGTTCATTGATGACTGGGTGTGCAAAGATACAGTGTGACACAATACAAAATGCCATAGTCTCTTGCAGACATGGATGAGATGTGGTGCATATTTTGTTATGCCTTCTAAAGTGGTTACATTGTTGGAACAACAATGGATCTCTGCACCAGCATGTTATACATCAGCACACATGGGGGAAAATTAATCATCAGATATTTGAAACTATGGATTTTACACAACAAATGTTGTTTTTTCCTCCCAAAATATGCAAACACAGTCTATCTGGTGGAAACACAATGAGCCTGATTAACCACATCAGAAAAAAGTACCACAGAGATCACACTGAAAGCCAAACTGAACTGACCTCACACTGAAAGGACCTCACATGGATATTCACAGCAGGAGAGAGGTTACATTGATACTAGTCGGACACATTCACTAAATTAGAGCAACCAGATAACCTAATACATGTCTCTGGAATGTGGGAGGAAACTGGAGGTACCCAGAGTAATCTCATGCGGACACCAGGAGAACATGTGTCAAAGGTCAGGAACGAACTGGGGATCTCTGGTGCTGTGTTTGCACCACCATGCTTGAGTTGATCCCCAATACTTCTTACTAAGCCACAAATTCTCAAGCACTGCAATTCCTGTGTTATACCCAAAATTCAGAGATGATTCAATCCAAAACAACATTTTACATATTCCTGTCTGAAAGTGATTTATGCTATAGCTGCACTTCAGAACAATATTGAATTTTTTCATAATATGATATAATTCGTGGACATCTATACTATGGTGCTGATATTACATTTTAATACTGTTTACATTTTACTGAAGTCCACTTTATTAATGTTTGTTATAAAAGGTTCTACTAGCCTAAGTTCTCTGTTATTTCAGTTCTATATTTTTAGTAGCAGAGGAATTAGTTTGGTTGCTGTGTTCAGTAAATTGCACAGTGGAAGCAGATGATTGAGGATGCTCCTTCGTGTTTTAAATCTGAGGTGTGGCAGCATTTTCAATTTCCTGAAACAAAAAATGTGCTCAAGGTAATTGACTAAACCAAAACAATTTGCACATATTACAAGAGAACCATGGCCTACATAACCGTTAACACTATTATGATGCAGCATGTTCAGTACAATCACAATGGAAAGCTCCTGTCACTGCGTACAATTTTAAATCTGTTTACAGTTTTAAACTTCGGATGCTAATACTATCTTTTGCATGCAGCATCTTTTTATGCTTCAAAAAATATCACAACAACATTGAATTGTGAAGAAGTATTATAAATCGAATTGAATGAACTGAGTGGATCATTGCAAAGCTACAGCTGATACGTTATGTCTAAATCATTTAAATTTCTAATACCAACACCAACAGTAAACCAGAGCAGGGCAGAAATTCGATGAACTGAAATTTATCATTGGACGTTGTTAAACTGTTCATGATCAACTCTCAGCATGCTGATCTCTTCATGTTTCTTTGTGTTTATGCTTCCAGACGGATGCGGCTCTTATGTACGATGCTGTGCATGTGGTGGCCGTAGCTGTACAACAGTCTCCTCAGATCACAGTCAGCTCACTTCAGTGTAACCGGCACAAACCCTGGCGCTTCGGCAACCGCTTCATGACACTCATCAAAGAGGTAAGGCACCATATGTTCCACAAATTAGGTAGATATGTGTGTTTGTTGATTTAAAGGCTGTCTACATGAGAACAGATCTGCTACTCTATAAAGTAGCCCACCCACTAAAAGGCTTAATCGTCCATAATTATTTTGATCCATGCTAACTTGGGAAACGAGGATACCTAATCGGGGGCCTCACTGTCATTTAAGTGCAGGACTCTGCTGCCTATATTTAGACTGACTAAACCCTGGGCTGTATTCTCCACATGACATCACAAGCGGCCCTGACTGGAGACCGCTGCTCATTGCTGCACCGGATTTTGACACATTAAAGCACAACGAGCTGCCGCAGAACAGATCAGCTCAAATCTCTCTACTCGGCACTAACCCTAGCCTTCTCTAAGGTCCTTTTTTCCGATCTGGCCTCTTTTCAATCCTTTTATGCCTGAACTTCAAGCATAGCTGTGAAAGGTAAGCTGGGGAAAAGTGTCTGGGCCTATAAAGTCAATTTCTTGTCTGTAATCTAGACAGACATCCTTGATCCACTGAATACAAAGAATCATCAGGTAACGGGTCATAGTTTGGAATTTAACTTAATATCAGCTACAATTAGACAGATGCAACAATAGACTGCAGGTGTCACTCCGCAGTTATGATACTTTAGGTGTCAAACCACATGCAATTTCTGATTGCTTTAATCATCTATGTGTAGCCAGCAACATTGTTTACAGGGTTCAGGGTTCAAAAGCCTTAAATAGAAATGTTTATGATGGGTTTCTGTATGACATCTGAGCACCTATGAAAATAAGTTTTTGAAAAGTGCTTGTTTACCCTATATTAAAAAATAATTATATTCTTACTACTCAGATTATTGGTGCCAAGGGTGTGCTGTAGCACTTTGGAATAAATGGTTTGTAGATATGAAATATAAACAAATATCAAGGCAAGTCAAACTACCTGAGAAGTGGCTGACAGTCTTCACACTCAAAATGGTTAATGTAGATACATTGCACTCGTGGATGAATGTAGGATGAAGCAGAAACATCAGGTGTGCACAGTAAATACGAAGAACAGTATTGTGTAATGTGAGATGGAAGATGGAAATCACAAAGTTTGATACATATTTTATCCTGCCATCTGTTTACAATCTGTCATTTTTGTGGTTTACATTGCTCTTCACATGTCTTTTAAGGCTTTCATGATGAAATATTGTGGTTATGATAAATGATAAGTCAGGAGTGTTGGATTTAATGCTGCCTCTTGCTAGAATTGATAAAGCGGTGCTAAAGTTTGTGAACCCTTTAGAAATGTCTATATTTCTGCATAAATATGGCTTAAAACATTATCACATTTAGAAATTAGTCCAGCAAGATCAGTTAAACAAATGAAACGACAATATCAAATACGGTCATCTACATATTGAGGTAAATGAGTCAACATTACATATCTGTGAGTGGCAAAAGTATGTGAACATCTTAGTTTAGAAGTTAATTTGAAGTTCGAAGGTAAAATTAGAGTCAGGTGTTTTCAATCAATGAGATGACAATCAGATGCAAGAGGACACCCAGTTGTATAGAAAGAATAGGGGTTTGTCAAATTCTCATCTTCACAACACGTTTGTGGAAATGTATCATGGGACAAACTTTTGAGATTTCTGAGGAATTAAAAAAAGAAAAAAAACTTTTTGATGCCCACCAAACAATCTCTAAGGAGTGTGGAAATTAAAGATCAAATTAAAAATCTCAAATTAAAGTTCATTGCCACTCTCCTCAGGAGTGGTTGACCAACAAAGGTCACTCCAAGAGCAAGACATGTAATGGACTGTGAGGTCACCATTGAATGGAGTGTAACTTCTAAGCAACTAAAAGTCTCTGACATTGGTTAATGTCAATGTTCTTGATTCACTATCAGGGGAATACTGTATTGCAATGGTGTACATGGCAGGATTGGAAGGAGAAAAACACTGCTGTCCAAAAAAGAACCTGACCTTTGCTAAATATCATTTGGACCATCCAAAAGGCAATTGCAAAATAGTTTTGTGTACAGGTGAGACAACAAAAAGAATATAATTTATTTAAACATGTACATGTATTTAGAGAGGAAAACACTAACACCAAGTGGTGCTCTGAAAACAACGTGGGTTTTATAGACAATTGGACAGCCTTTGAGGGTAAGCCTGGCCTTTTAGGATGGGATGGTGTCCATCCCATTCGGAGGGTGCTGCTCTCATCTCCTGCAACATTGCCCATAGTCTTATGGCCGGATTGGTTAGGGGCTGACTATACACCAGAGCAGGGGTCAGGCAGCAGACAGACTGGCTTAACCAACTGTCTGCTGGTAGCCATGCACCGTCACCCAGAACTCATGCTATTGAAACTGTGTCTGTTACCAGCATCTGTTCTAAACATAAACGCACTCAAAAAGTCTCACAGATAGCTGCCAAAGAAACAACAACATTAGACTAAAGCTAGGACTACTTAACATTTATATCACTTACAAACAAAGCAGTGATTGTAAATGAAATTATTACTGATAAACGCTTACACGCTCTCTGTCTCACTGAGACTTGGATTAGACCGGATGAATATTTCACCTTAAATGAAGCCTCACCTCCTGGATACAGGTCCCAGGCTAAGTGAATGAGTGAGTGTGAGTGTGCACTCGTGCCTTGTGGTGGGTTAACAGTCTGTCTAGAGTTTGTTCCCACACTGCAACCTGTGCTGCCGGTTAGGCATCAGCTGCCTGTGATCCTGAATTGGGTGTATCGGGTATGAAAATGAATGAAGGATGAAAAGCAAAAGTAAAACAAACTTGGTGTCATATTATGAAACGATGTCTATCAGTATGACAAGCTGAGCGAAGAACACAGAGCAATAAATAATTGCACACAGCAAAATTTCCCACAGGAACACATTTTGAACTCATTGATTTTGCTTTTAGATCTGTTATTTCACTTCAGAAGTAAGGCGAAACCCAGAGGATGCTGCTATAAATACACCAAAATGTGTGTCTTTAGATTGTGTATGTGTGGGAGCTATTGTGCTTGATCTGTACGTGTGAGTGTTGGTTTTCTGCTTTTTTTTGTGGCCCTCTTGAAGAGGAGCTATATGTTCCAATGAATAATGAATTTCCCTGTTTTCTGCCAAAGAACTATTCTTCTTCTGGTTCTGCTTGGTGATAATGATATTTCTCTAACACTCCAAGGCCCACTGGGATGGCTTGACCGGACGAATAAATTTCAACAAAACCAACGGCTTACGGACGGATTTCGACCTGGATGTGATCAGCCTGAAGGAGGAAGGACTGGAGAAGGTACACTGTTAGACTTTTCATTACTTTTTACACTGCCTGCACCTGGTTACTAGAGTTAATCTTCTAACCAAATTTCCAGTTTTCACTCTGTAATTCTCCAGTCACCGGTACTGTAAAGTAACACCAATATACCAAACGGATATGTAAAACAGTTTAAACTGCAATACAGTTTGACAAAGTAATCTATAGTCATAGAGACTAGAAATGCACTAACACAAGTCCAGTACTAACTTGTGTTAACTTCTTTCTAATAACAAATATCATCCGATCACCATAAAGGGAGGCATGGTACCTCGGTGGGTCGCACCGCCGCCTCACAGCAAGAAGGTTCTGGGTTCATTACCAGGGTGGAGCACCCTGTGCCCTTACTCTGTGGAGTTTGCATGTCCTCCCCATGTCCTCTGCATGTCTGGTCTGTGTGGGTTTACTCATATATATATATATATATATATATATATATATATATATATATATATATATATATATATATATACGTTTGGGCACCACCTGATATTTTCATGATTTTTCTTTATAAATCATTGGTTGTCCAGCTCAGCAATTTCAGGTAAATATATCATATAGCAGATGAACACCGTGATATTTGAGAAGTGAAATTAAGTTTATAGGTTTTACAGAAAGTGTGCAGTAATTATTCAAACAAAATTAGGTAGGTGCATAAATTTGGGCACCTTTGTCATTTGAATACCTTTAGCACTAATTATTGGAACACAAAATTTGTTTTGTAAGCTCATTGACCCTTGATCTACATACACAAGTGAATCCAACTATGAGAAAGTGTTAAGGTGGCCAATTGGAAGTTTTTCTCCTCTTTGCATCTTCTCTGAAGAGTGGTAACATGGGAGCCTCAAAACAACTCTCAAATGGCCTGAAAACAAAGGTTGTTCAACATCATGGTTCAGGGAAAGGGAAAGGCTCTCTCAGAGATTTCAGCTGTCAGTTTCCACTGTGAGGAACATAGTGAGGCAATGGAAGACCACGGCACAGTTCTAGGTTAAGGACTCCGAGGTGGGCAGACCACTAAAAATCTCAGATAGGCAAGGCCGAAAGGATGGTGGAGAACAGTCAATGTCAAGCCACAGACCACCTCCAAAGACTCTACAACCTCATCTTGCTGCAGATTGGTGTCACTGTCATCGTTCCAACTATACAGCCACTTGCACAAGGAGAGGCTGTATGGGGAGAGTAATGCAGAAGAAGCCTTTTCTGCAGACCACTCATCAAACAGAGTCCCTTGAGGTGTGGCTACATCACATTTGGACAATCCAGCTTCATTTTGGAATAAAGTGCTGTGGTACTGAATGAAACTAAAATTGGTGTTTTATTTTGACTAACAGGAAGCGAAAAAATAACACAGCATCCCCTCCCATCCCAAGACAAACACTTGCTTACCCACATAAAAAAAATTTGGGTGCGGTTCCATCAGCTGTGGGACTGTGGTGCCAGTGCAGTACTTGAATCTTGTTAAAGTTTGAGGGGTCGCATGGATCCAGTTAATATCTCCAGATTCTGAGAACAAGTGTTCAAGTAATCATTGACAAAGTTTGCACCGAGGCCAACGACCCCCCAAACCCTGCTCAAATCCTACTAGGCATTCATTGCAGAGGACCAGTAACAACGTTCTGGAATGGCCATCTCAGTCCCCAGACATGAATATTACTGAAAATGTGGGCTGTCCATGCTCGGACACCATCAAACCTGACTGAACTAGAGATGTTTCTAAAGAAGAATGGTCCAAAGCACCTTCAACCAGAATCCAGACTGGAAGCTGTAGGAAGCGTTTAGCGGCTGTTATTTCTACAAAAGGAGGATCTACTAAATATTGAAGTAATTTTTCTGTTGGGGTGTCCAAATTTATGCACCTGCCTAATTTAGTTTGAATAATTACTGCACACTTTCTGTAAATCCTATAAACTTCATTTCACTTCTCAAATATCACTGTGTTCATCTGCTATATGATATATTTAACTCAAGTTGCTGATCTGAACAACCAATGATTTATAATCTAAAATCATGAAAATTATCAGGGGTGCCCAAACTTTTTCATACGACTATACATACACATACACCCACACACTGTGTATTTATACATATACACAGTGGGCCAAACAAGTATTTAGTCAGTCACTGATTGTGCAAATTCTCCTGCTTAGAAAGATGAGAGAGGTCTGTAATTTTCATCATAGGTACACTTCAACTATGAGAGACAAAAAAAAATCCAGGAAATCACATTGTAGGATTTTTAAAGAATTTAATTGTAAATCATGGTGGAAAATAAGTATTTGGTCCCTCACAAACAAGCAAGATTTCTGGCTCTCACAGACCTGTAACTTCTTCTTTCTGTCCTCCACTTGTTACTTGTTTTAATGGCACCTGTTTAACCTCGTTATTTGTATAAATGACACCTGTCCACAGCCTCAAACAGTCAGACTCCAACCTCAACCATGGCCAAGACCAAAGAGCTGTCGAAGGACACCAGGAAGAAAATTGTAGACCTGCACCAGGCTGGCAAAAGTGAATCTACAATAGGCAAGCAGGTTGGTGTGAATAAATCAACTGTGGGAGCAATTGTAAGAAAATGGGAGATATACAAGACCATTGATAATCTCCCTCGATCTGGGGCCCCATGCAAGATCTCATCCCGTGGGGTCAAAATGATCATAAGAAGAGAAAAAAATCCCAGAACTACATGGAGGGACCTGATGAATGACCTGCAGAGAGCTGGGACCAAAGTAACAAAGGCTACACTACGATGAGAGGGACTCAGATCCTGCAGTGCCAGATGTGTCCCCCTGCTTAAGCCAGTACATGTCCAGGCCTGTCTGAAGTTTGTCAGAGAGCATATGGATGATCTAGAAGAGGATTGGGAGAATATCATGAGGTCAGATGAAACCAAAATAGAATTTTTAGGTAAAAACTCAACTTGCCATGTTTGGAGGAAGAAGAATGCTGAGTTGCATCCCAAAAACACCATACCTACTGTGAAACATGGGGGTGGAAACACCATGCTTTGGGGCTGTTTTTCTGCAAAAGGGACAGGGCGACTGATCCGTGTTAAGGGAAGAATGAACGGGGCCATGTATCGTGAGATGTTAAGCCAAAACCTCCTTCATCAGTGAGAGCATTGAAGATGGAACGTGGCTGGGTCTTCCAGCGTGACAGTGATCTCAAACACACTGCTCGGGCAACAAAGGAGTGGCTCCATAAAAAGCATTTTAAGGTCCTGGAGTGTCTTAGTCAGTCTCTACACCTCAACTACATAGAAAATTTGTGGAGGGAGTTGAAAGTCCAGCACCAACACATCACTGCTCTAGAGGAGATCTTCATGGAGGAATGGGCCAAAATACCAGCTACAGTGTGTGCCAACCTGGTGAAAACCTGGTGAAAATGTAATGTTACAAAGTATTGAGTTGAACTTTTGTTATTGACCAAATACTTATTTTCCACCGTAATTTACAATTAAATTCTTTCAAAATCCAAGAGACAATATGATATTTTGGATTTTATTTTCTCATTTTGTCTCTCTTAGTTGAAGTGTACCTATGATGAAAATTACAGACCTCTTTCATCTTTCTAAGTAGGAGAACTTGCACAATCATTGGCTGGCTAAATACTTTTTTTGCCCCACTGTATGACTAGTCTTGATGTAACCTTGTGTGTAGATGTAACCTTCTGTGTGTCGCTGAAATGGCCACTGATGCTGATAGCGACGTTAAATAAACCAAAGAAACAAACAATAACCATAAAGTATATTACTGGTCTTCTGTAGTTGCTAAATATAGCAAACAATACAGCAAGAACCAGTGTAGTTGTGGCAAAATTATATGTACCATAGGTATTAACCTGTATTCAGGGATATATGAATAAGAGCTGTGAAATGACAAACGGGTGTTCTCAGGAACAGATCTAAACACACACACACACACACATTTCCCTCTTAGCCACCTGTGACCTCCCATCTTGCTAGCGCATGTGTTGGAACCTCCATGAATAATTTACTCTATTAATAAAATAAAAATCTTCAGAGCCTCTCTAGTGTCATGAAAGCTGAATTAAATAGTTGATTTGCAATTACAAACTACAGCTTAGACATTTTCTGGAGACATCTGAAGCACTTTGTTTTTGAATTGCTGAGAGAGTGTGGCCTCTCTGTGGAGCCTACAAGCCTTAAGTGCATCATCAGGATTAATTGTGCCAGGCTTAAGAGAGAATGGCACACATTTTCCCGCCTAAGTGTCTCTCCATTTCTGCCTTTCTCTACTCAGTATCACATCACCCCTCCATTCCTATGAATGGACCATTGTATTAAAAGGCAGATCATTTGCATCCAGGTGACGTGAAGGTGTTTGCAATTCTAGGCGTAGGTGTATGTGTGTGTGTGTTTGGGACGTGGGGGGGGGGGGGGGGGTGCGGGGTGTTCAAATGTTCTCACACGGATAGAAAGATCTGGTCATTTTCACTTTGTGGAGCCATTTTGCTGGTCCTCATAAAGGCAATTGCTTTTTACCCAAACTACAGCATTCTTTTGAAGAGCCAAAATAGCCCAAACATTTGTTTGCTAAGGTTAGTGTTAGTTGTAACTGTACCTACAGTGATATGCTACAGCAGTGATTCTCAAACTTTTTAGACCATGTACCACCCATGATCAAGCCAAAATGTCCAAGTACCACCTATGAGTCACATCGCAGAAACGCACACACACTTGTACACAGTAGATTATATTTGGTTGTTCCTATATTCAACTATAGGAGAATCCTAAATTTAACCTTGTGTCGTACCATTTCTTAGTGCTGTTTCTAAGCTTTTTTGGCAACTAGCTGTGCCTGCTATGTCTGAAATAGCATCAGCTGATAAAATGGCAGAGTATTAATTAACTGTATCTTCAATGCATTCATCAGGTATGTATGATCTACCAGTTTGGATTCACTGTTCCTGGCATCTGCTACCTTCAGCCATGATATAATAGTCGACTGAATCGAGGCATTTAATTTTAGCTATTGTTTTTGGACAAATGCAAAAGGATTACTGATAACGTCTCATAAAATTTGAAATATGGGAAGCAGTTAACACAATGTAGTCTTAATGAAATACAGGTGTAGACACCTGTAACACAAAACACAAATTAATTTTTATTAAAACAAAACTATAAAAAGTACGAAACACGTAATTTGAGGTAATTTTTTTGATTTTTAATAATTAAATAATTCCTCAATTTTTAAATAATTACTAAGTACATTTTCCAAGGTCATCTGATGTACCACCTCGTACTCCTTCAAGTACCACAGTTTGAGAACCATGTGCTACAGTAATTTACATTTACATTTACAGAATTAGCAGACGCCCTTATCCAGAGTGACTTGCAATTGGTACAGTCTTACAATCCAAACAATTGTGAGTTAAGAGACCCAAGGACCCAACAGTGGCAGCTTGGCAGAGGTGGGATTTGAACCCTGGACCTTCTGGTCCATAGTCCAGTACCTTACCTGCTAGGCTACCCCAGTCCCCCCCAGTAATCATTATGAAAGCACTCTCAGACAGACAGCGAGAGACAGAAGTAAAGATGAGTGAAAAGAGTTATATGAAATTCTCACACTATGAAAAATATGAGAAAAATCCAACCTTTAAATAAAGTAAATTTAAAACCCTTTGTAAGGAAATAATTGTTTTTAACAAAACCACATGTACTACAATTATTGACACCCCTGCATTTAATACTCTGTATAACCTCCCTTTGCAAATAAAACAGGGCTTAGTCTTAATCTTTCATGTCCAGTGTTTAGGTTTGCAGCTTATCACAGCATTTTTTCCAGTTATGCTAAAAGCCACAGTTGCGATCAGCACCATTGTGTTCAGCAATACACATTCGCCAGCCATTTTGTTATGTACACCTGTTCAACTGCCTGTTAACCCAAATGTCTAATCAGTCAATCACATGGCAGCAACTCAATTAATTTATTCATGTACACATGGTCATGATGACCTGCCAAAGTTCAAATTAAGCATCAGAATGAGGAAGAAAAAGTGATTTAAGTGACTTTGAACGTGGCATAGGTGTTGCTAGATGGGATGGAGTATTTCAGAGACTGCTAATCTACTGTGATTTACAAGTACAGCCATCTCTAGGGTTTACAGAGAATGGTCCAAAAAAGAGAAAATAGTCAGCAAGAGGCAGTTCTCTGGGTAAAAACACCTTGCTAATGCCAGAGGTCAGAGGAGAATGGCCAGACTTGTTCAAACTGATAGAAAGAAATCAGTAACTCATGTAACTCATTACCACTCGTTACAACCAAGGTATGCAGAAGAGCATCTCTGAACACACATGTCGAAACTTGGAGCAGATGGGTAACAGCAGCAAAAGACCTCACCAGGTGCCAGTTTTGTGAGCTAAGAATAGGCAACAATTTGCATGAGCTCACGAAAATTGAACAGTAGAAAATTGTAAAAAACACATTGCCTGGTCTGCGTCTTGAATTTTGCTGCGACATTCATAGGGTAGGATCAAAGTTTGGCTTAAACATCACAAAATAACAGATCAATCCTGCCTTGTATCATCAATTCCGGCTGGTGGTAGTGTAATGGTTGGGGATATTTTCTTGGCACACTTTGGGCCCCTTAATGCCAACTGAGCATAGTTTAAATGACACAGCCCACCTGACTTTTGTTGCTGACCATGCTCATGCCTGACCACAGTATACCTGATGTCTACTTCCAACAGAATAATGCGCCATGTCACAAAGCTAAAATCTTCTCTAACTGGTTTCCTGAACATGAAAACGAGTTCACTGTACACAAGTGGCCTCCACAGTCACCAGGTTTCACACCAATAGAGCACCTTTGGGATATGGCGGAATGGGATATTTGTGTCATGGATGTGCAGCCTACAAATTTGCAGCAGCTGTGTGATGCTATCATGTCTGTATGGACCAAAATCTCTTACGAATGTTTCCCACACTTTGTTGAATCTATGCCACAAAGAATTAAGGCAGTTCTGAAGCCAAAAAGGGGTCCAACATGGTACTAGCAAGAAGTACCTAATAAAGTTTCTTATATTCAGAATCCCATATTTCCCATATTTCCAGGATATGTAACTGATAATAGGGATATGAGCCATCATTGGTCAGTCATGTAAGTGATCCCAAATGGATGCAGTGAATGTTGTTTTATTGTATTAAAGTCAGTTTTAAAGATTATACCTTTATTATTTCATTCTGTATTTTTTTTTTTTTAGTTTTCCCAAACAGTAATTTTATTATTTAGAAAACACAAACATTCCAGTACAGTCAGTCCCCTAGATGCGAACCTTCGACTAACAAGCTTTCAAATATGCAAATGTGCGTGTTCAATGAATTTTAAATCACTTAAATAAGTGCGAACTTGAAAACCGTGGTGGAATTCAAGTTGTGTGTCATCGCGGGTAGGTTAGTTCACATCTCTGGCTCTTAATGGAGGTGAGCAGAACGTTGTTGTTTACTCTGTCTCAGTCATATTCAGGCTTTATCAAGAAGTGATTGTGTTACCGACTGTCATGCTTGGGCAAAAAGAGGGAGATGAATACTAGAAGCCAGTACAGAGCCAGTCCAACACACAGCAATCAGGAAAGGCATAATACAAGCGCGAAGAAGCAGTGAAACCTATCATCACGCCAAACAAAAGAACAGCAGGATTTAAATAACCAAAGTAATGAGTCAGAAACTAGAAACAGCTAATTTTCTAGTTTCTATACGGTCACACAAATGTGACGCACTACACAGGGATGATGTGGAGGGAGCGATGGAGGATGGGAAGTGTAGTATGGTAGGACCATGACCGTGACACAGACTGTGTAGAGTACATACCTCCTTTTTGTGGTATTATTATTATTATATAAACTCAGCACATCTGGAATTAAGTGTAAAAGAACAGATGCTCTTGCTAAGAAGTGGTGAGCCATAACAGTGGACATTAAAATGAAAATAAGCAAGATCAAGTGTAGGAGACTAACGAGCTGGATGCTTAGACTAAATATGTTGGACATACGAACTTTTGGACATTTGAACCCCCTCTCAGAATGGTACTGGTTCATATCTAGGGGACTGAGAAATATATACATAATACATTTTTTACTGAAAGTGCTATGTTGCATATGGATAATTAGCAGCCTAATGACACACTGTTTTGTCATAACATTGCATACATTCTTGCTGTAATAAAGTAATAGACTTAAAGTATGACATGATTTTTACAGATTGGCACGTGGGATCCTGTAAGTGGCTTGAACATGACTGAAAGTCAAAAGGGGAAGATGGCGAATGTCACAGATTCTCTCACCAACAGGACCCTCTACGTTTCTACAATACTGGTAAATATATTTTTGGAGCCAAAACCTCTTCACAATACAGGTTTGAAAGTGGGGAAAAAAATATTGTGCACAAAAAATGTGTTTCCAGCTGTGTTTCGAGTTGGTGGAGTCCCACTGCTGAGCACCCATCCGGCTTCCACATTTACAATTACAGCATTTAGCACATGCCCTTATCCAGAGTGACTTGCAATTAAAAACAGTATTGCAAGATATTATATGGTCACAGTGGCTGGGTCTATGGTGTGCATACAGACTAGGGATCCCACCATGTGTTTCAAACTGTTTTCTGTATTGGTTGAGTGCATGTTTGGAAATAGTCATGATGTCTTGAGGATGCTGCTTAAACCATGAAAACTGTTTTATCTGAAATTCATTGGGGTGTCTTGAGTGTTGTGCATTGAATTGTAGTGTTTCAATATAAAATTAAATGAACATGTTGTTATAAAACTTGTTTAAAGTTACACAAAAACTCTTCACTGTGTGTATCAGGTGAAATGTCACTTAAAAGTTTGTGCAGCTGTGTTCAAGATACCAGAATTTGTTTTCTGCACAAGTGTTTTCACAAAGTACTCAGGCAGAGTATCATTTCACCATCGGCAATTGTAGCACAGCTCTACCTCACCCATCAGCATGCAGGAGAAGAAGGGTGAAGCAGATAAAGGAAGGATGGCAACTTTCTGTGTTTGAACTGTGCTACGTATAAGATAAACTTGATAGTTTTGTGCTTGATAGTTTGTGAACCCTTTCGAATATTTGAGATTTCTGCTTAAATACAGTAAACCTAAGATTTCAGATTTTCACACCAGTCCTAAACGTAGATGAAGAGAACCCAGTGAGACAATTGAGAACATCTGGTCATTTATTTATTGAGGAAAAAGATCCAGCATTACATATGTGAGTGGCTTGAGGGGACATTTAACAAATCTCTGCAGAACATCTTTAGCTCTGGAATGTTGGTGGGTTTCCTCACATGAACTGCTCACTGCACATCATTCCACAACATTTCAGGACTTTGACTTGGCCATTCCAAAACATTAACTTAATTTTTCTAAAAACGTTCTTTGATAGAATGACTTGTGTGCTTAGGGTCATTGTCTCGCTGCATAACCTTAAATTCTCTTGAGATTCAGTTCATGGACAGGTGTCCTGACATTTACCTTTACAATATTATCAGTATAATTCAGAAGTCATTTGTCCAAATGTCCAACAGGTCCAAACCATGATACTACCAAAACATGTTTCACAGATGGGATATGGTTCTTATACTGGAAGGTTGTGGTTTTTCTTTCTTCAGACATTTAAACTTCTCATTTAAACCAAAAAGTTCTATTTTGGTCTCATCCATCCACAAAATGTTGTTCCAATAATCTTCCTGCTTGTTCATGTGGTCTTTGTGGCCATGCGACTTAGCCATGTGGTCTGGCAAACTGGTTGCTTAGAGTTCATTTGGGACATAAGACTGTTACCAGCCTTTCTCTTAAAGTGATCTTTGTTGGTCGACCACTCCTGGGGAGGGTAACGATGGTCTCGAGTTGCCTCCATTTCTACACCATCTGTCTGACTGTGAATTGAAGTCCAAACTCTTTAGAGATGGTTTTGTAACCATTTCCAGCCTGCTAAGTATCAACAACTCTTTTTGAGGTCCTCAGAAATCTCCATTGTTCATGCCATGATACACTTCCACACACCTGTTGTGAAGAGCAGATTTTGATTATATCCCTGTACCTTAGATTCAACAGGGTGTCCGCTCACATGATTGTCATCCCATTGAAAACACCTGACTGACTTATTTCACCTTCAAATCCTAGTGTTTTAAAGAATGGAACCAACTCATATTGAGAAAGAAGAAAATTAATGGGGAAAAGAAATAAAAGAAGAGAAACATCCAAGGAAAATAAAAAGCATTCAAGAAAAAAATAGATAAATAAAAATAATATGTAAGGAAAGAAAGAAAGAAAGAATGATGGGCAATTATAGAATGAATGAAATGTAAGGAAAAAGATCATAGGAAAAAGACAAATAACTGAATACATTTATAATTGAAAAATAAATGAATATAAAGAAAAAAGGATAAAGAGAATACACTGAAGTGACAAACATGTCTGTTCTCTATACACTTAACAAAAAGAGGGATTCTAATATCTGAATTAACTCATGTATACATCAATGGTCAAAGCTCTTCACTGAAGAAAGTTATTTCACATCATACTTTTGAAATTTCTGGACTCTTACATCACTTGCAGTATTTTAGTGCAAGCCTTGTTGCTGTCTCCTCAGACTCTTTGAAGCACTGTCAATGTTTTAGCAAGAGCTGCTTCTTTGTAGAATAATAACAGTGATGGTTATTATGTTGATTGATGGACCCATGTTGAATGGGATATGTGTTAAAAACAAACAAAAAAGTAAATACCTGCTGGATTCTGTCCAGTTCAAACAAAGTTCCGGGATATTTTGTAGTAAAACTAACTTTTTAACTTTAATATTAAAGTTTTAGTCTTTAAATTTTTTATGTACTCATTTTCATTTATTCAATGCTTTTTATAATCAACACAGTCAAAAATCACTTTTACACTAAGCAGTGTCTACCCCAAAAACGAGCAAACAGAGTTGACAGTGGCAGGGAAAAGGCGTAAAGAAGAAATACAGACACACATTGGAAACTTGTCCTGCTCTGGGTGAGATCGGACAACAAAATTAAGTACTGAAAAGTATTTGAATATGGAAATGTTCACGTCTAATGCTTAGCATGTTAAACCAGCTCCAACCACAGAGGGTAAATGTGGTTGCCTCATGATAGCGACATAAATTTACATTTACAGCATTTAGCAGACGCCCTTATCCAGAGCAACTTACAATTGATACAGTCTTACAATCTGAGCAATTGTGGGTTATGGGTCTTGCTCAAGGACCCAACAGTGGCAGCTTGGCAGAGGTGGGATTTGAACCTTGGACCTTCTGGTCCATAGTCCAGTACCTTACCCACTAGGCTACCACAGTCCCATAAATGTGTGTGTGTGTAACTTGTAAAGAAGTTATTATTCTGAGAACTTGCTTGAGAACACTTAATTGTTCAACAGTGGTTTGGTACCTTATTTCAATTTGGGCCAATTTTTTGCAGTGTTTGTATGAATATGTACATTCATTGCAGAAATATAAAGGTTAGACTTGTTTTCAACCCAATGATTCCAAAATTCCTGCCCTTTTCTATATAGTCTCTAACTGTTCAACATTATAAAGAGTCCTAGGCATGAGAAGCAGTGAATTAAAATAGAATCCAATATTTGACTTCTAATTTACACTCCACATGTAATGCGGCAAATCAGAATGAATTAAACAGTACAAATCCTTCCCATTTCCGACAGGCGCCTGAGGTTCAAAGATGTCACAAATGAGCAAAAGAGTAAAAAGGGAGAAGGGATGGGAGAGAGGGGTAACAGGAGGGAGCTAAGTGATGAAAGTGAGTCTTTTCATTAAACTTTAATGTGTTCAGGTTTGTTGGAGCTCCCATTGAGCTTTTTTTGTGTGGAACGTGTTTATAATGGACTGTAAGCAAAATGCAAACAAGCTGGACATTTGATCTCAGCTCTTCAGGAGCCATCATGATCAAGAAGACATGTCCAGTATGGGCGAGCATAGCGCCTGCCACTGTCTCTGAAATGAGAACAATAATGACTACAGTAGCTATTGATCAGGATAGATATAATCTGAAAAATCTTATCTCCATTTTTATAAAACTAAATGGTTGGGAGAAATGAATAGATTTCTCCAAACCATCATGATGTTGTATAAAAATCAGTAAATCTCATTTGCTCTTAAAACTCTATGAAAAGTATTTGAAAAAACACTTGTTGTCACCAACTGTGTTATCCCACATTTAAGCAACACATTCCCTAGACCTTTTAATTCCATTCCTTTTCTATGGACAACCAAATCTGATCAGAATGCCACAGATGTTACACATTTGAACAAAAGTCAAATAAACCGGTTATCAATAATTTTGGGCATTTACCGTATTTTTCGGACCATAAAGCGCACCGGATTATAAGACGCAATATCAACGATTGACTGCTAACGGATCTATTTTCATACGTAAAGCGCACCGGGTTATAAGGCGCATTAAATGAAACAAAACTCTTAAGTTCCGTCGGAAACTCAGTTTGGTCTTTACCTGGCGCAGGGCGGCTTCTTGCTTCCTCCACTTCCGTATCATTGATCCGTTAATGTTGAAATCTCTTGCAGCTGCTCTATGTCCATGTTGTACTGCGTGACTGATAGCGCTGAGTTGAAATCCGCTTCGGAAAATTGAATGAATGAATGCACGTACCCTAATGCGAAGCACATACCGTATACTCCAGATGCTGCGCACTACGGTTGCCGTAAGCTTCGTAACTACCAAGGCCTTGCTAAAACATTTTGACAGCATTTTATGAGCGCAGTGTTACCTATACCAACGGTTCTAGGTCAGAAAGCTCAACAGAATTAATCATACATTAGACGACCGCCATTTTAAGGCCATGTCGATTTTGAGAAAGTTAAAGGATTTTAAGTGCGCCTTTATGGTCCGAAAAAATATGGTAGGTGTTGCCTGTATAAAGTCACAAAGCCTTGTGGTCAGTCAAAATGTCAATTCGCATAGTTCTGAATTGGACCAGTATGTAAACAAGATACTGAAGTCTCTCATTAGGGGGCTGCTATTTTGATTCATGACCATACCATAGCCCTACATGGTCAGGGAGTTCAAGAAAGCGGAATAGCTACAACTGTCTCAGCTCATGTGTACAGAAGCGGTAAGAACCCTCCTCCAACCACGCTGATTCAACCCCATTGTTGCATGAGCTGCAGTTAAAAAAGATGCTGTTGCATTATGTTTCTTAGAAACATAGGCATTGCAGCTGGATAGTGTGTGATAGAGGACAGCTCCACCCTGCACCTGCTAAATCACATGCTTATTTACTGGCATTCTGTGAAATTTGCTACTCATTTGCATGAAGTAAAAAAATAATTAAAATAAAATAAAAACCTCATGTTTTCATGCTCTATTTTTCAGTTTTTCAGCTCCCTTGATTATTTGCACACATTTTTAGCCAGTCTCTATAGAAAATTAATACAAAAATGCTTCACTTGGCAACAGAAGGGATTCTAAGCAAATCACATATGGTCATTGATCCACTTAATTTGGAAATAACATCTCAACAGAACTGAATAGAAGAATTGACATGGAATCAACAATTCTAAGTTATGTTTAGTGTCTTAAACGCTATACTTTGCTTATTAAAGCCCCTCAGTGCATTCATATTAAACACATGCCCTCAAATCAGTGAGACATGTTTCAATGGTGGTTAATTCTACATACGAACTTGAGGGATATTGATAGACAGGCATGTGAAGGATGATTGAAGAACTAAAGTAAGTGTTTAAATCAAATCATACAATCAAATAATAATAATTATTATTTAATATACATAGTGACAAAAAACTTTCATTGTGGGTTTGATTCCTGCAGTGTTCCTTACATTTACTTTTACATTTATTTCATTGCAGACAGTATAAACCCATGATGTTTCATGTTATGTTTCATGATAATATGAGGGCAATTTAGGGCAAGTAATGAGGTAAAAAAAATGATAATAAAAAAATAACTTCAGACAGGTCAAACAATGTCAACAGGTGATTATAATCATGATTTGGTACAAAAGCATTATCCACAAAAGGCTTTGAAGAGTAAAGATGGGCAGAGGATCTCCAGTTTATATTCTCAGTGCACTTTTCTGCATTAATGCTGCCATCACAGAAGTATAAGTGACCTTTGCCAAGGCCACTGACCCAACCCCAGACCATGACAAAGCCTGGCTTTTGTACTTGTTGCAGATAACAGTCTGGATGGTCCTTTTTGTCTTTTGGTCTAGAGCACACAGCCTGCATTTCTTCCAAAAAATATCTTGAATACTGATTGGTCTGACCACAATACACATTTCCACTGTGTGATGGTCCATCCCAGATGCTTCCATGCCCAGAGAAGTCAACACAGCTTCTGGACATGGCTAACATAAGACTTCTTTTTGGACAGTAATGTATTAAGTGGTATTTGTGAGTGTAAATCCGTATTGTAGTGCTTGACAAAGGTTTGATAAAGTAAGCCCTTACCCATGTGGTGATATCAGTTAATGATGAATGGTTTTTGATGCAGTGCCGTCTGAGGGATCAGAGATCATGCCTCTTCAGTTTAGGTTTATGCCCATACCCCTTACGCACTGAAATCCCTCCAATTTCCCAGAATTGTTTAATGATATTAAGCTTTGTAGTTGGAGAAATATGTAAATCCCTTGCAATCTTTCTTTGTGGAACATTGATTTTAAACATTTCAGTTATTTTCTTACATATTTGTTGACCAATGAGCAGACATCTGCCCATCTTTGCTCCTCAAAGCCTTTCATGGATACTGCTTTTGTACAATTTTGATTAAAATCACCTGTTTGAAATTACATCATTATTAATTTTTTTTTACCTCATTACTAGCCCTAAATTGCCCTCATGCCAACTTTTTTGGAATGTATTGCAGGACTGAAATGTAGGAATGGATGTTTATTAACAAATTAAATGAAGTTGACTAGGAAAAAAACCTGAAATATCATAGGTTCATACTGTCTACAATGAAATAAAAGTCAAAGGAAATGTAAGGAACACTGATGTATATATTTTTTAATTTGAATTTTCCATACCGTCCCAACTTTTTCTGATATTGCATGTATATAAAATCCTCTCTGAAGGGTTGGAGTTATTCAGGGGGCGATCAAATGGCTTTACTGGCTGTAGTCATGTTTTCAGTGCATTCTTCTACTGTATCTTGAAGCGTCTTCCATGTTTTAATGGCACATTCTATGAATGAGAATGTTTCCCCTCACCGCTCTATCTGTTGCACTGACAGGTAGGTCTTCTGAATCTGACTCTTTTCAAGCTGTACAATTCAAATCATGAATAGAAGACTCTCCTCAGGTTTTCCTTTTTTGTAACTCTAGCATTCACACAAAATGGAGCTCAGCTAAGGGTGAACCCACTATTCAGCCCCGGAGATGAGTCACAATATGATGTGTGTGTTTAAAAACCTTCGACCATGGCGAGTTATTGCTGCTGCATTTCTCACTCAACTGCAGCTGTGTTACCATGGCAATACACACGTGCAGACAGAGCTTGATGACATACTGAGCACAGTGGGGACATTTGATGATGCCATAGGACATGGAAAATGATATCTGCTGCTATATTAGAGACAAGATGCCTTGGGGAACAGGAAGGTACCATTTATAAACAAAAGGCCATTCTGACTGCACCTTAAAGGCACCCAAGTGAACTGTGCATTCAGCAAAAGGCTCCCATATAAGAAGTAAATGCTTCCACCAGCTCCATGTTTTTACTTGGGTCCCAGGTACAATACAGATCTAAAAACAGCATGGATCAGAGTTAAATAAATAAGTAAATCAGTTCATAACTCTGAACCACCCACTTCCTGTGTTGACTACACTTTTTATTTGCAAAAGCTACCTTAGGGAGTTAATGTTAGGAAATATACAGCTGATGGATGGCGGTTTATTTCTTTACAAATTGCTAATAGAATTTTTTTTTGTTTTGTGCATTGACTAGCTATGCAAGACTTCCATAATTGTTTGGTCACCCATCATGGATCCTGTATGCTATGTCGTAAAGTAATGGGCGCTGTTTTGATAGACAGATCCGTCTAGGAGGTGGATGTATTTATACTTGTTTAATATGTGATTACACAGTCTCTCAAACCTCTTTCTGAAATGCTGGGAATGCAAATTAAAACTGATTTAAATGTCAAGTTAATTTACACATGCATTTTATTTGGCTTAGTCCTATCCAGATACTATCCAGATGCTCAAGACCGATGAATTGATCTAGTAATAACAGCCTTAGTGGGGCACACAAGTCCATAAGGTTAACTTACAGTGGTGCATAAGTTAGAAGGTAGTACGTGTGGGCGATTATGGTAAAAATATTATTTCATGATAATTAAAGTCATTTACACGATATACGATATTTGTCACGATACATATCCTTGTAGACGAAATACATCAGTAGTAGTGACAGATTCTTAAAAACTACTATTCAAATATTACCCCATACTTAGTAATGTGATTTATATTCACAATGTGCTGCACTTCATCCAATTAAACGGGACTAATTACACTCTTTATAATAAAACATAGTTTTTCAGTGTTCTTTAAGCACTGACAATATCCTTGATATGCTCAGAACAGCTTATCATCTATCACAATCACAAAATTTATCACAATACAATAAAATTTTCTTATATTGCCCACCCCAGTAGATATGCTGTGATAAAGCTTTTGGCTTTATAGGATTAGCACATAAGACATAGTGAATCTTATGATTCTGGAAACACACAAAAGCTTCATGACTGCTTATGAAATAGGTCTCGTCAAGCTAGGACTTGAGCTTTGTTTGAAGATGAATTAACATTAAATTTCATAGTTAATTGTACTATGACAAATATCATACTTGAAGTGTAACTGTGCAGAATGAATTAAAAGGTAACATATAATGCCATCTATTTGTGCATTAGCTTTGATGTCTTCAGTTAGAACCAAATCATGAACTCCATGTTTGAAAACATGGTACTAATTGCCTTTCATTGCTTTTGTGATATACACATTGCCTTTAGTTTTCTTTTATATAGACTAATCAGTCCATAACACCTCACTCCACATCCTAAATGTCCATTGTTGGCGTTCTAGTGCTTTTTGTCTATTTCCGTTTCTCAGCAACAGCTTCTTGACAGCTACACATCCTGTCAGACCCAAATCATTGAGTTATCTTCTTAAGATTGACAGAAACACTTGTGGATTTTTTTTTAGATCTCAAGCAACAGTGAAGCTTGATTTTCTCCTGCCTCTCAAAAACAAAAGCTGTAAGCACTGTATATCTGATAGTGACTTTTTCAACCAAGCTGACATGGCTGGGCCCTTGACCAAGACCCATTAACCACTCAAATCACTTGCCTGGTACATACTGCATAATGTAATATTATCATAGAGTTAATCGCTTTTGTATAATTTAGTGGTAAATATGTTTTCCAATTCGTTTTATGCTTTTGATAAACAAATAATTTGGGTGATTAGATCATTTTGACAAAGAATTCAATTAAAGATTTGAGTGCAATACTCTAAATGATCACGCATTTATATTACTGAATTGGCACTCCCTCTATTTTGTACAAAGGACTACCAAAAACAGAGTCAGAAGTTCTGCTATGGGTTGATGATGCAAATCCATTGGTCGTAGTTCTAAACATCCAAATCTGAAGGTTTACCTAAACTGAAGGTTGTGGTGAACTGCAGTGAAAATTAATACAATTCACTTGCGAAAGATTGTGGATAAAAAGCTAGTGTGATTAGTTAACTAGGAGAACTAGCAGGAGAAGCACATAGCAACAGACCAGCCAAGTGTCACTCAATTGCAGTGACCGCTGGCTACTTACAGTGACAGAAGGAATAATGTTTGGCATCCTAAAGCAGTTAGGACTGGTGAAACATAAATATTCAAGATGGATTACCTTTATGCAAATAAGCAGCAAATCAATAAAACCCCTAACCCAGTTGAGCACAGTGAAGTGCTTTATGTTTCCTAGTGTGAAACATTTGTGTTTTTCTTGGTTCGTTTCACACAATCATGTCTTACTGAGAAAAAGTAAATACTGACTATTACAATTAAAGTTTATTTATTTAATAAAATGAATAATCAGTAGCAATACTTCACTTAAACACTCAACAGTGACTTTACAGAAAGCTCAGCCTAGAAGCTAAATGACCAAGCCACAGATTGCAAGGGGAATGTCCCTACGATGGATGAGAAAGAAACCTTAAGATGAACCAGGATCAAATTATGTTCCAGCATCCATTGGGTGAGACCAGACAAAAGTTTAGTGTTCTTAAAATACGTAATCCACACAGGAAGCAGGGCAAAAGTCAGGGCGTATGTGGCGTTCGTTACACTTGACAAAGTCGAACTAACACCTTGCACCGAGCGTCTACCGCTACCTTTTTATGCTACCTAATGCAGCTCTAGTGAATATCCAATCCGGGTCCCATGATCTGTGAGAGGTCCCCGGATTGGTTGGCGGCACCCACGTGACCCGTCGGAGAACCATGGGTGATATGTTCATGCTTGCTCGCAGCTGAGGTGAGCATGCAGACAACATGTGCAAGACCGTGGGGCTTGACATTATCTCTAAAAGGTTATTTGAATGGTCAAATGGTAATAAACTGAATCAACAACTTCCTTCAACTTCCTTCCTATACAGTATATGCCTAGTCTCGATGTAACCTTGTGTGTCTGTCGCTAAAATGGCTATTGTTGCCAATAAATCCAAATAAACAAATCTGGCTCCAACTGTACATGGATAACAAACTTCTTCTGCAACTGAAAGCAATGTGAGGATTGGTCAGAACATTTCTGATCTCCGATCACTTAGCACTGGAACACCACCAAGTGTTCTATTCACTCTTCATGAATAATGTGTCTCCAGTAATGCATCTGTGAAGTTGATCAACTTTGCAGTTGACATGAGTGTGATTGGTCTCATCACCAATGGTATCACCAGGAGGTTCAACAACCTGCTTTTTGGTGTAGCCTTGTTAAGAGCTCAGAACAACCCTGAGCTCTTAACAAGCTGGGTAGCACCATCGTCTCACAGCAAGAAGGTCCTGAGTTCTATCCCAGGGTAAAGCGACATGGGTTCTTTCTGTCTGCATGTCCAACCTGTGTCCATGTGGGTTTACTGCGGCTTCTCCTGTTTTCTCCCAAAGACATGCACTAGGTTAATTGATTATGTTAAATTGGCCCAACCTGAGAGTATATATGACTAGTCTTAATGTCACCTTGCGTCTGTTGCTGAAATGGCCATTGTCACTAATAGTGACGTTAAATAAATCCAAACAAAACAAAATAAACCCATAGAGATGCACATATTCCCCCTATCCAGTCATCCTTAATTAATAATTGCCCAGTGAGCACAATTATATTAAAAATATAATGGTCAATATTCTGGGAACTACGATCACATGAGATATCAAGCCCATGCTATATTATTGCAGTTCCACACTGCCATAACAGAAGTCATCCTTACGTCTATCTGGTTTGGTGCAGCACCCTCAAGTGAGTAGAAGCTGCAGAAAACTATCATTACTGCTAGGAAGTTAATCAGTTACAGTTTGTCACCATTTTTACATGGGACCTGTGCATCACCAAGACAAACTAGCAAGAAGGAAAAATCATCAATGACACCACGCACCAATAACAAGGAATCTTGCAGTAAATATTTTACAGATACCTTTACAGAACCTTGGTTTCTGCTCTGGCTAGTCACATATTATAATAATAATTATTAATGATAAATAATAAATACTACTATTTACTAGTATTACTACTGATATCACTAGTTTTGATTTTTTTTGTTTGTTTGTTGGATTTATTTTATTTTTTTTACTTTATTGCTGTTATTCTTTATCACATGTTCACTCTGTACC
This sequence comes from Ancistrus triradiatus, assembly GCA_025084515.1. Lineage (NCBI taxonomy): Eukaryota > Metazoa > Chordata > Actinopteri > Siluriformes > Loricariidae > Ancistrus > Ancistrus triradiatus. Next base: position 110,576 of record JAJAGP010000737.1, on the reverse strand, counting down.
CTGAGTGCAGTCGGCTGCTTTTTGTAAATCCACTGTATTATATACTACAGCTGAGTCTACCCTTTCTACTTAAGGTGCAATAACTGTTATTTGAGGTGATATAGGTGTATACTGTACATTAGGCGCAGTATTCATATATCAGCATATTAGGTCTAATCTTGAATCTTAGCATGGCCATTATGTTGTGTTTTCTGGGATGTGTGTGCAATGTATTGTGCTGTGGCCAAACACCAAGAAAAATTCCTAATACACGTAATGTATATGGAAAATAAATTATTCTGATTCTGCTCTAAAAACCCGAGGACCAGGCAGAAAAGATCAAGGCACCGTATTGTGTGTTGTGCATAAAGAGAAAATTGCTGCGTTCGTTTGTGTAAATAATAAGTTAGACTGGCTGATAGCAGCTCATCATTGGTTCATTTTACCATTGTGTATATCTGTCAGCAGGAAGAGGTGAGGGCGGATGTGTGCTTATCTTTCTTTTGACACGTTCCACTGGCACAGAACACGTCCCTGGAGCATCTCACTGCTGGAAAACGATTGCTCACAGAGGCATCTGATAGAGCAACCTAAACAGTCTCGCTGGGGAATGTCTAATACAACCTAAAATAGTGTAATTCACTGCAGGCTACACATATTGATAAAAAGAAGCACAGCATGATGACATATAGTATGAAAGAGAAAACATGATTATTGGCATCCTGAAGCTGTTCATTTTATAGAGAATTAATTAATATGCAGATGTATTACAGATATGTTTTTTTTTTCCCCAGATATTCTGGTTTCCTGATACATTACAAAAAATAAGTTGCATCTTTTAGTGTCTCTAAATTGTCCAAGTGTGACTGAGGGTGTGTGTGTGTGTATGTGTGTGTGGCCTAAGAAGGATCTGTGCCCTGTCTAGGGTTGCCTTCTTGTACCATATGCTACTGGTTAGGCCCTGGTTCCCTGTGATTCTGAATTGGATTAAGTGAGTATGAAATGAATTAAACAAATGAGTAATATTAAACCTCCAACAAACAAAATCAATAATAATGCATTTTGTCAATGGATGTTCGTCAATCATTTACGTAGGTAGCATGTAGCATGATTATGATAAAGTTTTTTCTTTTCTTGAGGAATACAGGATAAGATGGCTAAAGCTGACTGTCTGATGCAATTGTAGAAATGCTTGCAGCTGTATGTGAGATAAATACCTGTTCGAGAGAAATAATTGCAACCCCAAACCAGAAAAAGGTGGGACGGAATGAAAAATGCAGAAAAAAAAACAAGTGTACTGCGTTTATTTACAGGACAGAGAATAGTGCAAACAGGCTATGGGCAATGCTAATGATAAAACTGGTGCTACACACCGAATCAAACAATGACAACAAACAAAGACAACAATAAAGCTAACTCCACTGTACGTAGTGCAACTCAACCAACATTCAGATGTGATATATATATATATATATATATATATATACATATATACATATATACATTGTGAAAACAAACACACTGCTAACCATAAACACTTAACAAACATCACAATGGAACACGGTGCTATTCATCCAAACAATATGCTTACAGGTTAAAGCTAACTAAGAAACTACACAGCCAGGAAAAGCTAACATGTAAGACATAGGACCAGACAAGAAACAACATCAATGAACCACCAACCAGAAACAAAACAAGCCGCATAGCAAGAGTCAAGAAACCACATACATTTGATGGGACCAGACAACCAGATGAACAGGAAGTGAGGTGTATATATAGAGAAAAACCATCAGGTGGCAAGGGCAGAGGAGACAACAACAACAACAGAGTGTGATGCCATGGCAGATTCGGTGTGATGCCATGGCAGATGATGTGGCTCTCCAGCAATTATCATCCTGACACTTACATTTACTTTGACTTTATTGATTTTGATTTTATTACAGACAGTAGTTAATATTATGTCTGGTCAGTTTGTTAATATAGCTTACATACATTCTTGTACTTCAGGCCTCCAACACATTCCAAAAAAGTTGGAACACCCATGATCTCCAATCCCTCATATGGCACTGCATCAAGATCTGTCATTCATGAATAGCTGATATAACCACATGGGCAAGGCATTACTTTGACAAACATTTGTCAAGCACTACAATACAGAGTTACATTCACAAATGCCACTTAATATTGTACTCTTCCAAAATGAAACCTTATTCAGCAGTGTCAAATTGTCTTCACTTTGGGGGATCTGGAATGGACCAAAACACAGTGGAAATCAGACAAATTAGTATTCCATATCTTTTTTTGTTCCTTTGTTTTTGGAAGAAATGGAAGCCGTGTGCGCCAGACCAAAGTCGAAAAAGGCCATCCAGACTGTCATCAGCCACAAGTCCAAAAGCCAGAGTTTGCCATGGTATGGGGTTGTGTCAGTGCCCTTAGCAAATTTCATTTACACTTCAGTGATGGCAGCATTAATGCTGGAAGGTACAATGAAATTTTAGAGCATCATTTGCAGCCTTCAAGACAACATCTTTCCCAGGGATGTCTATGCAATGTTTCAACAAGGCAATATAAACCACATGCTGTACACATTACAAAGGCATGGCTGTGGAAGAAGCAGGAGTACTGGACTGGCATGTCTGCAATGCTGACCTGTCCCAAATAATAAATGTGTGGATAATTGTGACATGAAAAATGTGAGAACAATAACTCCGTAATGTTGCGCATCTTCAGATGTGTTTGCAGGAAAAAATGGGACAGAATAACACACTTCATTGCTTGGTATCTTCAGAACCAAAACATCTTTTAAGGGAGTAGGAATGGCAACATTACAAAGTGGTAAATGCTTTACCGTTCAAACTTTACTTGAAATGTTTTGCAGGTCTAAAATTCAGGAATGGATGTATATCAATAAATTAAATGAAGTTGACAAAATAAAACATAATTTATTGGGTCAAAAGTCAAAGTAAATGTAAGAAACACTGAGACTTTGTTAATATTTGCATTTTTTCATACTGTTCCATCTTTTCCTTATTTGGGTTTGTACGTTATCAGAAACAAATCACCTGGTTGTTATGGAGGATGACGAAGAGCAAGAAAGAGAGGTTAGGGACCTTTGCATTATCCACACTCTCTGTCTCTGCTCCAACGTATCCTCAGCAGAGGATAATAACTATAGTAAATGTATCACAATATTCAATATTTTATTTCCATGTGTTTAACCCTAGTCACGGTTGTGGGAGGTCCGGCGCACAAATTCAGGCAAGCACTGGATGAGAGTCCATCACAGGGCTTATTAATCCTAATACATATCATACTTTTGGTGAGAAGTTTGCACCTAACATTAGCCACTAAGTTTTGTGTGTTTTTTTTGTTTTTTTTAATTAATATAAAATACATTTATTAAAGTATTTAACATGGACCATTTATGGTTCAAATGTAAATCTTTAAAGCTTCACAAATAAATTGTCTTAGTTAAATGTCTATCAAGGACTACATCATTTGCCTTCAAGTTTTAAGTATTATAATGAAATTATACATTTGGTATATCCGGTTTTAAGTGATCAAAGAAAAATACAGTTTCTGGGTTATTTTTGTCTTCACATTTTATCCCTGATAATGGTTACAAGGGGGTTCCAGCACCTGTGGCAGAGAACACAAGGCATAGGTATAAGCGCGCCCTAGACAGTGCATCACAGGGCTGAGACGGAATTGCAGTTACAGTGCCAGAGATGATCCTCTGACCAGCCTCAACTAGTTATGCCCACAAGATGGCAAAAGCACCGCCTCAAACCCTCAAATCCGCCTCAAATCCAGGTCCCTGCAGTGGTGGGCTAAGTTATTATACTGCTGCGTCACCCTTGCTGGTTTTGTTTGTTTGTTTGTTTGTTTGTTTTATTTTTTCATGTATTTGTTTTAGGGCTGCAACAACGAATCGATAAAATCGATAATAATCGATTATTAAAAGTGTTGGCAACGAATTTCATTATCGATTTGTTGTGTCGCATGATTTATGTTTCCCTCGCCTTGTCATATCCGCTTACGTTACTTGCGGCACTTTGTCAACGCTGGAAAAAAAATATGAGCGAGTTGAACGAAGGTAGGCGGAGCCGATGCAGAATCTTCAAAATAAGTTAGCATTAAGAATTAAATACATTCTACAAATGAAACATGACCGACGCAGAGAAGAAGGTTTGGTTTTAGTCCTCAAAAGTGTAGGAGCACTTCATGCTTCACACACCTAAAAAATGTGCAACATGTAAGCTTTGCAAAAGTCATTTGACCTGGCATGGGAGCACCATGGTGAGCCCTCGAAACAAAAACATCTTGGAGTCACCGATGAGGATGAAGGGAGCTCAACAACAGCGTAAGTCACCACAATATCCCGAGTTTGTTCCGTTTTGAAGTGAGGAAACGTAACGGCACTCGCACTATGCGGCACAGCACGGTTGATGCTGTTTTTTGCTTGTTAGCTGGATAATGACAGTGATGGAGTTAACAGAGACAGATATCCTATATTGCCCAGGCTAGCCAAGTCCTATTTATGCATTCCTGGTACTTCAACACTGTCTGAGCGTTTATTTTCTGCGGCAGGAAATCTAGTCTCTAAAAAGAGAGCCAGCTTTAGCCTGGAGCATGTTGACATGCTAATAGTTTTGGCTTGCAATGCAAAGTTTCTAAAGAAAGGGAGTGAATGAGTTTGTATGTAGTGTTTGCATCAGAGATGCACTTATTTTTCCTTATTGTTTAATTTGTTATTTTAATTTATTAATAAATTTAATTTATTATTGTTCATTTATTATAAGCACTTATTTGCTCTGTTATTTAATGTTATATTTCTAAATAAAGACATGGAAAGGTTTTTTTTTTTTTAATCCGATTCAAAAAAATAATCGACCGATTAATTGATTATTAAAATAACCGTTAGTTGTAGCCCTAATTAGTTTATTATGTATGTTTTTCTTTCTTATATTAAGATGTTTTATATACCATATATAAATATCACTGGAATGATATTATGCAATATTTATGCGTATAAATACTTTTTGCTAAATAGCCATGCACTTTCCTTTGATATGTAAATATCATCATGTTCATTTTGTCATTATCTGTATATAATCATATTCAAAATATAAATTATTATACATGCTTGCTTGTTAAGGAATGCAGGTAGAGAAACAGATGTGGTGTGTGTCTGTAGCAGTTGGTTCCTAATGCGTGAGCTGTTCCCTTTGGTATTCACCGCAGTATCAGCTCATCTTATCTGAGTTTGAAAGCATATCTGTTGAGTGGACAGAGCAGCTCAAATCTGCACCACTGGTCCTTACTGCGAAGTGCACAGAGCAGCAGATTTGGTGGATTATCTCTTATTATGGCCACAGTATCACGGCTTTTTCTGATACCGAAAGTGTGTGCGTTTGTGCATGAGTGTGTTGATCTCCTTAGTAGCAGTGGAGCTTCTATCCCCTCTGTGCCAGATGTAAGTCCATGCAACCAAACCTCAAAGCCCTGTCAGACACACATCAGCCCCTTCTCTTAGATAGTGAGTCGAGCTTAGAGCTGTCTTTCTCTCTGCAGGAGGAGCCTTATGTGATGTTCAAGAAGTCCGACAAGCCTCTGCATGGTAACGATCGCTTTGAGGGCTACTGCATCGACCTGCTGCGGGAGCTGGCCAATATCCTGGGCTTTGTGTATGAAGTGCGGCTGGTTGAGGACGACAAGTATGGAGCTCAAGAGGAGAGCACAGGCCAGTGGAATGGCCTGGTTCGTGAGCTCATGGACCACGTGAGTTTCAGCCTCTGTTTAATAAACCCTTATTATAAACTGTACATGAACAAACATATGACATTCCTTCTATTTATCTGCTTTGACTATTTCCACCACACGTTGCTAACAGGTGGATAGCATCCAGCAAATAATGCAAATTCTATGGACAAACACTGGCAGTTGAAAGGACTAATTAAAGAGCTCAGTTTAAAGAGCTTTCAACCAAGGCAACATCACATTTCTGGCCTGATAAAGCTCATCTGGTTGACTGTAAATGGTATTATGAAGTGGAACCATGTTACATACATTAGGTTCATATTAATCATCTGTCATCAGTTGCAGATCTCAGTACTGATTTCAGACTAGCTCTGTCAGCAACGTCAGAGCTGTTTGTTTATGCTTCCATGTCTACACACAGCCATGGGATTTTCTTTCACAGCACCAAGCGTCATCTTGAGTGGATAAAAGCACATCAATGTTGGGCTCTGGGACAGTGGAAACATGGTTAATTAAGTGTCAAACCATGCTTCACATTCTATAGTCCATAAAGGAATGGTTTGCCAACTTGGGTGGAGAACTTGGCTGGGATGCACAAAGAACTGACTTTTACTCCATCAGACACCTTTGAGATTCATTGGAATGCCATCTATGAGTCAAGACTTATTGTCCAACATCAGTGCCTGATCTCATAGTTAGTACTTGCTCAGAAGACTGAAGGTCATTGTAGCAGCAAAGTGGGGCAGACTAGCATAGCATAGCATCCCATTGTACCCCAGCATATACAGAGTCATGGGGGATGGTCTGGAGCCTAACCTGGAATTCACTGGGCACAGTTGGAGGCACACCCTGGATAAGTATAAATGCACCACTGACCTTGATGTTGCAAGCCCTAAGGCTTGCTCAGAGGAACTGCAGTTTCCATCAGCCACATCTTACCACTGAACCCGCCGAGCTAGTGGGGGAAAATAAAACTCAATTTTAATATACACATTTTTCTATACTTTTTGGTTGTCTACAAACCTGTGTATCTGTATTTGGAAGATACACAGGAGAAAGCTAGTATATTGATACCTCTAAAGCTTGTTGGAGGAGGTTTCACAGACTTTGTCAGTATTTCCTGGGATGAACTTGATCCCTTAGTTTCAGTGAAGGGAACTATTTAATGGTAGAACAAGACGTACACTCTTCTGTGTTTCCAAATAACTGAACTACTGTATATAACAAGCTAGCAGACTTGTCTCGCAACCTTCGTGATTTGTCCTAATACTCTAGTTGTAAGGATGTGTTTCCTACAGTTCCCAAAACTAGATAGCAAGCCTTCCTAAAAAAGTAGAGGCTCTCATAGTAGCGAAGGAGGAAACGACTATGAATAGTATTGACTATCAATAGTGAACAGGCATATGCAGTATGTGATGTGTGGGTGTCCACATACTTTTGGCCATGTCACTTATTACGCTGCAGGAAATGGATATGCTGTCACCTTTCCTTTAGTACAAAATGATTATGAATAAGATGTATGAGGAAGATGTAGTAATGTGAAATATTCGAACACTAGATACAGAATGCAAACCGAGCAATGCTTCTGGCATGAATCCCCCTCAACCGACCTTCTCTCTCACTCACACACACACACACACACACACATACACTGCCATAGCCTGCCTTGTTAGGCTTGACAAAATAAGTACCAGATAGAAATGAGCTCCACATAGGCCACAAACAGTCTTCGCACAGCCCATATTTAATAGTTGGCCCCATTACAGCAAATCCCAGGTCTTCTGCTGTTCCAACCATCTTTTAGACACCCGATCTATTGATCATGTACTGATCATGTGGTGCAAAAACAAACTATTCAACAAGCCTCAAAGGATGATGGGAATTGGATATATTCTGCAGGCACTCCACCCTGCCTGTGTGCTTCATCTCCCCTGACAAGTGCAAGACAGATTCTAACTGGTCCAGACAGGCTTCCACAGAGTCTGCTGTTTGAAATATGCACACAAGCAAAGAACACATCGAGGTGTGGAATATTAAAATACTCTGCCAACAGAATGGGAAAAAAAAAAAAAAAACTAAGCTAAAAAAAGAAGTAGCTAGATGGCAACTGATCACACTTAATTTGCATTAATTTACCTCCTATGAGAATAATTACAGACAATCTCATAATTTAATTATTTAAACCCCAAGGTTTTATTTTGTTAGGGCCAAAAGGCACTGATCTTAATAGCTAATACATTTTCAGAAGAATGGAACCACCTGAGCTTCTGCTGTGATTTAGACAGTTGACAGTTGAAATTCATTTAATTTTGAATAATGGGTTGCAGTCTCACTGGGTGAAAGAGTATATATTTATTTGAGGAATTATCAAATTGACATTGTGTTAAGTATACACAGACGGAGTGAAGTTGGCAAGGTTCAAGGTATGTTAGTCTCACATTTGCACTGTTAGTTGGATCCCCAACTGGACCACCATAGATCAGCTACTATTCTCAGTAGACTCAGCCTTACATGGACACTGCTGTTGTATCAAATCATGGTTACAATCACCTGCTGACATCACCAGTTTGAAATCACATCAGTATTTAGTCTTGAAATGTGCTGAAGGTTTGGATGTATGAATGGATGTATATTAACAATGAAATGAAGTTTACCAGACAAAACATGAAACATCTTGTACTGCAATACAATACTGTCTGCAATGAAAGAAAAGTAACAAACACTGTGTTATTTTTATTTGCATTGTCCATACCATCCCAACTTTTTGGGGTTGTAGAAACATTTTAGTGTGATAAAGTTGTAGGCTTTACTTTTAGCTTTAGAAATATTGATTGTTAGTGTGAACACCATTGCCTCTATGTTGATAAACCATGCAACTCCTGCTTTATTTCACTGATTTGATAACGATGTAATTGGAAATTGGTTTGAGGGTAAAGAATGGCATTTTTTCCAAGGCACTAGTTTCGCACTACTAAAAAGCAGAAGTTACTATTTATATTATATTATATTATATTATAGTATATTATACATTCCATTCAAACATTCCATTCATGTTTTTAATTATTATTATTTAGAATTCATCTTTTTTTTATTTGAAATTTAGAGATGAAGCAGTCACATGTGGTCCACCCATTTACTCATATGAATGTACAATGTACAGTGGGTGCATGAAAGCTTGAGTCCTTTAGAATGTTCTAGATTTATGCATAATATGACCTAAAACTATCAGATTTTCTTTCAAGTCCTACAATTAGATAAATAGAACCCAATTAAACAATAAACATACGTTTGCCACCTACAGCTATGTAATATTTGATCATTTTCCTCAGTAAATAAATGTCCAAGCATAATATTTTTGTCACATTTGTTCAGTTGGGTTCTTTTTGTCTACTTTTAGTACTTGTGTGAAAATCTAAAATTCTGAAGGTTTCACAAACTGTCATGCATCTCTGAAAAAGAAATGGTTATTTGCTCATGGTTTAAATTCTGAAATAATGGAATTGTATGATAATGCTGCTGGGTTTCTAAATTAGCTGTATAATTGGGACGAGGTAAATAATCATGATTATCATTTTGGCCATTATTATGCAGCTCTAATACATACAGAAAGTGTTTCACAAAGCAATTGCAGTTTGTAATTATGTGTGCACCAAGCAATTAATTTGATTACATGACATATGACGACGACCAGATTGTGCACTTTATTCTTCTCCTTGTATGAAATATACGTTTAATTCTCTGTTATTCGTGACCTAACCTCACACTGAATCCCATTGGATCTGTAATAGTATTGTAAGATAAACCTGTTTTCATTAAGTACTTTAACTGCTGAGCCAGCAGAAGCTAAATCAAGCTCTCAGAGAGAAACAGTGAGAAGTAAATGGGTGAGTGTGTGGGGATGGGAGGGACTTTAAATTTAAACTTAAGTGCTGTCGGACAGTGGGTGGGGTGTAAAGATTCTGTTTTCTTAATTTGATTGCCTCTAAATACTTCCTAGCCCTGATGGACGGCCTATCACTCTTTCTCCTATGTCTTTTATGTTGACAGAAAGCTGATCTTGCAGTGGCTCCCCTGGCCATCACATATGTGCGGGAGAAAGTCATCGATTTCTCTAAGCCCTTCATGACACTGGGGATAAGTATTCTGTACCGCAAGCCCAACGGCACCAACCCGGGCGTGTTCTCCTTCCTCAATCCTCTCTCCCCTGACATCTGGATGTATATTCTGCTGGCTTACTTGGGTGTCAGTTGTGTGCTGTTTGTCATAGCCAGGTAACATGCCAGTTCTGCCAATCTCAGTCACACATGCAGACATTATCTAGCACCTTATTCTGCATTCATGGCGGCAGTGACGCAACACGCTAAAGTCGTTGTCGGTGAGAGTTGGGTACTTTTGCTGTGAAGTAGGTGAGGAGGGAACATGTAAAAGATAAGCAGTAATGACATTTAGGCAGTTGTGTAAAGTACACTTGGACTCACTTCATTCTTCCCACAACATCTTTGTCTTCTCTGGATATTCATACTTAGTCAAGATGGAAGATATTAGGAAATTGTTTGTGTTGATTCCTGGCTGGGTTTAATTAGAGCATTGATTTGTAGTAAGTTAAGAAAATTAATTATCTTAACTCACCATGGCTGCATCTCAAATCTTATAATGCTAAAGTAAAATAGTAGTAACATACTACAATATATTAAATATATTACGTTCTGTGAAATTGCACATTATGCGATCTGAACTATGTCCAACACCATATTATACACCATACTTAACAATGCTATGGGTGTACCATGTATTGACTAAATAGCCAAGATACTGCTGTGTTTCCCATACACTAATTTATTTAATATCAACAATGACTGCAACATATTGATTTTCTAGTGTTTTACTATCTAAGATGGGTAAAATCTTATCTCACTGTAAAGCTGCGTATAGCGCATTGCTTTGCTCAGCCCATCCTTACCTGGCGTGCTCTCTCTCTGTCTCTCTCACACTCTCTTTCTCTCTCTCTCTCTCTCACACACACACACACACACACACACACACACACACACATTTATGGAATGAGAAACTTTTGTTTGAGGGTTTTTTATGGAACAACGCAACATATTTCCCGTTGTGTTTATGATGCAGGCAGATATTTCAAAAGATAGCAGGGAACTTAAATGTGCATTTAAGTCCGGTGTGCTGCATTGCAAAGACACAGATTCTGCATCTCTTCTTGTTTCTCCACTTATTTATCTGATGTCCTGTGTTACGATGAAGTTCTTCATATTAAATAAGTATAACTGGACTGTTAGAGTTGATATCTGTAGAAACCTCCAGATGAGGTCATTCACTGCAGCACGCAGTCTGTGGTTTGAGATGCAGCCCATGTATATGTGTTGTTGTTGTTGATTAATTTGTTGTCATACCATTTTATAGGAAATTCTACTGGTTTCTTCAGTGTTGTATAATGTGCATCTAGCTGCAGAGAAAGAACAACCACTCGTGCAGATTTTTTTGAGAGACAGAATTTAAGAAAAAGCAAAGTATAATTCACTGCTGGTCTGAAGATAGGATTACTCTCATTCCATTAATAAGCTATTATTAAAAACATTTTTCCTTGATCTCTTATTATTACAATTCAACCTTGAACCTCACCTACTTAGATGTAGCTTTACCACCCTTGGCTGTGGATGCATGAAATGCTTAAATGCTAAAAAAAACATGCTTATAATGTTGGCACTGATATGACATGTAAGAATAGGCTATGTCCTGAGGAAACAGCCTCTCCTGGCAGCTTGGCAGAGGAAGCAATCCCTCCAGTATGAATAGCACAAAAGGGAGAGGTGACTCCTCTGACCCAGATTGAGAGGGAAAGCATGAGCGAGTCCTTTTTGGACAGTGCACCCGGGGATGTTAAGCGATTCCTCTGCTTTCTCATCCTTTTTATAATGACAAGATGCTGCCTCTAAGTGCTTAGCACAAATAACACAATTGGAGACGCGAAATCAGCGGGAATGAGTGTGAGAGGCAGAAAGAGGAAACGAGAGAATGTGAATACTTCACTATAGGTGTGAGTGACAGTGTTTGGCATTTCTTGGTGTGAATGGCAACCTCCCTCATCCCTCGTCTCTCCTAGTGTCTCCAGTTTGTATTTGCTTTTCTCTTTGGATGTTTCCACACTCTGCTTCAAATGTCCTTGGCCACATTCACTGTCACTTCTGAAAGGCATGTGTTTCAAGCTGACTATCTCACTCATGCTTCTGTGCTCTAATTGTACTAGTACGATTGCAATATCCCATGATGTCTAGAAGAAAACATTTATGGTAGTTCAGTAAATAAATGGGCATGGCTTTGTCTGAGGAATGGAAGCACTGATGTGACCGAAGAGGTTAGGTAGTTCAGGTTATTACTACACACAGTCTTTATCCAGGCAATAATATAAGACAAACACCAAACCTAAGGGCCCTATATTCGTGGAAATAGTACACATCTTAAGTAATAAAATTACAGTGCTGGTGCATGTGGGATTTGCAGATGTAAATCCTGGTATTTTAATGACAACAGCCTGACACAAAGTCTGGTAATAATGGTAATTCAGGTTTGGATTAAAGTAAAATATCAAGATGTTGTTTTTTTATTATTGCTAACATTCAGTTCAAATAAACTTCTCTGATTCCTTTTAAAACTCAGCTTGCGACTCTATTCTCAGCACACTGACATTTTCCTAATGATACACCATTAGATGTTTCTGCTTTTTGCTTAAAAAGTAGGAAACAGTGTGTAAAATACACGCAGATAACTGTTATTCACATAAGTCACACAGCTAATGGTGATGGTTCTTTTTGTGCAGTTAATCGTTAGTTTAAAACATATCTGCACATAATGGCACTTCCGCTATGTGACACCTAGCATTGAAGAAGAAGGATGAGACGCGGAGGAATAACCTTTTATGTCTGGTGACATACAGCAATTAATTTGGAAAGTCTTGTGTTTAATTAGATTTGTTTGAAATTGTATTCTATTAGCAACATGCATGGTGATGCATTAATTGAGTGGTTCTTAATTTTCAGGGATAAAACAATTAAATCAGCTGAATTTCGTTAACAGTTGGGTAAAATAGCCTTTTTGTGTGGATGCAAATAATGCACAATACCAATATACTAACTCAAGCAAAGCAATGAAAATAAGCTGTAATAACTGGAATTAAAATAAATAAATAAACATGGCAATACAGTGGTATTATATCAGCAAATTACACCTGCGCTAGCATGAAAATAGAGCCTCATGTGATATATGTTCATGCTAATTGTCATACAGTCATATGCAAATTTATTTCTGCAAAGGTTAATATTTGGGCACCTCCCAAGATGATCCTCAAGCGGTTATTCTTAAGAGCTCAGAACTTATTTGACTTTATTTTCTAGTACAAATTGTGCACAATAATAGTGCATTAATATGTAAATTTTTAAAAGTTTGTTCCCTACAAAAAATAAATAAATCTCCAAAGCCCTGCCCTTACACTCAGCTTCTAATTCTGCGTTGCATTTATTATAGACATATACAATATATGTATGAAATAAAAGATAAGGTGGCACACAAAACAGAAAAAAAGAATAGACTGATAGATCTAAAAAACAGATTTGTAGTTGGCTGTGGTCATCATTTGAAACATGGTGGAGAAAAAGCCAAATGAAAAAGCGTTGTTAACTCTAAAACTTTTGGGACAGCTCAGCTATACTCAGGTGGCCCATGAGTTTTATGGTTAATGCACTTGTGTTTTCTAAATGTTACTGGCGATATGATCACATACAAGAATTACAAGCTGCAACTGTCATCTAAGTTGGTTCAGAATATGCACCCATTACCATTTAATTTTATGCTGGGTAAGTGCAAGAATGTATTTGTTTCTACTGCTTTGAAACACATAGGCACATAAGTAAGTACCATGTTCCTCTAGCTCACAAAGCCATAATTAACATAGCTTTTCAGAATGTGGGTTTACTGTATATGTGTGTGTTTGTACACATTTATCTATGTGTGCATGTATTACTGCTTAATGTCTAAAAATTGCAAGTATGTGGTATATGTGAGTGTGGTACAGGCCCTGATTTACTAAGATCCTAATTAAAGAGCATACAATTACAGTATTGTACTTTAGCTTGGTGAATTGGCAAGTGAATTACGAAATCCACTCATGATTACACCCTAAAGAAGGTGCAGGGGAAAAACGTGAATGAGATGTTTTTTTTTTTTTAATGACCATAAAAAGTTCAGTATAGTCGGCATAGAGTTACAAAATTACTCTAGAGAAATCCTGAAGATTATCTTACAACAATAACCAAGTAACAATCGTTATCCAAAAGTGTTTAAATTAATTGTGAAATAATTAATATTGTATATAACAATTGTTATTTTATGTTGTTGGGGTGCAAACAGGCTTTATCTAGCACACACTGTACTTGTGTGTACACTGTGCTAAATGTATTTTTAGTTGAGATGTGTAAATCAGTGACAAATCTCATTGCTAGATATGTATTCTAGATATGTATGCTAGATATTCTCCTATTTTGATCTCTAACATTTCTTAAATGTTGACACGGCTTAGAAAATGTAAGTCTATATACTTAGCCTTATGATAATAACTGTAGCTGTGGTGATAAACTCACATCAAATTAGTACCCGATCTTCAGTTTTATTAATTTCCTTCCATGTTCACAAAATCCCTTTAGTGCTTAATAAATCATCCTGCAAGTTCTAATTGATCTTATTTGCATTGACACCACCCTGTTTTAGAAACCAGAACACACAAAACTAGACACTCTCTAAAATATTAACATTCCTTATTTTTGTAATCTATGAATTACTCAACACTCCATACAATTTGCATTTAATCTGCTTTTGTTGATGTTATCAGGTTTGCACAGCTTTTTTTTTTACTGTACACACAAGATCACAGTAAATCAGGGTCAGCGAGTGAATGATTGCGATAACAAGAATGATAGAAAGTGTGTCGGTGCGAGTGAAAAATCACAGCGTGACATAATGAGGACTGGCTGAGCGTTTCCTCGAAGGTTTGAAGTATTTAGAACAAAAATCAAATATTTTTTCCTTCCAACACAATGCTTTTATGCATATCATCAGTTCTGTGTTGTTGCTGCTGTTTTTTCCTCTCCTCACAGATCCTCTGTTTTCCAGATATTGTGGATAAAACAGCTCAGAAACTCTAGCATGAATTTTTGAAAATTATGACCCCCTCCCCCAGTGTGCTTGTACGACTGCCACATGGTGCTGTAACCCATGAAATGTTCTGCTTCATCATTTTGTAGGACACTGTTTATTGTGTAATGTATGAAAAACTTAACTTGATTGAGTCATGTTCATCTCTCAGTTAAGGGGTGTCATGCGATGTGGCATTGACGTTAATTATTTATAATTTTGTTTCCATATTTTAACACTGTTTATTATGGTCAGGGTCACAAAACAAAAAGGGAGGTCTACAGCATGTCCTAAAATTCACAGGGTACAGTCGAGTATATAGCTTCAATGGGGTAGCCAGTCCATCACAGGGCTGGGTAGAGGTTGTTGATGCAGCAGCAGGAAATGATCCCCCTCAGAGACCACTAATAGTTCCTGCATGATGTCTAAGGACACTGTGTTAGGAGTTACTGCAGTACAGTAAAATTTGCCATAATGTTGATGCAGTATTTCAATACTTTTGCAATATTTTCAATGAAAACCAACATTAAATGACTGGATAATAATAACAGTAATCCTAATGCAGACAAGCTTGTTTGTAAGGTTTCAAAACTTAACTGACATGTGGTGCAATACAATTTGAGGAAATGTGTTTTGCTGAAGTATGTTCACTGCAGAGGTCTTGTTAATTTATTTTTATTTACAAAACCACCAAATTAATATATACTATAAACATATATACTTATGTGAATAACTATATATATATATATATATATATATATATATATAGATAGATAGATAGATAGATATTGCACAATCAGAAAGATCTTTGAAGACTGAAATGCATTTATCATTAATAGGCATCTCAACTGTTTGGTTGAGGCTCATATTACAAAACTGATTAGGCCAGTATGGAAAATAAATCTGTTTTCACTTTAATAGTGTAATTGATACTGCGTCTGGGTGGAAGATATGACATTTCTGTCGACCCTATTGAAAACAGTGACACTAATGTGGGCTCATATGGACAGACGGGGATTTTTACCCTGCTCAAAGTGTGTTGATTTGACCAATAATGTTGCATGATTGGAGATTGACAATGGCTAAATTAATTGCAAAAACAAAAGTCTTTTGTGTTTCGTTGACATGGTATTGCCATAAGGAATGCAAAAAAGCAATTTCACTCAGAGATAATAAGGAATAATACAGAGTCTGCGAACAAGTACAGAATACCATTTTTAAATGATTTAAAAGCTGTACATCCCTCTGAATCTTTAAGTCTCCCTCATGATGTTTTCTCCCACAAACTGTGCATGCCTCACAGTCTCATCAAACTCCTCAGTAGACTGAATCATGCAGTGGTAAAAGTGACCCAGTTGGATACAGAAATAAGGTTCAAGTTAGAAAAACTTGCTGTTGTTGCAGCACATAGTCTTGAATATCAAAGAGTTTCACCTGACTATGTTCTCAGCTGGGTAATATTTGCTATTACGCTTGCTGCAGTGCAAACACCTCAAGCATAAGAAACAAAAATGTGAGTGCCTGGTTGGAAGAGTAATGTCCTCAGTTGAGCTGCTGCAGGCCCTTATCAGATCTCCTTCATGTCCTGGTGGAATATGCTATAAAATAGGTTGGTGTAGAACGGATTTAGTGGAGTCAAACAGGAAGCATCGTTGGACAAGAATAAATCAATAAACAAAATAATAATAATAATAATAATAATAATAATAATAATAAGACAAATGGCACATATTCTGTTTTTGAGAGTGATCTCTACCTGCCACTGATTTTTTTCACTCCTTTAAAAAAACAAACAAATATTAAAACAGTATGTAGTTGGTCTGTGCAGTAAAGCTAATACATTTCTGCAAAAAGTAAAAAAAAAGTACCACTGGAAAAGTCTAGATTCTTATGCGAGGTTAAGGGTTATGCAAATAAACAGATCCACTCACTGTTCTAAAAACTGATATACACCCAAACCACTCGATTCAGATATAATCCATCATGGAAGAATGGGTGTTTATTAGATTTCACGTTTTTTATGTTTAAGCCAAATGGGATTCACTTGAACAGTTTAAATATCACTAAAAACTACAAACATACACAAATATCAAATAGAGCAAAGATTCAGACTTTTATTTTTTGGCTGACCCACCTCTATTACAAATATAGTTTCTATCTGACTGGCATAAGACTTCACAACTTTGTCCAAACAATTCATAGAAATACACAAAATTAATGATAACTGGTTTTACTGACTTTTAGAAGAATATGACATCTGTGGTGGACCGGCCAGAGCTGACTGGCCATAGTAAATGATTGGTATTAAAAGACTATGCAAATCTTACGGTAGACTTGAACTGATTTGAAAATTTACCTGGTCATACAACATTAATTCAATTAAAAAGAAATGCAAATGTATGACAATGGCTTAAAATGAGTTTGAAATTGGTGATACATGATTGGTGACAATGATTTTAAAATACTTTATAAACAGACTTAGAGGGCCCAGCCAAATTTGACAGTGAACCCCAAGGATAATTCAAACACAACAGAAGGGTTGATATTTGTCCTCTTCATATTATTACAGTTTGAATACAAACATTGCATAAAGCTGTAATTTCAAGACCTGAAAATACTAATACATTTTGCAGCCAATGAACAATCCCTGGGGACTGTGGTAGCCTAGTGGTTAAGGTACTGGACTCTGGACCTGAAGGTCCAGGGTTCAAATCCCACCTCTGCTAAGCTGCCACTGTTGGGTCCTTGAGCAAGGCCCTTAACCCACAATTGCTTGGATTGTAAGACTGTATCAATTGTAAGTCGCTCTGGATAAGAGCGTCTGCTAAATGCTGTAAATGTAAATGGTCACATACATGCACATGCACAACATTTTTGGCATGATCTAATCAGTAATATAATCAAATTTTACAGCAAGCCTGTGCGATGGTTGATATCCAATTTGAGTCCTTAAATGCTGTCCTTGTGTTAAAAAAATTATTCCCACATAAGGACCAGCTATAGAGTAGAGTTTAAACTCTGGTGGTAATGACCTCTGCTGCCCTGGAGGGGTACTGTCTGAAATAGATTTTACACATATAGTCAAATAGACAGAAGCAGTTTTGCGAGTTAGCGTAGGGAGGTATGGTAGGTTTTTGTGTTGATGCCATTAATATGACCACCCAATTCAATAATATTAAAGTAACACTTATTTGCAGTATATAGTATAGTATTTTTCATATGAAGTTGCAGGTAATTACATTGTACTGCAATATTAATATCCTTGCATTTGCATGTAGTCAGCTGTTAGTCTTATAGTCCAAACGATTGTAGCTTAAGGGTCTTGCTTAAGCAGCAGCTTGGCAGAGGTGTGATTTGATCCCAGGACCTTATGGTATACAGTCAATACATTTCAGTCAGTTAAACCACCATAGGCCCTATTTACAGTACTTTGCCTATAGCAGTTTTAGCTTGCACCCACATCCCGAAAAGCAAGCTCTGTCCCTGTACAGCTTCTGCATAACAACAAGGAATGTGCCTCTCTACCTGCTCTGACACGACCATAATCAACTGTGTGATGAGTCAAGTTTTCAGCAAGATGACCCCAGTTCTCCTAAACAGATAAAAATGCTCAGAATTGTTTCCACTCTGCTGTGTGCGTTTCGTCATTCACAGCTTATCGCTTCAGATTGACCTTGCTCAAGTTTTTCGCTCAGAGGCTCAGATGACTTGCGATAGCAGAAGGTCAGTATAATTGGATCAGAGTGACAGCTAAATGGGCTTTGTTTTGTGGGTAGCTTAAACTGCATCTCTCTGAGTCTCAGATGCAGGCTGCTTTAGTATTCCTCCACCTCACAACCTCTGAGCTCCAGCCACATGCAGCTAACATCCAGCTGTGATCTCGTCATATGATAATAGTTTTTTCTTGGTACATTGATTAGAGACTGTCTTGTGAGGAGTCTGGGCCAGCAGTCCCATATATCTTGGCAAGGTCACAGTTCTCATGAACTCATTTCAACACTGCACATTGAAAGGCAAGCAAATCTGCTGTGAATTGGCTGCGGAGATAGGTTGATTTAAGTTTCAAGAATTATTTTAACCCTAGGAGACCCACAACTGTAATTGGAAGACATTTTCTCACCATTTTCTCAGTTTGATAACTCATGAATGATGCAACATAGATGTGAAACACATTACAATCTGAGAAATTGAATCTTTCAGATGACATCAGAAACTCTATTCCTGTAATACCCAGTTTATCTGTTAATTGCAAACAGGTTTTATATATACACAGTGGGGAAAAAAAGTATTTAGTCGGCCACTGATTGTGCAAGTTCTCCTATTTAGAAAGACGTGAGAGGTCTGTAATTTTCATCATAGGTACACTTCAACTATGAGAGACAAAATGAGGACAAAAAATCCAGGAAATCACATTGTAGGATTTTTCAAGAATTTAATTGTAAATCATGGTGGAAAATAAGTATTTGGTCAATAACAAAAGTTCAAATCAATACTTTGTAACATAACCTTTATTGGCAATGACAGAGGTCAAACGTTTCCTGTACGTCTTCACCAGGTTTGCTCACACTGTAGCTGGTATTTTGGCCCATTCCTCCATGCAGATCTCCTCTAGGCTTTTGACTAGATTTAGACCAGGTTGCATGGTTTGGGTTGCTGGGGCCGGAGTCTGGAGTCATGTCTGACCTGCCTGCCTTGTCCGCTAGCCGGGAGTGTCGAGTGGGCGGTCTGGCTGAACTAGGCTTCGGTCCTCGTGATCTTGACTCATGCATCCTTGCCTTAGAAGAAGGGCATAGCTTGGGGTTCATAGTCCAAAGGTCTTAGGGTGATTCAAGACGTGGGTTTGCTGTCCCTTCTGCCGCTCGTGGGGTTTGCCAATGTCCTCATGTGATCCCTCTTGGCTGATGTTTCCGACCAGTTCTCCCTCTTTCGAGCTTTCTAGCTATGCCTATAGCTAATGCTGCCGTGGTCTCATGCTAACACTTGCAATCAGTGGAAATTGACTGGCAAATCAGTGATTGTTTAATAGACACGGTGCCTCTTAATCAATAACTAATTACTTTTCTGTTTTTTCCCCTTTTCTTCTTCTCCGAGCTGTTTCCGGCAGTTCCGGCTCACATGAATGTACATCTGATGGAGCTTCCACGTGCATATTCAAATTTTATTCAACCATGACTCCATGACTTAGTTTTCGCTCTTAGATTTATCATCATACCCCGGCCACTTAATGTCGATGTGCATACTTCACATTCTATTCAAACTTTGACTCCATGACTTTAGTTCGCTCTTAGATTTATCATCTACGCCGCCCAAGGAGGTTGGGTCCCTTTTTGAGTCTTGGTCCTCCCAAGGTTTCTTCCTAGAACTGGGGAGTTTTTCCTTGCCACTGTCGCCCTAGGCTTGCTCAATTTGAGATTGGACGTAGTTATTAGGAGATAATCTAAACCTGTAAAGTTGCTTTGAGACAATGCTCCATTGTAAAAAGCGCTATATAAATAAATCTGACTTGACTTGACTTGACTTTACTCTGAGCATGATGTGTTGGGGCTGGTCACTGGGCAACACGGACTTGCAACTTCTCCAACAAATGTCTATGGGGTTGGAGATCTGGAACTGGCTAGGCACTCCAAGACCTTGATTCTTTTTACAGAGCCACTCCTTCGTTGCCAGGGGAAGTGTTTTGAGATCATTGTCATGCCGGAAGACCCAGTCCCGTTCCACTTCAATGCTCTTGCTGATGGAAGGCGATTTTTGGGCTTAAAATCTCACGATACATGGCCCAATTCATCCTTAATATAATCATTTCTTCTGGTCCCAAAGCATGATGTTTCCACCCCCATGCTCACAGTAGGTTATGGTGTTCTTGGATTCAACTCAGGCTTTTCTTCCTCCAAACATGACAAGTTGATTTTTAACCAAAAAGTTCTGAATTTATACCACATGATTCTCCCAATCCTCTTCTGATCATCCATATGCCTCTCTGGCAAACTTCAGATGGGCCTGGACATGTACTGGCTTAAGCGGGGGACACGCCTGGCACAGGATCTGAGTCCCTCTCATCATAGTGTGTTACTGATGGTAGCCTTGTTACTTTGGTCCCAGCTCTCTGCAGGTCATTCATCAGGTCCTTCCGTGTAGTTCTGGGATTTTTGCTCACTGTTCTCATGATCATTTTGACCCCACGGGATGAGATCTTGCGTGATGCCCAGATCAAGGGAGATTATCAATGGTCTTGTATGTGTTACAATTGCTCCCACAGTTGATTTATTCACACCAACCTGCTTGCCTATTGTAGATTCACTCTTCCCAGCCTTCTGCAGGTCTACAATTTTCTTCATGGTGTCCTTTGACAGCTCTTTGGTCTTGGCCATGGTTGAGTTTGGAGTCTGGCTGTTTGAGGCTGTGGACAGGTGTCTTTTATACAGATGACGAGGCCAAACAGGTGCCATTAATACAGGTAATGAGTGGAGGACAGAAGAGCTTCTTAAAGAAGAAGTTACAAGTCTTTGAGAGCCAGAAATCTTGCTTGTTTGTGGGTGACCAAATACTTATTTTCCACCATGATTTACAATTAAATTCTTGTGATTTCCTGGGTTTTTTTCTTGTTTTGTCTTTCATAGTTGAAGTGTACCTATGATGAAAATCACAGACCTCTCTCATCTTTCTAAGTAGGAGAACTTGCACAATCAGTGACTGACTAAATACTTTTTTGCCTCACTGTATACGCAAAAATGGTTACTGAATGTTTAATATATAGTCTTATTATTATTTCAATCACTGTTAAATAATTGTTTTGACAGTTCTTTGCATGACTTCCAAATAATCTGTGGTATCTGATGGTAGCTTTGGAGACTTGATAATCCGATTTTTTTCGCAGACTAAATTTATTTCAATTAAAGGTTTGATTAATTTATTATATTAAAGCGGACTGTACGTGGATAGAGAATAAAATATTGTTTTAATTTTTGTACATTCTTTTTCTCACCCAACATTCTGATTTCAGTTCTTTCATCACATATACAGGAAACATATAGGGTTACTGATTTTTCAAAAATATGACAAATCAGTACACCATCAGTAAATTATATTATTGTATGTAGTATGTGGTTTGAAACATGATTTGCCTAGTGATGTGGAAAAATGATTCACTGATACATCTATGACAAATTAACAATACCTTTTAATACCAGAATATGCAAAGGATGTCTGTGTGAACAAAGCCTGAGCAGATATCTATAGGGTGTTCATGAGTTGTCAAAAAAAAACAACAACAACAAAAAATACCATGTGGCATGTCATTCAAGAATAAAAGGGCTTAATTCTAATCTGTTTTTTATCTAGTAGCTGTTTTGTGACTCGTTTAAAGGCATTTACATTATGATTAGCAGTGTTATGATTAGCTAGGAAACTACAGTTGCCTCGATGACTACATATAATTCCTAATGTTGTAAGCACTACATTTACTAGTCAGTTAACAAAGTTAAATATTTGTTTTTCCATTTACCTTCATGGAAGAAAAATTGTGATTGCATGGAAATGTACGCTTGATTGCTTACTCTTGAGCTTTTGATTACTTACACTTGCCTTGCTCTCAGCCTGGAGATTCTCCCTAATTCTAGCACTCCAGCACAAAGCAAATCAGGTCATGATGCTTAATTGTAACCCAATCAACCTCTATTAATGCAATGTCACTTTTGTTTAATATGAATAAATGAGAAATCTTTTTCTTGCTGGAGAGAAATGCAGAGAGAGAGAGACGCAGTGGAGTGGTGATCTGATGGGACAGACTCGTTTGATCTGCCATATTTTAATAAGCTTGCAAGATTATCTGGATTATTTGATTTTCATGTGGATAGAGTGATTCAGATTGCATCGATTAAATTACAGTACCAATTGCCTTCGATGGGAATGTGTCAACATGCACAGTTCTCTGGGGGAATGAAAAGGAAGGGATGATGGTGAGAGGGAATGTGCTGCTTAAATTCATGTTTCATATTGAATTAGGGTCCCTGCAGTATGACTCAAATGACTGTCTTATGAAATATAAAGTGCCTGGATGCATGTATATACTGTAAATGAATTAATTGTAAAATCATTAACGTGACAAATAGCAGTAGAATTGTTAAGTCTCTTTTACTGCTTCAGTTGAATAGCCAATGTTGATCCTAACCTGTCTCTCTTTTTATATCTCTGTAGGTGGACCCTGCTTTCTTGACTACTTTTCTTCATCTTTTCCATTTATGTTTTACTGAAAATGTCTGTTCTCTGTTTGCCACAGGTTTAGTCCCTACGAATGGTATAACCCCCACCCGTGCAACCCTGATTCGGACGTCGTGGAAAACAATTTCACCCTGCTAAATAGTTTCTGGTTCGGAGTTGGAGCTCTCATGCAGCAAGGTAGACGCCTCTGCCTGCCCACCCTAAGCACATGTCCCACTCTTTTGCTGGGGGTCCAAATTGCTGTAATCAGGCCCACAACCGTGCATGGGTGCCTCTGTGCATGTAGTTAAATGCAGACTGGTTGCTGGTCTGTGGTATGGAGGATGGGATAGTGGTGTCATGTGGACATAGGACACAGATGGGCCTATGTATTGATGCATGCTTTTATTGTGTATAACTATTCGCTTTAATTTAGCAACATGAAGAGGTAAGTGTAAAAGTACCAATAGAGAAAGAGTAAGGATCAGCACTCTGTGTCTTTGCCTGATGCCACATTTTGTCCTCTGTCAGATGCTACATTGTGAGAAAAGGTGGTTCTAATGTAAAAAGTGAGGATTCTGCTTTTCGTTGCAAACTGCATGCTTTCTATTTAATCGGAATGAGAGATAAAATACACAGAGCAGAAGAATGTACTAACCAAATAGCATGGTTAATGTTACTTTCACTGCATTTGACCACTGGAATGGAGCACAGAGAGGTTGCTCTGTTAACTTCTTTAACATTTTGCAGTATCAGTTCAGTGATATGTATTGCATGCTGGGAAGCAGGCATGTGGGTAGGCCTACCTGTTGGTTTTGTAGGGAAAAAAATCAAGATGGTCAAAGAAATATACAATAGGACAGCTGCATAATAATATACTTCAGTCTGAATGTACTTGTTAAGGCCATTAGGAATGAACCCTCTAAACAGTTGAACAATTTGGAAAATGATTTTAATAAGCTGGTAGAATAAAGCTGGTAACATAAAAATAACCATGTTTATAATCATTTGTGCTATTTATGGATTTGTGTATACTGGCTGCAATAAAGGTACTGTGAGGCAACTAAGCTCATGCTACACACTTTGTGTGACTTGTATGAGGCACACAAGGTTTAAAAGACACCTTCTATTGGTGCTGATTTGCAGCATGGATTGTAACCCTGAGAGTATGAGTATACTAACCCTAGCCCTTAACCCTAATCAAGCAGTATTAAAAGACATTTATTATACATAATTCTACTTCACTTTTTGAGCAAGAGTAAAGCAGAGCAGGCTTATTTAACACTGATGAGATGGGAAGTCTGCTTATTTTACACATATCCTTGAGTCTTGTGTATATGGTTATATATACTTGTCAGTTTTGGTGGTCTTGTTTGGAAAGGGGAATTCCTACTAACATTCAAAACAGAATTATGCTTATTTTAAATGCTTCTTGCTTTATGTTTAATAAGGACATCTGGAGAATGTTGTGTGTGGGTTAAGTTGATGTGGCGTCAGGCTAAAGAGCAAAGGAAGGGCATTGCACTTTGTGCCTGTCTGCATGACATTTGTGTACTGAGTGAGTAGCCCTACATTGTAGAGAGGCTCCCCTGCCTGAGGCTTGCCAGCCCCCAGAAAACTGTGGGATATGGTGTTTGGACATGACGTTACCTTGGGTACATGACAGTCAGCCCCAACCAGGTTTTGTAAGGTCACCTCTGACTGTGGCCTGTTAGATTCAAGATCCCTAGGGCCAAGCGGGGCAAGGACATAAGGAAAAGTGACCTGTGGTTCCATGTGTGTTTATTATATCTGTGCTTTTATGTTCCTGTTTGTCCGAGCTGTTTGGCAATAAATAGAGTGGGCTGCAGGGCACCTCTGTAAGTGATGATAAGTTTAACGGAATCATATCTAACTGTGCACCAGATAAGAGTTTCTTGATAATCTGAGAAACATGTCATATAGAATTGACTGCTCAGAATTCTGAACAAATATAAAAGAATGATGAATCCCAACATTAAGAGATATTTCATTGTCTAGAGTCCAAGAAAGCTTAACTGCTCCCATCTTTCCTTAGTTCAAAGAAAGTCATCTGGGAATAGGTATACTACAAGTGCCAGTTAGCACAATCCTCCATGTGTGTTTATCTGGCTCTATTTCCTTACCTGCAGTTTTGAAGCAGCTCTGGCTTGCTTCCAAAGAAGCACATGCTATTCTTCACCCATGCAGGTTGATCAATGCCATGAGAAAGTGAAGGTCTACTAGGTGGCAGTTGGTAATTAATCATTTAGGAGAAAAATTAGAGCCATAATTTGATGGACAGTATGATTTGTTTTGGCAATTTGTCATTAAAAAGCGAAAAAAATAACTGCACATAAAATAAATATGCATAATAATACTGAAGGATGTCTTGATGTCTGTTAGTTATTTATTATTTTTTTATTTGTTTTTTTCAGACAAGTCAATATCATTCACATGATCATGTGGTACTTTTTAAATGCAATGTATTGTAGATCTATACTTTATTCATCCCATAAAGGAATTGCCTCACAGTGCATGAACAAAGAGGTGCACACATGCAGAGCAATTTAAAAAGTAGCCATAAAATGTAAATAATTGTGTAAAGTAAATTGTACTAAACATGTTAAAACAGACTGTTATTTTTATAATGTAAAATATGATCAAATATTGGGCATGTATAGTGATTCATATCGACACACACAGGATTGCATGCAATGAATGAAAATTAATGAGCTTGGTGGCACAAGTGGTTAGCGCTGTCACCTCACAGTTCCAGAGATCCCTGGATCAAATCTTAGTCTGGAGTCAATCTGTGAAAACTAATTTGGAAGCTCATGTTGAAACTCTTGCTTTGACGCTCACTTTAATCATTGATTTGAACACTTGCTTGTTTTAAACATTTTGCTTAGGCCCGAGTTTGCTTGCTTGTTATTTGTGAAATACTATGGTGGCCAATAAAATGTCTGCCTGTTCTGATTCTGTTTATTCTCTATTGGCCCTTGGATTTTAGATGCTGATTGTGTATGGCTGTTGTGTGTTCTTCGGGTTTGTGTGTGGTGATGGGTATTGATAGCCATTTTTTTCCCCTACCCTTTTCCTATCCTGAAGTTTCAATACTAGACTGGGTTAACACAATTTAGGGATACATCTGGGATAACTCTATGTAGTCACAGTGGTTGTGTTTGTGCACGGAGCTCACCTTCGTAAGTTTACAGCTAGATTATGCTAAGTGCTGGGACTGTGGTAGAATAGTGGGTAAGGTACTGGACTCTGGCCCAGAAGTTCCAGGGTTCAAATCCCACCTCTGCCAAGCTGCCACTGTTGGGTCCTTGAGCAGGACCCTTAACCCACAATTGCTTGGATTGTAAGACTGTATCAAGTGTAAGTCGCTCTGGATAAGGGCATCTGCTAAATGCTGTAAATGTAAATGTAAGTGCTAGTTCTTCCTTTGTGGCACTATTTACTTCATTTGTTATCTTGCCCTTGTGTGTTTAGAGGTTATAGCGAGTGGGGATTTAGATGCTGTTGGAGTGTCCTTTGATGTGTTTAACCTTGAGTTAGTACACCACCAAATAGCTAGGTAATGACCTAGCAAGACACAAGCTATGAACTCTCCCTGAGGTTGTGACAGATACCATTGCTATTAGTGGTGATTTTCTAGCGGAGCAGTACCCTGTTGTGTTCCCTGCTTGTGTGATGATGAATGCACAAAAGAAATTAAAGGAAGTTTCCTGATTCCTTCTTGTGTACACATGACACTGTATATGAAAAAGTTGTGAAGGATGAACCAGCCCATCTGGACGTAGAATGCACCCAGAATGACAATTCTACTTTAGCCTTCAATTGGCGTAACTCATTTTAGTTCGGGAAAGATTCATCCTTGATGTTTCCAGTCTCTGGTAGATAATCAGACTTAGAGAAACATTCCTTGGCTTATCATAGATGGAGAATTGATGAGAAAGTGGTTACATCCCATTTGTCTGAGGCTTGGAAGATGTTTTAGTACCTTGGCCATACCAAAACCATGTACTACTGCTTGCCCATGACCAACCATGTTTTGATCATGCCAGAATCTTTAAGACATACATGCATCTGTTCATCATACCTTGTTTCTGTTGCATGTATGTCAAGTTGTGGAGTAACCCAATCTATTCTACCTGTCTTATGCTGACTGATTCCATTGTTGGAAGAGCCATTTGAAAACATTTTGATGCACTGCTTTTGTTATTTTCCTAAGACCTACTCAAGAAATCACTGTCAGTTATCTTTAATGTGTACAGCCACTCGATTTCCAGAGGCAATTTCTTGACATACACTCGAAACTAAGGAAGTCATTAATGCTCTGAAGTTCTGCACAAAGTTTGGACTCACTAAATATGTCCAGTCTGACAAAGCTTAAACTTTATGTCCTGTACCGTATGTTGTTACAGGTCATACGTGAGTTTAACATTGAATTTCATGTTTCCAGTAGGCTGCTTACCACCTTGAGTCACAGAGTGCATTGAAATGGTTCCATCAGAACCATTTCAATTGCAGCTTATATGTGGGCATTCAGTTCAAGGGTATCTTAACACACTGCAGGATCTGTGGCTGTCACCTACTCCATCCTTGCTAGTCCAGTGCAATGTTAAATATCCCTTGTGATTTGTTTAATCATGCTCTTAATTCAACACAGGAGGAGAGGAAACAACAATATAATGGGAAAGCTGTTTCTCACTCATTTCAGCCCAGAAGGGAGGATCATACTTGGTTGCCAGGGTTTGGGTCTTCTCTCCAGACTTGGATCACTGGTCCTTACAGTGTGAAGTTCAACTAACTATGTGCTTGCTGTGCCAGATTAGAGGCCTAAAACCTGTGTCTATCTAGTAAATATCTTGAAGAAATATTATGCTTGAGTTGGTGCTCACTCCATGGTTCCTTTTGCAGTTCTTTTGCAGTTCTGCCAGTCAGCACCATTAGCATTACTGCAGGACACTCCCCAGAGTATGATGACCTTCACCTAGGGAGGGACTGTTTAGACGCTTGCCTAATTATGTGTCACTGACTAGGC
This sequence comes from Ancistrus triradiatus, assembly GCA_025084515.1. Lineage (NCBI taxonomy): Eukaryota > Metazoa > Chordata > Actinopteri > Siluriformes > Loricariidae > Ancistrus > Ancistrus triradiatus. Next base: position 82,390 of record JAJAGP010000737.1, on the reverse strand, counting down.
TTTCTGAGAAATTAGAATACACTCATTGGCAATAAAAAAATAATGCACCCAGATAGAAATGTTGGATTTCTGCAAAACTGATTAGACACTGGGTCTTACCACAAGAGTGCATAAAAGTGCTTCCCCCGGTGCTCTATAAAAAAGACTCTTAGAGGCTACTTTTGGGTAGTACTGTATACCTCTTGGTGGGATATCATTGAGTGCAAGACATGCCTCTATGACACATTTTTACCATGTTGCAGCTGGGCCTTTAGAGCCTGCACACTTGTAGTTTGCCGAAGCTGGCATCCCATAAACTGGTCCCATAAATGCTTGATTGGTAACAAATCTGGCCACCAGGCAGGCCATTATATAGAGATATTTCTGGGAAACCCTTGCTGTGTGGGCAAGCATTATCCTGCTAAAAAATGCCAGCTGGAAAGCCCTGCCATGAGAGGCAACACATGTGGCCAGGATGTCTTGCACATATTGCTGACTTGTTAGTGTAGGGGCAGTGTGTTGCTCCACAGCAAAGGCAGGATTGAGGCACTCACTACAAAGCCTAAATACTCAGGTCCCAAACAGAACCTGGATTCATTGCGAAAGACGATAAGGTTCCAGTTTGTAGCAGTCCAGGTTTCTCGTTCCTGACACCACTGCAAATAAAGGCAACAGTAGCTGGATGTCTATAGCAGGACATGTAATGGGTACTGTGTCAGCAAATTTCCTTCTGTTAAGCGGCTGGAAATGGTCCGGGAAGAGACGGTGATGTGTAGTGAAGGTGCCACCTGTGTCTGGATGGTAGACAACAAAACTGTGGGAGCTGCTTGTGCTTGTCAACAGATCAAACAATCCTCTCTACTAGTGGTCTGTCTGGCCTATCCAGAGCCTGTTTGCTGTCTGTATGTGCGCCCTGAAGGAACCATTGTTCCCAACACCTCCTAACAGCTAGGTCACAATGGCCTGGACGGCAGGCAAGAAGTACATTTACATTTACAGCATTTAGCAGACACCCTTGTCCAGAGCGACTTACAATTGATACAGTCTTACAATCCAGGTTAAGGGTCTTGCTCAAGGACCCAACAGCGGCAGCAGCAGAGGTGGGATTTGAACCCTGGACCTTCTGATCCAGAGTCCAGTACCTTACCCGCTAGGCTACCACAGTACCACAGTAGAAGTTAACAATCTCTCACCAAGAGGTACACTACCCAATAGTAGCCTATGAGAGCCCTTTTATTGGACAGCAGGGAAAGCACTTTTACACCCTCTTGTGGCAAGACCCGATGTCTAATCAGACCACACCTGTAATAATTTACATATCCTATCTACCTGAGACATAACTGCATGCTGAGTCTTGCAGCAATCCAGCAGTTCTATCTGTTATTTTTTGTCAGTGAGTATATTTGTCTTCTCAGATTAAGCAGGAGGTTGTTTCATTTCTTTGTTGTTTTCATGTCTTCAACTTGAAGATTGTTCATCGGAAGGGTTGCAAACTATGTGGTTATTGATATGGTTTCCAGGGCATAACCTCAGTGGTCGCAGCAGCCCTCCTCGTTGGTGTTCACTATTTTTGTGAGACTATTATGACTCATGGTGGGGTAACTTGAATTGCTGTATTTTTATCTCTGTCTAAGTGTAAGCACATCGGGCACATGTACTGCTTGCCTGTTTTGAGTCTTGTATTTATTTAAAGTCATTTGAAACTCGCTTTGATATTTGTTTGAAAGTTGGTTTGATAATAGTTGAGATACACCATTTGAAACTTATTTTTAAACTAAACACTGGCTTGCTTTGATGCTCTCTTTAATCCTTGAATTGGACACTTTCTCATTTAACTTGTTTTGCTTTGGCTTGCATTTGCTTGTGTATTATTTTGATTCAGCATGTTCTGACCCTGATTAATTACTTTTACTCCTTGGATTTCAAACCCTGGTTGTATGTACCTTTTGTTTTCTTTTGGGTTGTGTGTGTTGATGGGTATTGTTGGCTATTTTCTCCTTTTCCTTTTACCCTTTTCCTATTCTGGAGTCCCAACCCCCAACTGGAACATCCTGCCTGTGTGCTGCCCATTAGGCCCCTGCTCCCCATGACTCTGAATTAGTATGAATGAGAAATCTACGACTTTTAAATAATTGCTTATTATGCTGAGAATACAATACATAAAATCGATGTTCCACAGAATTCTTCTAATAAATATCTGATATGTAACAAGATTTCTGTTCCCGGCTTCTATGAGTTATAATCCAATTGCTTATGTATAAAATGTAAACAAAAAGCAGCTATATTCATCACAAACTTTCTTTCTGTGACAAGCACAATGAAAGTTATGTATTTTCAGATAGAAAACAAACAAATTTGCATTGTTACATTCACACAATCGGACAAAGGACAACATACACATTGCAAATTTACAAAGATGACCAAAAACAGTTTAGAAGTGAGTAGCTTTTCAAGATTTACAATGACACTGCGAATCACTTTTATGAGCCAGCCCCCAGTCATAGTCTCCCATCATGTTCTCGTTATACTGTCCATGGTAACGGTATTAAGTCCAGTATAGCCTGGTGAAAGCGCTCATCTTACTTCTTTCCTTGAATTTATCGAGATGAGCATCAAGGATATGGACATTGAGAAACATCCTGCAGCCCATTCTGCCTTAGTTCTTAATCAGAGTCTGAACCCGCTCTGCATAGTTTTTAGCCTTGTAATTGCCAAGGAAGCCACGAACCACTGTGACGAAACTATTCCAAGCTGCTTTCTCCGTCCTATTCAGCTTCTTGGGCAAGTTGTTGCATTCCAGGATCTTATTTATCTGTTTTTTGATGAAGACACCAGCTTTGACCTTCTGGGGTCCACCAGTGGGTCTTACTTTGTTGTTCATCCCCACATAGAACTTGGTTTGCTGTGGCTAGTGCTGCAATAGTCGGCCTTGGTGTCCCGTCCCGGCTGTCCCAAAAGTCAAAGAAAGCAAGGAAACCTTGTAAAATTCCATTGGAGGCCCATTAGGGATTACACCATTTTGAAGTCTCCGATAGCCTCTCAGGGATATTCGTAATACTTCGACGCACCCATCATGGTGTACTCCCCTTTTAGGTGCACGGAATGAGGGTACTGGTTATTCAGGGAGAAATGACTGGGTCTTGACGCAGCAGTTCTTTGAGGGTCCTTTGAGGGTCTATGAAAAGGCACCACAGGTTTACAGTTGATTCCAATAGCCCCGAATAGACTGACTGAAGATGACTGATCTCTTTCAGGAGGAGTGAGTACCAGGAACTCAGGGCAGTGTGGTACCAAGGCAATCAATGAAGGAATGTCTGGATATGTAATAGGGGGTGCATTCTTGCCTGTCCAACATTTGGAAGGGTCCACCATGCAAAAGTAGCAATTGTTTGAGTGGTTAGTTGGTTCCCTCCACTGAGGTAAGGCAGTCTGGGAGCAAACACCAGGTGAACCAACATCAGTAACTGGGCCCCGAGTATCTGCCTGGAGTTAGGGTCTGTCTTTATGTCCAGGGCTTCCACTTAAAACAGGTGTTACCATGTTATGTGGCCTCCTCCCATTAAAGTCTTAAAATGTATCAACAATGTTACATATTGTTTATTATTCATGAATTTATCTTTGCATCCATCTGTGTTTTCATGTCTCCCACCTGAAGCCTTACACTCCTGGCCTGCTGGATGAGCACCCTGTACGTAACCTCCCCAATCTATGGAGTGCTGTGGGGTGCCCTAGTATCCACTGGATCCTAGATCCCCATAGGCAGGGTCCCTGCTTCCAATACCTGCTGGACTGGGAAGGCTGCAGCCCCAAGTAACAATGCTGGATTTTGCCTTGATTCACGACATCTATGTCTTGCACCCTGAATGCCCAGTTCCTCACCCTTCGTGTTATTCATGACATGATTCCTAGCCTCGGATGGCCTCAGCATCCCTCAGCCTTCATGGCCATTTTGAGAGAGAGGGTACCCCCATGCCCTCTTCCAGCCTTCTCATTTCCTTGCTGGAACAAGCCCCCATCTCTGTTTCTTACCCTCCCTCCATCCCACTTGACAGTTTTCTAAAACCCCACAGTTTTCTAATTCCCCAGTTTATATATTAGTACCCTGCTTTCCCTTACTCTGTGCGAAGCTTCATTTTGTTTTCTACAGCAATTCTGAGCAGTCTGACCTCACCTTTTTCCTCAGTTCAACTACCTAAACTTGAGCTTGGACTCTTCCCACTCTCTAGCTTGCTCCCTCAGATCTTTCTTCCTGGATTATTCCTGCTCCTGTGTACTAGTTAGTTACTTGTTGTCAGTTACACATTTAGGGTGTCATTCATGAAACCTGAGCAGAACGGATTTGGTATGTAAATCACAAAACACTTTCCTTGTAAATGGTCGCAATGTTTTGCAATGTCAAATAAGTGTTCGTAATCTCAATATGTTCGTAAGTACAAGCAAAATTTACACATGCTCCTGAATACATGTAAAGTGTGCATAACATCTGAAAGACACCAAAGGTGTCATTTGACATGACTGCACTTTAATTCAAGTATTGAAGAAAGAATATATAATACATTACATTCAACAAGCTGTTTCCTACACTCAGTTTAATAATACAGCCTGTTATTCAGAGAAACTTCCAACACCATGTACAGGGCAATTGTTTGCTAAATTATTACGTTACATGTGACCAACTAATGTTAATTGTTTCATTATAAAATAGTTTAGAGTGTGTAATAGTCACCAGTGGAAATGACTGATCTTGCACTGTTGCTGGACTACAAACTACATATTCATAAACTGAGAGTGATGACTGGCTGATTAGTCACTTTCATCTCCTGAGACCCATTACATTGCATTTATTCAACATTTTAAAGCCAGCTATGAAAAGGTAGTCCAGCAGATCCTATAATATTCCTGTACCTGTGCAGGTGCTGTCTATACTTGAACTTTTGTCTACTGGAACGTTCCAGTAGGAGACAACAAGTTCCCTTTTGGTACACAACAAACAGCCGGAAGTTAAACAGAATTTCTGTGCTGTTGCAAACTTCCCAAACTTCACTGGGGCTATCGACTATACCTACATTTGCATCAAGGCACCATCTAATGATGCATTTGCATATATAATAGGAAGAACTACCATTCAATCAATTTGTAATTAATCTGTGATGGATCAAGGTCATGGTTAAGGTCATGCTATCCTCTGAATGTTATCGTAAGGTGGCCAGGTTGAACTTATGACAGTTTCATCCTGCAACCCAGCTGGATTGGCAGAGAGTAGCACTATAAAAGATGGCTGGCTCATCAGTAAGCAAACTTCAGGTCTATAATATTGTAGGTTTATTCATATAGCGTGCATGTAACTAGCTGTCAAGAAACACCACTTTGGATTTTGGAAAATAAAAAGTGTCGATTTGAATGCACTTCATTCAATAAAATATTGATTGCGTCTGCTAAATGCTGTAAATGTAAATGTAAAATATTGATTTCTACGTCAAAATAGTTTTTCTTTGATTTTTGTGATACATTTTGGATGATTTTTGCGAATTGGAAATGAACATGCACACATGCCCAATTTGCAAACCATTGGTATTTACTAACATACATATGCTACTAATAAATCTGGTGTTTACACAGGGTACATGAAACTAGTTTAAAGATTTCAGGACAGTCCATTTTACTCGTAATTTACTCACAGTTTGCCTCAAAAACTATGGGCATCATTCATAAAACCTTTAAACCTTTTTTATGAAAGTTTCTTCAATGAGGCCCTTAGTTTTTGTTGTAAATCAGCCATAATAAACTTTTTGTAGTCCAATTATTACTCCTTATGTGAATCTTAGTATGTCAGTGTCAAAATCGATGTCAAAACGTAATATTAACACTTCTTATTTTTTAGATAAAAACAGCTACTTAAAAGTTCTCACCATTATTTCTGTCTGACCCTTCCTAACATTTCAATTACAAATGGCCTTCTTTTCATTTCCATAACCCTCTGATGCATCCTGACTTCCCCTGTCTGAACTTTCAATGAAGAGCAAAGGCAGATATTTGCAGCATATTGCTTAGGAATAAATAGTTTAAATGATGTTTTGGCATTAAGCTTGATATTAACATGATCAATTCATTCACTATTCACTATTGTAGATAGAGTTGCATAGAGATATGGTATGTAAGGATAAGTCTGTAGCTAATACACAGTTAGCATGGTCATTTCTACTGTACCGCAATGCTATTTGCATTGCTACCTTGTCCATGCCCTGCAGCTCTACTCTGCCCTGCAGTGGCAAGTTCAGACAATGCCACACCTGGTTTCTGTGGTGCAGACCCTCTCAATTAAAAAGTTGATCCTTCTCTGACCACCCACTCTACTCCTCTCCACTAGGATCTGAGCTCATGCCCAAAGCCCTTTCCACTAGGATAGTAGGCGGCATCTGGTGGTTCTTCACACTCATAATCATCTCCTCCTACACTGCCAACTTGGCTGCCTTCCTCACTGTGGAAAGAATGGAGTCTCCAATTGATTCAGCTGATGACCTGGCCAAGCAGACCAAGATTGAGTATGGTGTGGTGGAGGATGGTTCAACCATGACCTTCTTTAAAGTGAGTACATTTTTCCTTAACAAATCACTTTTTACATTCTAAAAAGTTTGCTTTTATGTACTTGCTTAAAAATAGTTTAAATATTTGAAAACTTCAGCATCCAGCGTTAATTTGACTATTATGTATGTTATACATTGAGGTGTACTGGAGTGATAACTTATGAAAACAAGCAACAAATACCTGCCACAAACCCATTAAAAAATAATGCAATCAATCAAAAATAATGATGACAATACTACTTATAATAACAATTATTATTTACTACCACTATCAATGATAATAATAATGGCAACAAAAGCACTGAAATATATCTGGGAAAACAAATGAGTCTCCACTATAACCATGTTAACTGAAATTGTTAAGTATGTCCTCAATGGTTGTTTGGTAATCCAGCAATCTTAATACAGCAGGTCACTTTATATAGCCTCTTGAGAGCAAAACTGATAGTGTCACATTTAGTACAGTAAATTGAGGGGCTAGGTGATAAACCTAACAAAGACACAATGTAAACAGTCTGGCTATGTGGCTAGGCTAATACAAAGGCAGGTGGTACACAGAGGCTCAGTGACTAACAGTGAGACAGGACTAATGTAAAACACTAACAGAGAGACAGACGAAATACAAACTCTAAGGTACTCTAAAACACAGTGCTAATACATAATAGGCAAACACAAACAGTAACAAAGATAACACAGTGAGACAAAGCAAATACAAATGACACAAGTGACAACGGTGCTACCACAGAGACAGTGCTAGTACAAACAATGAAAACATAGAACACACCAAAAAGTGAACAATACAAAAGACAGGAGCAATAGCAGACACACCAGTGCCATGAAGAACAGTAGCCAGGAACCATACAACAATGAGAGGTGGGAAGACACCTGACAAGAATGTGAACAGGAAGGATGGTATATAGGAGAAGCACATTAGACTGTAATTAAGCACCCTCCTGTGGAAAGGGAAAGGGGTCAGAAAGGATGTAGCATGGTGAGCTACCAGGTTGTTCCCGGTGCCAATCATCCTAACATAAATATGCTTCTTTTCAGCCAAAATAATGTTTATGAATGAATGGTGAGACTTTTTTAAGATTTCAATTTAGATTTACAGGCACACTTGTTTTCCAACTGGAACTTTAGGGCCTTATTTCCTACATAATGATATGTAATGCTGGACACTATGTCTTTAGAAAAAAACTGCATACTATGGACATAATGTATAGACAAGAATTTTATGCAGTTTAACATGTTCAACAGAAATTATTCTGTTAAGTGAGAAAGTATTGTTTTCCAGCATTTAATTATATTACAAAACACAGTCATTTAGTTAGTTTTAGCCTTTCGGTTGCTCAAAAACAGAATATATAACAGCAAACATAAAAATGTAGTTAAAAGAGAGCAAAGAGCAGTAAAAGTGTATGAGAGTCAATATTCTGTATAAAGAAGGTTGAAAATGGCTGGGTAATGTCAAGCCACTGCACTTGTACATCAATTCGGTTGTGGAAGCACAGTCAGGGGAACTGGGTTGGTGTGGTGATAAAACATTTTACATATTCTTTCTGTTGGGTTGTTTGTGAGTGAATACATTCATGTAATAATGAGTATCTGTATATTTTGTATATCTGGATTTGTTGATCCAATGAATCTGCTTACTTGGTAAAAAACACAAAGACAAAATCAGTAGATGATGATTTGAGACTAATGGCTTTAACCTGTACTAATTGAAGTCATTTTTAATTAGTGTATTTGTTTATTTATTTTAGCAGCTCCTTTATGACTGTCACCAGTCATAATTAATGAAAAGTGTAATTGTATATGGCTTCAGGGTGTTTGATTTTATCAGTTCTTTCCAAACTGTCTACTTATTATCTCAAAATCATGTGCAACCCTTCAGTCTTCTGCATCAGTAAAAGTTCTTTATTACAACAATACTGTAATGGAGTACTGCTTGGGGATCAGACCTGCTATAGGTTCAAACTGCTCATTAGCAGCTCACATTCAGTCAAGGATAGCGAGAGGTGAAACACAAGGCTTCAACTATGCCAGCAGGGAAATGGGTGCTGTCCTAAACTTTTTTATATTCACCCTCTTGAATATAAAGAACTCTGCAGAGGACATTTTGCCATGGTGATGCAGTTATGAATATATGCTGCATGGTCATAGGTATACATATGGAGTTGCCACCCACATGTATTGCTGCAACAAGCTGCACCCTTTTCTGGATAGGCTTTCCTATAAATGTTGAAAAAAAATCTGATTGCAGGGGTTGATTTTCCTTTTAGCCATAATGGCATTAGTATATCCTAGCAGGTGTTGGAAGGGTTAAGATTTATAGCATAACATTACATTTATTTCAGGACAAAACCACCAAAAATACTTCCACCACCAAACTTTACTGTTGATAGTGTGAATCTATATAATAGCATTCATGGTTATTTGCTAAAATATATCAGTTTGCCTGACAGTCTGTGAATTGTAGCTGTTCCGGAGTCTCAGAGCTGTATGCTTTACACCACTCCAGACAAAGGGATACTCATTATTACCAATGGCCAACTCAGAAGTGCATGTTGCAAAATAACACAAATATTTTTAATGTGTAATGTGTATGGCTTGTTTTGTGTGAGATTTTGTAATCTACTGCTTGTGTCGGCTCACTGCCAAGCTATTTTGCTCATAGATGTTACACTTCACAATAAAAGCACATATAGTTGACCAGGGCAACTCTTTCAGGGCAAAAATCGATGAACTGAATTGGCATTCCACAACTGTTCCACTGAGTCACTGAAAAGCATAAGCCTTTCAGTTGGCCCATTCTACTGACAATGTTTGTCTATGATGGTTTCATAGTATAGTAGCAGTTACAATAATACACTATGGATCAAAAAAATCCTGTGTTCAAGTACCAGCACTGCCAAGCTGACACTGTTAGGACCTTGAGCAAGGCCTTTATCTTCAATTGCTTGATTTGTACCCTCTAAGACTAAATCTAAATTGGTGTATGCTTGATTGTATGCACCTCCTATCAATGGGTGTGGCTTAATTATCTTCAACCAAGCAGTTGGAATGTGCTGAACTAGTAATCCATTAATTCAGTGGTTAATAGCTTGACTGAAAATGAAAGTCATGTGAGAATAATTTGATAACCCAGAATTAATTCAGCACAGGTAGAAGTACACCCTGGACAGGGCACCAGCTCATAGCAGTTTTCTGTAAACGTTCCATCTGAATGTAGCATTTCAAGCTTCGTCTAGGAATTGAACCCATGTCCTCAGACACTCCAATTTCCAGCAGCTGGCTCTTATCATTGAGCTACCAAGGCTGCATCTGCAATTGCCATCTTAGCTAATTCAGCATAGCAGGCACAAAACAAAGTCTATGCTTCAATTCTAAAAGACTTTTAAAGATTCAGAAGCATATAGTTGGTTGTCCAACTTGAAATAGATCTGGTTAAAAAATAAAAGCAAATTGCTTTCATATTAATATGTACTAGAATGTTGCAAGACATGAATTGTAAGTCCTCCCCCGTGCTTAGTATGAATATTTGAAGTACGTTTCTCTGAGCCTGATGCAAATTTATACTCATGAATAGCACAAGTGAAGTGATTAAAAAGCTAGTGTTGCCAGACCAACAGTACTTGTGTCCTTCTCACTACTGTGGCAACATTTGCACAAAGTGGAATTCCATGCATGTGAGCAGCTTTGAATTTGATTACATTTAGTGCATGTAAATGGAGATGCTTATCAGATTGTTGAGTTTAGTTTGGAAATAAACTGTTCAACTACAATTTTTAATCAGAGTAAATTCATCCTTGCATGAAAAAGTAGCCACTGTAGGATTAATGATTTACTCTATAGAGCAGTAAATTAGATAAGGCGTTTCTTCCAGATGACTCACCCTGTGTGTCTTCTTTCTACATGCTAATTTATTGACCGATTGCAAATCTGCAGAACTGATTGACAGTTGGTTGAACTGGCTAATAAAGCAAATAACTGGGAGTATTGAGTGACCATAATACACTGTTTGTGTACATTCAGTCGATGCTTCACTTGACCTCATTAGGGATAAATACACTTGAGTTTCTGAGCAGCCGAAATCCCTGCAGTTTATTTCCTCAATTAAAGACACAGAGTTTCAAGAAAATAGATGGATAATGGTAGAGTAATGCATGGGTATGTAAATGTCACTATGATATACTGGAGACACACACCGATACTGCAGTTTTTATTGACATTTTGATTCATTTAATCCCTTTAAGTTCCATTTTCAGACTGACTAGTTTAAGGCGGGTGGCACAGTGGCTCGGCGGGTAGCACTGTCGCCTCACAGCGAGAAGGTCCTGGGTTTGATCCCAGGTTTAGTGGTCTGTGCCCTTTCTGTGTGGAGTCTGCATGACCTTTCTGTGTCTGCCTGAGTTTACTCCGGGTACTCCGGTTTCCTCCCACAGTCCAAAGACATGCTTTATGTTAACTGATTACACTAAAAGTGCCCCGCGCGTGTGCCTTACAGTGGATTGGCGCCCTGTCTAGGGTTGTTCCTGCCTCGCGCTGGCTCTCCCGCGACCCTGTCCAGGAATAAACGGATAAGGAATTGAATGAATGAATGAATTTATTTTACGGCAGTGCAGTTGCACAGGACATAAGTTTTATACTCAAGTGAGAGTACAAATTTTCTGCTGAAGTTAAAATATTTAAAGTGCATGCTATAGAGCATATTATTTTTTATTTATTTAAATAAAGTTTGAGTATTTGTTTTAAAAAAATTTTTTTCAGTTTTAATGTGTGTTTATGTGCATTAATTACATATTTAAAATGATTCTGCAACTGGAATTAAATTACATTTGGTTAATAACAGTAATAGACAATTCTATAATAAACTCTACTCAAACTCAAATTTTGTGAGATTAGGTTTCTAAACTACAGAACAAGTGAAATGGGTGGACAAGCATTCACATTACTAGAGTTACCTGCATTATTGCTCAATTTAAATATCAGTTGAAAGTCTTATATAATTCAAACTTATTTTTTTTTAACTATTTGATGAAATGCAGTCTGATATCAGAGATTTTCATTTTGGTTGAGCTTTGGGTGGTCGTTGAGCTAAGCACACTTCCACTTTCGAATAATAAAAAGCTTTTATTCCTATTCTTGCATTACTCTGTTTGAACTTCCCATTCAATAACACTAGATTATTTAAGTGAAGAATCCTGGCGTACAATTCATTGATCCGACTTGTGAAGTGTCATTATGTACCTACTTCTAGAGGAGAAGTCAAGCTGCAGAAACGGATATAGATTAGGCTAGTCACCTTATTTGCATTTATGTTGTACTTTATCTCTGTGTAAATAATTGGGGTATGTGGAGTATTTCATTAGTAGCCATTCAGGTTTGTTTAATAACAGAACAACTGAAATGAACAGTCATGTGTTTTCTTTATAGGAACTCTTGGCAATATTGATCAGATTAAAACACTGACTGAAAATATTGTGCAACGTAAGCATCAGCATTTTTTTCTTCACTTTTCTAATTGCTGAAGTAATATAATCTGACAGATAGATAGACAGATGATGGATAGATGTAGATAGATAGAAATTCTTTATTGATCTCCAGGGGGGAATTTTGGTGTTCAAACATGAATTACATTATATACAAACATTAAACCCAGTACTTAATTCACAGTGCAGAAACACAAGACAAGGTGCAGACAACATAAACCAAGTGTTCACACTAAACATGTGGTGCATGTTTATGCTTATGCTAGTACATTGTCTGTTGTTTATGCTGTGAGACTAGGGTAATGTTCGCAAGCTGGTAAGATGATATCACATTGTGAGAGAGAGAGAGTAGAAATAAATAAATTACACACATCTGTTGTTATGAGTAAAAGGTGTGATCTCTAAGTAATAACAAACATCCCATATAATTAAACTAACTTTACAGTTAAAGAGAAAATTAATATTGAATGTTTTTTTTGGAAATATTGATCTTTTTATAATTTCTTACAAGTATTTGGGTATGTTTATACATTTCAGATTTGAATTAACAAATAGTACTTTAGATGAACGGCACAAATTTAATATAAAAACATTCAAAATTCAAATTCAGATTTTTAGCATTCCTTCCGGATTTGCAGTTGATTCACCGTACTCTTTCATCTCAGCAGCGTCTACTGCTGTAAGTGTTATTTATTTTGTTGTAGAGGTTTTTTTTTTTTTCATCACAATATCAGATGAATTCTGTGGCTTTCTATATCTCTCAAAGCAACACACACACCGCATGCTCCCCCTCTTGCTAGTTCACTCGTGCATGCATCTGTGCATTGCCCACATTCACAAACTGTATTTCCACACAGGGTTCCTCTTATCAGGCTTCAGAACGTGTTATTTTATGGTGGCCTGTGAGTTGGATCCCTGCAGGACCTGTAGAGCTCAGCACTGAGTATATAAGTTGTGATAGAGGCTGCAACTGAATCACTCCCACTGATGCAATCTTGCCCCTGGACACAGAGAGCAGCCAGAGCCAGAGGTGAAGAATACAGTCTGAGAATAGGGACTTCATTGTGAGTCAGCCTCAGTATAATTAATATTACCAATGTTCCAGAAAACTTAGATTGCAGTACCTAAAAAGTGCACGTATAGCAGGTTGGGAGGTTGGGTAATGTGGCCAATTCATATACCCATATTGTGAAAAAGTCTGTTATAAAACACGATATGGAGTTTGTCCTGTTTGATAAAATACTGATGATGGTCATTAATAATATTGAGACACAACTAGTTTGAGTGTATAAGGCCGTATTCAGAAATGGAGATATTGATTGTCAACGCAAGTGCAAGGAATATTTCAACAGATACACAGATAGAAATTATTCGTTTCCATACTTGCTATTTGTGGTTGTATAAATCTGTTTTCTGGGCAGCTCATTCACAATATTGATATTATCTGTGTGTAGTTTACAGTGTTGGAGTAGTTACTCAAAAAGTAATACATTATTGATTACTCATTACTTAACTAAAATTGTAATGGGATTACTTTATTCATCACTTCCTGAAAAGTGTAATTACTCATTACTTACATTGTAGTTACATTCTAAAACATATACAAATAAACTGGAATCAAATCTACAAACAAATCTGAAATTAATTAGGAACAAATGTAGAAGTAGTAGCAACATTAAACATGCATAACGTAATTTCACTATACTTGATGTTGTACTTGATTTTGGGAAACCTATGGTCACATTGACCTAAAGCAACATAACAGATACTGTCTGGTATTCTTTTTTTATACCACATACACTGTCTATTTAGTATTCAAGTAGCAAAACACTACAACGTTGAGTATAAGTAAAATGTTTAATACATGGGTAACTATGTGATGTTTACACATTTAATCTTTTTTTTTATCAAAAATAATGTAAGATTATGGAAATGACAAGGTTGAGTATACTTACACTGCATAAGTTGCACATGCACACAAACTAATCATAGGTCAAAACAGCACTAAACTTGGCTGAATTAGCTGAAGAGCCATTTGAGTCCAAATAGAATTTACTCACTTAAAAAGACAAACTTAACGCATGTAAGTTAATAAGGGTTTTGCTGAGTAAACCTCATAAAGAGTACGATTTAATTTCACTCTGAGCATTGTACATTACATCGTTTAGGAGATGTCATTATCTAGCATGGCTTACAACTGAAGTCTTGATCAATGGCACAACAGTGCCTGTCTGATGTAGCCAAGTTTTGAGCAAACTAATAATACAGATTGCATTCTATAACTGAAATATGCTAAAGCATTCAGTGATATTATGGCACAGTCAGTTCATAAATCTTAAATCAGGATTTTGGGTAATTCATATGATTAATGTATGAAGGCTTATGCACTGTATTTGAATGGTTTGTTTCAAAATATAAAAAACAAACCCACAAATATATTACTTTGCTTGCACGTCAAACTAAATACCGATAAAAGTTGAAAGATATGTGAAACACTTTTGGCACTATTGTATTATAAAGTGAGCAGAATTAGTCATGTTGAAGAAATTTGTGCTTTTTTGTGTAGGCTAATCAACTTTTATAAGTGTAAACATAGATCAACAGCAAAAAGAGAGGAAAGAAATGAAAGCCCACTTCATGAGAGGCAATTCAGTTGGTGACTTAAATGTGAAGAAACCTAATCTTGCAAGTGATTCATTAAAAAGAATTATGTAAATGGAAGTACATTGCAAAGCAGGTAGAAAGCGTAATATGTAAATGAAGTCATAGCCTGAGTTCTGCCCGTGGTAAAGTGTAAAAAAGAGACAAGTATATCAAAAATGAATACTGTACATACTGTAAATATAGACTATCATTTGAAAGAATGAAAACAAAATACTAAATAAAAAACTAAGGAATGTACAATAAGATGGTAGATCATATGGAAAATAATCTTCCCATAACTAAGTGATACCATAATATGGAGTTAACAAATAACTGAAATTTGCAAAGAACCATGTATGAAACTACACTCATTGTCCTATTAGCTAGGTACCTACAGTATATATACCCATTATGCTTTGTGGCCCTTTGCATTGACATCACCTTGTATGTATTGACACAACTTTATTGCTTACAGATGTTACACTTTCTTATCCATTAATGCAACCACATAAAACAGACATGATTTTTTTTTTTGTAAAAATAAAATACAAAAATATTTTTTACACCTATTGGTAAAAAAAATCATTTATTCAGGGACCAAACATAAGCATATTCTGTCAAGGATGCCCTGCTATACAAGCGAGGCCAGAAATGGATGTTTTCACCAGCAATCCTTCTGTCTTTTGTCATCTACATACGCCATGAGCCACAGCGCTCCTGTAAAGGTCAACACTCAGACTAACCTAGTTACTGTCTAAAACACTGCACGCACACCCAGAGCAACAAATACATATTCACACTCATGTGTATGCACAGTGCTTCTAGGTCTAAATGTCCTGAGCGTTTCCAGTACCTCTGAATTGCGTGGTAATAGTATTTTTTTTAAATGCACTAGTTATTCATCATATTTGTCTTATAAAAAGGCATGCACTTTTTGCGAAGAAGGAATTACATGCTTCAATAATCAATTCTGTGCTGATGAATTTTAGAACCAATATGTATTAAATGTGCATGCTATATAGTGGTGCTAGAAAGTTTGTGAACCCTTTAGAATTTTCTATATTTCTGCATAAATATGACCGAAAACAACATCAGATTTTCAGACAAGTCATAAAAGTAGATAAAGAGAACCCAGTTAAACAAATGAGACAAAAATATTATACTTGGTCATTTATTTGTTGAGGAAAATGATCCAATATTACATATTAGTGAGTGGCAAAAGTGAACCTGTAAGATTAGCAGTTAATTTGAAGCTGAAATTAGAGTCAGGTGTTTTCAATCAGTGGGATGACAATCAGGTGTGAGTGGGTTTATTTAAAGAACAGGGATCTATCAGAGTCTGCTCTTCACAACACGTTTGTGGAAGTGTATCATGGCACGAACAAAGGAGATTTCTGAGGGCCTCAGAAAGAGTTGTTGATGCTCATCAGGCTGGAAAATGTTACAAAACCATCTCTAAAGAGAGACTCCACCATTCCACAGTCAGACAGATTGTGTACAAATGGAGGAAATTCAAGACCATTGTTACTCTCCCCAGGAGTGGTCGAGCAACAAAGATCACTCCAAAAGCAAGGCGTGTAATAATTGCCGAGGTCACAAAGGACTCCAGGGTAACTTCTAAGTAACTGAAGGCCTCTCTCACATTGGCTAATGTTGATGTTCATGAGTCCACCATCAGAAGAACACTGAACAACAATGGTGTGCATGGCAGGGTTGTAAGGAGAAAGTCACTGCTCTCCAAAAAGAACATTGCTGCTCGTCTGCAGTTTGCTAAAGATCAGGTAGACAAGCTATTGGAAGAATGTTTGGTGAACGGATGAGACCAAAATAGAACTTTTCTTTTTTAAGGTTTTGGAATGGCCAAGTCAAAGTCCTGATCTTAATCCAATTGAAATGCTGTGGAAGGACCTGAAGTGAGCAGTTAATGTGAGGAAACCCACCAACATCCCAGAGCTGAAGCTGTTCTGTAAGGAGGAATGGGATAAAATTACTCGAAGCTGGTGTGCAGGACTGATCAACAGTTACAGGAAATGTTTAGTTGCAGTTATTGCTGAACAGGAGGGTCACACCAGATACTGAAAGCAAAGGTTCACATACTTTTAAGACTCACTAATATGTAATATTGGATCATTTTCCTCAATAAATAAATGACCAAGTATAATATTTGTCCCATTTGTTTAGCTGGGTTCTCTTTATCTATTTTTGAACGTGTGAAAATCTGATGATGTTTTCGGTCATATTTATGCAGAAATATAGAAAATTCTAAAGGGTTCACAAACCTTCAAGCACCACTGTATATAGGATGCACATTTAATACATATTGGTTCTAATATTCATCAGCACACAATTGATTATTGAAGCATGTAGTTCATTCTTTGCAAAAAGTGCATGCCTTATTATAAGACAAATATGATATGAACTAGTGCATTTAAAAAGAAAAAAATACCATTAGTATGCACATTACACATTTAGGACTTGTGTGAAAATCTAATGATGTTTTAGGTCATATTTATGTAGAAATATAAAAAATTCTAAAGGATTCACACATTTTCAAGCACCACTGTAGTCTTAAATAATATGACTATATGTGGTACAGTATGTTCACCGTGCTAAAATTATTTTTTCCTCTCATTAATATTTTAGAAAGTCTTTCAAAATATGTAAAAGGCTTCCACCATTTTATCCAAAGTCAGATGCCATATTAGCAGCCAAATGCTTTGCACATTCTAACCACATCCACACCAAACTCGATTGTCACACCTCATCCCACACCTTATCCAAATTGCTACATATAGGTCATGTCTTATTACCAACATCAGGAACTAAATGCACCAATGCGTTTGTGATTAAATTTCTTTAAGCACGTTCTAAAAATCTATTGGAAAGCCATTATATGAGTGGGCATTTTTATTGTTGGAATGAGAGGATCAAGGCTATTTTAAAGCTTAGGTTTTGAAGAACCTAAAGCGCATAATGAATGAGATTTCCAAGCATATACAAACTTAGTTTTTTGTACTGTATTTAATAAATCAAATGAACAGTTACAATAGGCTCTAGCACTTGCTACAACATTACAGCGAACTGTGACTAGAAACTCTTAAGTAAGCTGTCTCCAATTATTGGCTCATCTAGCCCTTTAATCCTCAGCACTGAGAGCATTATGCTGCTTTGGAGTGGTTCAGCCACCTGCTAAGCCACAGGAGAGCACATGTGGTTAAATTGAGAGAGCATAATGGTTTATTGTTGATTAATGTTTAAGACTGCATGTTGTCCTCATTTATCAATGCCAATACTATTTGCATCACAATACCAAAATATTGGATTTACAAGTGGAAATGGCCTCCAAGCCACGGGTAATGGGACCACCCTAGCCCATTTAATTACCTTTCAGAACACATGTAGATCAAGATGTCAGAGACAAATAACTACATATATGGTCTTAGAGGTCAGACAATTAAAGCATGTGGAGGTAATTACAGACTTTCTAATGCCATCACAAATTAATTATTGATATTACTGCCTTTAAATTAATTGTAGGGCAAAATGGCAGGCAGTGATAAAGACTCAGAACTGATATCAAAACTACTTTTATTGTTCTGTTTTCACTCAGTGCAAGTACAATTGACTATAGACATGTATTTGGATATTTTATAGATAGATAATACTTTTAGGTATATGGGTAATTATTTAAAGGTAATTAGACATGGCATACATTGTCTGGTATAAGTGTGGAAATAAATAATAATACACACTCACACTGCTAAAATTGTTTAGGAATAGTATGAGGAACATAAAGAAAGAGGACAGAGTTAAAACTGCTGACTTGACCTCCCAGTTCCTCCATTCTCGTCTGTGGGATGTGGTGGATAAACAAGTTTAATGGACGGAGGCACCATCTAGCAACTTACCGGGCTTAATGGAACTGCTAATAGTTCTTGGTACAAGATACCATAGGACACCTTTAGAGTGGAACTAGTGAGTGGAACTACAGTGAAACACAGTATGAGTGCCTTTATAAGAAGTATGCAGTTCAAATTAAGCATTTCAAATGTATTTTGCATTTTCACTTTATTAAGTAAACTTAGGGCATGGTCATGATCTAAGTATTCATTGCAACAAGGCAAGGCAAGACAAGTTTACTTGTATAGCACCTCTCATACACAGTGGCAATTCAAAGTGTTTTACATAAGGAAAAAAAAGAAAAAATACGTAGAACATTCCTGAGATCTAGAACCTCAGACAACTTCTTGCAAACATTGTTACAATTAAAAGAACATAAATATAAAGCTCAGTATAAAAATGTAAATCTCAATCATAGACACAAGAAAGAAGAAAAAGTCTATAAAAAGTCTTAATTGATTTGTAATTTTGTTATGAAATAATATTCTAATCATCAGATTTCAACAGAAATTCCATTACAAAAAATAATTAATGCTAGTAGTTGCTGCTTAACACTCATCTTTTTTTTTTTCTTAAGATGTGGTTTTACAGTGGTGTTTAGGGTTAGGATTAAGTGTTCAGTATTAGCCTATGTTGCTAAAAATGTTTTATATTAACTGTGTCTATAATACTATATTTTAAAATATGAGGTTATTTTGGTGATTTAATGGAAAAGAGCTGAAAGTTTTAAAGTTTTTAATGTTTAACGTTTTGAGGTTTAGGGTTTATATAACCATATATGAAGTGCTACAGCATTTGCAGTGGTTCGACATCAACAAAATATGCATAACTTCTACAAAACTTGTGTGTATTGTTCACAACATATACTGGGATAGTACTTTAGTCAAATGTATAAAAAGTAACATTTGGATACCAAAATTGTTATTGAAAAGCTAGCTTCAGTGGGGTGACCAGATAACATCTTGGGTTCAAGAATGCGAAGTATTTGCAAAAAAGCCCATTGAATTCTTGAAAGTTGTGATTACTGATGTGTTATGTGATTTTCATTAGGCTGTTGCTATTTATTGTATTCTTAAAATGGTGCAGAGAAAATTAACCAATACCCTAAAACATTTGATTATTTGTTGATGCTGTGTATGTGTTCAAGATAAATTCCCGTGGGGGCAATAAAGGTTTCATTCATTCATTCTTCTAATATGGAAGGGCATGCAGTGCTAATCTGCAGCCACTTGAACACGATCAAAAGATTAGAGAAGTCACTTGTTACAGACTTCACAGTCTGAGCTGAGATGTAATAAATCTGCATCTAAGATGAAATGCTACTATGCTAGAGAGTGAGAATAAGAGGTAAGTAGAAAAATAATGAGAAAGATTAAGTTAATCAGAGGAGTGGAGGGAAAGAGTGTTAGGCATTTGGGATAGAGTTTGTGTTGTGCACTATTTAAGTTTGTCTTGTAACTGTTCTTGAAATGTGTTATTGTGCCTTCTTGTTATTCCTAACCCTTTTATATTGATGATTACTGAATTGTAATATAGTGAGAAAGTTGTATAATACACAAATAATTGTAAAGTTGCCATATTAAACATGCTATGTCTTAGCATAATGTTACGTAGTATGATATTTATAGTCTCAACACAATCCTTCAGCAGTAGCACCACTGGTCCCCTGCTCTGAATGAACTTGATTGGTTAAGACCTCTAAGTGTTATAAAAATGTTTTGTGCTGGAGTATCACATGTAATCTGGTAATAGACACAACAAAGCATGTATGTATGTATGTGCATGTTCTTTTCTGAGGCCAGGATATCTGGTTAGTGCTGCCTAGAGTGAGACCATTTCAGACTTTCTTAAAGTACCCTTTTAGAGGATTTTCTCTGGATGGTTAAAGCTTTTATTAAGCACAAAGGCAATTTCCTGTAGTAACTTCTTGAATACCAATTATGCTAAATTAACAGTAGAACTGAACACTCCTGTTATGTTCACTTTCAAAGAACAGCAATAACACTCCAGATCAAATTGTCCCTATTCATCTAACACAATATACAACCCCAAATCAGAAAAAATTGGGGCTGTATGGAAAATGCACATAAAGTACAGCGTTTTATACATTTTCTTAATCACATAATTACTTACATAATCGCTTGGATACCAAGCGAGTAAGTGTTTCAGGTGTCATTTTTTCTCATTCTTCCTGCAGTCACGTCTTACAATGTGCAACAGTACAGGGTCATCATTGTTGCATTTTTCAATTCAAAGTTCTCTACACAGTCTCTGTTGGGGACAGGTCAGAACTGCAGGCAGACCAGTCCAGTACCCGTATCCTCTTCTTCCAGTCTTGTTTGTAACGTGTGCAGCATGTGGTTTTGCAATGTCTTGTTGAAAAATGCATGGATGTCCCTGGAAAACATGACATCTTGATCTGTGTACTTTTTTGCATTAATGCTGCCATCACAGAAATGTAAATGACTTTTCTGAGATGAATTGTTGTGATAACAGTCTGGGTGATTTTTTTCCGTCTTCGGTTCTGAGCACTTCTTCTTCTTCCGGCTTCTCCCTTTATCAGGGGTCACCACAGCGAGTTAAACGTTTCCACCTCACCCTGTCCTCCACGTCCTCTACTTTCACCCTAACTCCCTGCATATCTTCATTTACCACAACCAAATAACTCCTCTTTGGTCTTCCTCTCCGTCTCTTGCCTGGCAGCTCCATCGCCAACATCCTCCTACCAATATATCCACTATCCCTCCTCTGCACATGTCCAAACCATCTCAGTCTTCCCTCTCGAATTTTGTCTCCCAATTTTCCAACGTGCTGTCCCTCTGATGATCTCATTCCTAATCCTGTCCACCCTAGACACTCCTTAAGTTCTGCCACCTCCAGCTCTGGTTCCTGTCTCTTTGTCAGTGCCACTGTCTCTAAGCCATACAACAAGGCTGGTCTCACTACTCTCTTATAAATCTTTCCTTTCACTTTTGCTGCGACCCTTTTGTCACACAGCACTCCTGACACTCTTCTCCACCCATTCCATCCTGCCTGTACTCTATTCTTTACCTCCTTTCCACACTCCCCATTTCTTTGGACAGTTGATCCCAAATACCTGAACTCCTGTACCTTTGTGACCACTGATCCCTGTATCATGACTGTTCCACCTGCCTCCCTTTCATTTACACACAGGTATTCTGTCTTACTACAGTTGACTTTCATTCCTCTCCTTTCCAGATTATACCTCCACCTCTCCAAGTTCTCTTCTACCTGTTCCCTGTTCTCACTACCGATCACAATGTCGTCTGCAAACATCATAGTCCATGGGGATTCCTGTCTGACCTCATCTGTTAGTCTGTCCATCACCAGAGCAAATAAGAAGGGACTCAGGGCCGATCCTTGATGCAGTCCCACCTCTACCTTGAGCTATCTGTCACTCCAACAGCACATCTCACCACTGTCACGCTGTTCTCATACATGTCCTGCACTAATCTAACGTACTTTTCTGCCACTCGAGACTTCCTCATACACCACCACAGTTCCTCCCTTGGCACCCTGTCATAAGCTTTCTCCAAATCCACAAAGACGCAGTGTAGCTCTTTCTGACCATCGGTTCTGAGCACACACCATCCATTTTTTTCCAAAAAAGACCTGGAATACTGATTCCTCTGACCACAATACACATTTCCACTGTGTGATGGTGCATCCCAGATGCCTCCGAGCCCAGAGAAGTTGACACCACTTGTGGATATGGTTAACATGAAGCATCTTTTTTTGCACAGTAATTTTTTAAGTGGCAGTTGTGAATAGTGTTGCTTGACAAAGGTTTGCCAAACTAATCCCTTGCCCATATGGTTATATCTACTATTGTTGAATGGTGGTTCTTTGTGCAGTGCCATCTGTGGGATCGAAGACTGTAGAGGGAGAAATATGCAAGTCCCTTCCAATCTTTTTTTGGGTTGCATTGTTTTTATACATTTCAATAATTTTCTCACACATTTGTTGACAAACTAGAGATCCTCTGGCCATCTTTGCACACCCTTTCCTGGATGCAGCTAAGTCATGATTGCAATCACCTGTTGACATCACCTGTTTGAAATCACATCATTATTTATTTTATTATTATTATTATTTTCTTTTAATTACTAGCTCTAAAAGTCAAAGGAACTGTAAGAAACACTTTCTTTAATATTCATTTTTCATACTGTCACAGCTTTTTCTGATTTGGAGCTGTAGAATTAATCATTAATACAAATGTTTAACAGAGTTCATTGTAAAATGTCATACTTTTATTGACATTCCATTGTGTTTTTGTAAAGTATAAATCAGTATGAGCTACTGTGAGTGATTTGATTAGAGTATATAATACACAGATTACTTGGCTGCCAGTTTGTGGTTATTCTTAAGAGACACAGACACTCTAACAATAATGAGTGACTAATTCTGAGGACTCTATTTAAATGATTAGATTTAAATGTTGGATTGTATTTTATATAGTTCATATAGTTCTTTTTATACTTATGCCAGATAGTGTTACACATTCTTTTGCACTTGCTTTTATTCAAGGCAATATTCATCTGATATAATCTTAGATGATATACCACAAGCATGGTGGCAACTGTACTGCCACAGTGGCAAAACACCTTCGTAGACTTAAAAATAGTACCTTGACTTGAGAAATTATTGTACTGGTCAATAGTCCTTAACCACTAAGACACTATTGCTTTTAGTTCTGAGCAGAACTGAACTGGTCTTAGTACTATGCCTGTGAAATAAGGTGTGATGGTGCACTAGTGGGAACTGTAACCTGGGAGTTCCTGGTAAGATGGAATCCCCTAACTCATGCTCCTTTTCTATCCTGCACCAGAACCTCTGTCTGTCCTCCACCAGACCTGGGGCCTCATTTATAACCTGTGTGTAAGGTACAAAATTGGTCTGAAATGTGTGTACGCACCATCTCAGGCAGAAACCGGGATGTATAAAGAAATACTTGGCAGGAAAATGTGTAAATTTACTCCAGCTTTGACCCATGCCTACAGACATAAGAACATTTGGATGAGAGCGGGAATTGGCGACTAAGAATTGCAGCTAAATGCACAAAGCTTTCTCAAGCATATCAGTACGAATATCATTAAAAAAATCTGTCTAAAATTATATAACTAACTATATAACTAACTAAGTTGAATGCTGGAGTTACATGTTTCCACTTAACAAACTTTTGTTGGTGATGCCACTATCAAGGGTACCAAACAACACTTTTATTTTTGTTTTGCCTCGATCCCCGAAACAAGAACTTCCACCTCGCATTCTTGATCGCAAGTTGCTTACCCTGAGTATGCTAGACAGCTTTTACCAAGAGTCTGGTGTCCGACAGATTGACATGGGTCTGGTACGAAGATGGGGACTGGAACTGAAAGGAGTTCAGTGTGTGATTACACAAGAAAAAAGGTCTGGTGCTGGAGGCCAAAGTTTTGGTGCCTGAAGGACCAGGGTGTCTGGTGGCATTTGATGCAATCCAGGAGCACCCCATCTGATGAGTTTTTAATCATTATGCTGATAAATACCTGTACTGTGGATTGGCTAAGCATTCAGTATTTAGAAATACATCACAAAAACTTGATTCTGTGGGTGGCACACAATATATATGTCACCCTTAAGTAGGTATCTGAAATCTCTGAAAATTGGTCTCAAAGTCCCCTTGACAGTATAATAGCTGCAACTATAGTGCAATGCATGTATAAGGTTAGTGTCTGCACTCCAAGAGCAGTCTTTCCTTGAAGAACATTGTTTTTAAACATTTCAATAATTCTGTCACACATTTTTTTTGACAAACTGCCAATCCCCTGCCCATCTTTGCACCTCAGCCTTTCGTAGATACTGCTTTTGTATCAAATCTTGCTCACAGTAACCTGTTGACTTCACTTGTTTGAAATGACATCATTATGTAGTTTTTTTTTGTTTTTGTTTTTGTTTTTTAACCTCATTACTAGCCCTAAATTACCCATTCCAGACTTTTATGGACTGTGCTGCAGGCCTGAAGTGCAAATATGGATATTTATTAAAAAATGAAATGAAGTTAAAACATTAAAACAAAACATTAAATCTATTGGATTCATACTGTCCACAGTGAAATGAAATGTAAATGTAAGGAACACCATTTTTTTAAAATCTGCATTATCCATACTATCCCAACTTTTACTAATTTGAGGTTGTACGTATTGATTTTGTTTTTCTACAATCCTCAGTAGCGCCTCTTAGCATATCAGCTTGCACATGTTTGTGTGGGCATTGTCATGATGCAAACCCTTGATAAATCGTAGCCTAAAAGTCAAACAGTCAAAGTTGTCAGGATTAATAATTACCATCTAAGGGTTAATAAACCAGAAGAAATAAATCAGTGCTCTATGTGTCAAGCATGACCTTCAGAATCATGCCCTGAACTGGTGTTGGAAGTGAGAAAAAATTCCGGGTAAGCTCAATTTCATGCTGAACAACAGTTTTTTTTTTTTTTTTTCTCTTTTTTCCCTTGTTGTTGTTTTTACTTCTTTCTTTTTTAAATATGGAAATGAATACACTTTTCTTTAATGCCATGACAGCCCCTTAGCAATGCCATCAAAGACCCCAACGTGTTTCTTTCAGATTACAATTTGAAACTTGAGCCGTTTGTGAGAAAGTTTGAAATTTTTCTTCTATTGGCTACCATTCTGAGATAAAGTGCTATTTTCTTAAGTGCTGACAAATCCTCCTACTCTTGGCCAAGTTTTTCAGGATTGATATTGGAGTTAAATGTCTCCCTGTCTGTGCTGATCTCTGTCCTACCTCTCTCTCCTGTACTCAGTCTGGTGGTTCTGCCTTATCAGCACTCTATATTCTGCATGCTCAATCGGCTGATTTGTCAAGGGTGACTCCGAAAGATTGTGATAGACAATCAGCAAATCACCCAGTTGATCTAAAATATCGACCCTCCACAAGAAGTCATTATGCACGATAATGGCAGGAGGGACCTTGAAGATGTGACTTAATTAGTTTTCAAATGCCTCTAGTATGCTGTCTGAGAGAGAATGGAACTGGTGTGTTTCAAATGGCACAAGTTTATTGCACAGTGTCTACATGGCACATTGTATGGGACATGGCATATTTTCATGTAAGTTGTTAACAGGACATATCCATGTCACAATATAATTGCAAATCTGTTATCTTTCTAAGTACAATACATCCTGTCCAATTTGACCATGTATGTGTGTATATATATATATATATATATATATATATATATGCTTTCATTTTGTTACTAAATCATTTTTTACTTATCTCAGGATGCTAAGCCAATTTTAGCCCACAGCTCTGAATCTGCAGAATAAAAAGCTTTTAAATTTACTATATTATTTGTTTGTTTCCCATAGTGCCAAAATGGCATCCTGATAACAAACAACTGTCTTCAAACAGTTTAAATAAAGGAAAGAAGTTTTGCTTCTATACAAATCAGTAGCTGCCCAGCTTTCTTCCTTCTTGAGTTTCTAGTTTTGATTCTCTTCTCCTTTTAACTTTTGTAGCTTCACTGTTACTTACACAGAGCCTTCTTGAATTCCTCAGTTTTTCTTTACAGTTTCTTGTCGACATGTTTCTAATTTCTAAGTTGTCTTGAGGTCAAATTTGATCTTTTTCAGTTTATAATAAATATATAATCTAGTCAAACATATGGTATATAATTGCAATTCATGGTACTAAAATTACATTGAAATTGCTTAATTCAAATATCTACACAATATCTTAAATATACATATTACATCAACATGTACAGTATGTCTTCCAGTTACTTATAACTGTGTTTTTGTAATACATTTTATTAATGTGGAATTTGTCCTACAATGTATTGGTGCCCTGTCTAAGATTGTTCCTGCCTGTGCTCCCTATGCCACAGGCTAGGCACCGGCTTTCCCGCAACCCTGTCCAGGATTAAATGGATAAAAAATTGAATGAATAAATGAATAATGTGGAAATTATTTAAACATTTGCATGAAGTAAATTAAATGCTACCTACATTTTAGTTCAAATGTAGAAACTTAAATACAATTCTGCTTTCACTGGCTGTAAAGGTCACTCATTTAAAAAAATCAGCTGAGGCATTTAAATATTTCTATAAATATACAGTGGAACATCGGAACGCGAACTTAACTTGTTCTGGAAGTCTGTTTGTATTCCGATTTGCTCAAAGTCCAAATCAGATTTCCCCATAAGAAGTAATATAAATAGGATTCATATGTTCCCAGACCTCAAATGATAATTTTTTTACACCTTTATTTGTATGTAATTATGAATTATTTATGTTAACCACTAGCCACTACACCACCATGCCACTTCCAAAAAAAAAAAACAAAAAAAAAACTTTTATCATTACACATAAGAAATAAACCCAAAACAAATTTAGAAATTAAATCAATAACATCTGATGACATACTCGAACTGGCAGGAGAGGAGTAGGGATGGAGAGGTTAGTGCTTGGACTACTAACAAAGTAGAATTTAAAAAATAAAATGGGCGTCAAGACTAGGGGAGTGTCTTATGAATCTCATGGGTGTGAATAAGGTCTGAATTAGTGTTTCTATATAGAACAGTTTATGTAGTGATCACTGAATGAGTATACGAGTCAATTTCAGACACACCCCGAGGCTGTGATATACCCATACAGGTTCTACTAATGTTCGAAGTTGGAGTTACTGTTCGAATTTCTAGCAAGAAATTTTCAAAAGGACCATTCAGTCTCTGAATGGGCAGAAGTGTCCGTAATCAGAGGTTCCAAAAGTCTGAGACCACTATTTTTCATTTTTGTTGAAATTAATCCAATGTTTTTACAAATTATGTAATCAACAATTCCAGTGAAACGCTGAAGCTTAAAAAAAAAAAAAGAATTTTTTGCAGATTTGATGATCCATAGTATCCCAGCATGATTTCACCAAGAACATGTTGTGATATTGGTGAATGTTTCCCTGAATGCTCGATCATGATTAAGTTAGGTGACTATGGATGTTCTTCTTTGGTCTTCAAGTAGTTGCTGCAAAGCTGTGAAGTGTGTTTTGTGTCATTGTTGAAAATAATCCTCCACCGAAATAGTAGATGATCTGTGGTGATCTGTGGTGGTCCTGTTTGGGTCCTGACCATTAGAGAACAGAGTAAAGGGGACTAACAAAGTATGGAGAGGAACAGATGGACTGCAGTCTGTAATTGTAATTTTTTTTGTGTGTCAATTTGGGAAGTATAACTGATAAAATGGACAATGAGTTTAGAAAAAAGGATCAGTGAACATAAGTAGTGCTATTTATTGGTAATACTCAGTAATATTTAGTAGTTTATATTGCTTAAATAGTAAAAATGAATGCTTATGGCAGTCTAAACAGTGCGTCTGGATGTATCTATACTGAAATTGTGTAGGAAAGAACACAATGCATAATAAACAGTCTTGTTTAGCACTCCCTTGTGCCATCGGTCATAACATAAATTTAAATGCGTAAAGGTTTGTTTTACAAGTTTACATTAGCGTATTGTGGAGATTAGTAGCCCACTAGGAGGATAATTTCTCACTGTTCCATAATGACTAGTCGTTTGCCTAATGTTTCACTGAAATCTCCTCTCCAGAAAACAAAGATTTCCACGTACGATAAGATGTGGGAGTTTATGAGCAGCCGGAGACATTCAGTCATGGTAAAGAGTGTGGATGAAGGAATTCAGCGGGTGCTAACCTCTGATTATGCTTTCCTCATGGAGTCCACCACGATTGAGTACGTCACCCAGCGCAACTGCAACCTCACGCAAATCGGTGGCCTCATCGACTCTAAGGCATACGGAGTTGGTACACCCATGGGTATGTAACTAAGCACACGTGCACACACAAACACATTTTCAGCAGTTGACATTCCACCAATGCAAGTACTGACATGTATCAGTTAAATAGCTGGACAGTTTCTGGCTTTAAGTGCAGTGTCAAACTATACATCACATTCATTACTGTGTTCAAATTGGGACCAATTCAGATCAGCAGAGATTTAGATGGAACATTTGCAACATTCCTGTATCATCTTTAATGACATTCATATGATGGCATAATGATAGGCCAGTTTAAAATGGTCTAAATACATTTCCAAACATACCAAAAATTCACACTGTACAAAAGTTCACAAAACATTTTTATTTTAGTTTCTCATTTTACCTGAGATTGGTAAGTGCGGGTTCCGCAGCCTATCCCTGAATTCATGTGATACAGATTGACACAAATGGGGAGCTCGTCTCATAGGGTCCACTTTTGCAGTGCTGGGGGATGCTCCCCTTGTTTAACATCACCTGTGGAGGACTCAGAATAATTAAACTAGACAGTGGTGGTTTGTGAAGCCTTTAGAATTTTCAATATTTTTGAGTATATGTGTGTAAGTAAATTGAACCCAATTAATGAAATGACTTAGAAAAGTATGTGAACCTCAGCATAAATAGTTAATGTGATGTTAGAGTCAAGTGTTTTCAAGTAATGATAATACAATCAGGTGTGAGTGAGCCACTTGTTGTGTTCAATGAACAGGGCACTATCAAAGTCAGATCTTAATTTTTCTGTAAGTGTTTCATGGCATGAACAAAGGAGATTTCTGAACGCCTTAGAAATGGAGTTGTTGATGCTTCTCAGGCTGGTAGAGGTCTCAGCACCATCTATAATCAGTTTGGACTCCACTAATCCACAGTCAGACAGAAGTACAAATAGAGGAAATTTAAGACCATTGTTGCCCTCCCCAGGAGTGGTCGACCAACAAAGATCACTCCAAGAGCAAGGCATGTAATAGTTTACAAAGAAACACAGATGAACTTCTAAGCAACTAAATTATTCTCTCCCATTGGGTAATGTTCATGGGTCCACCATCAGGAAAACACTGAACAACAATGGTTTTCTTGGAAGGGTCACATGGAGACAATCATTGCTTTCCAAAAAGGACATTTATTTGATCACATAGACAAATCAGAAGGCTACTCAAAAGATGTTTTGTTGAAGACTAGAAGAAAATACAGTGGTGCTTGAAGGTTTGTGGACATGTTATTTCTCTATCAATGTAACATATAATCAAATTTTCACACAAGTCCTAAATGCAGATAAAGAGAAGCCAATTAAACAAAAAAGACATAAATATTAGAAATGTTCATTTATTTATTGAGAAAACTGATCCAATATTTAATACATGTGAGCATAATGCTTGAAGAAAGGAAAACACTGCATTCCAGCATCAAATCCTTAACCCATCTGAGAAACATGATGGTGGTAGTATTATGCTCTGGGCCTAATTTGCTGCATTCTTTCCAGAAGATTGTTCCATCTCTGATGATGCAATGAATACTGAATTATATCAGAGGATTCTAAAGGAATATATAGGACATCTGTCCATGAACTGAGTCTGAACAGAGCATGGCTCTGTTCCATAGCACAGAAATTGTTATTCCAAAGAATGGTTAAAGAATAATGTTCTGAAATGGAGAAATCAACAACCTGATCCAATAGAAATGTTGTGGAATGACCTGAAGTGAGCAGTTCATCTGAATAAAAAGTCCAACATCCCAGAGGTGAAGCTGTTCTGTATGGAAGAATGCACTAAAAGCCCTCCAAGCCCATGTCTGATGAGCATTTACTGAAAAGTGTTTGGTTGCAGTTATTGCTGTAGGAGGCCTCTGCTACACACTAGACGTGCATGTTTGTCACTATGGCGAAATGTGGAATCAACAAAATCTCTCATTCATTGATTTTCATACCCGGATAATTCAATTAAGGGTAATGGGGAGCTGGGCGCTAACCAGCAAAACAGAACTCAAGGAGGAAGCCAACACAAGATAGGGTGACACTAAGGGCACAGGTCACACGCACACATACATTCTAACTCACTTACACTGGGACACTTTAGAGAAACCAGTTGACCTAATGTCTTTATAATGTGGGTGGAAAGTAGAGTGCCAGGAGGAAACCCATGAACACAGTGAGAACATATGAACTCCACAAAGATGGAGTCCAGGCCAGGAATCGAACTAAGGAATATCTGGAGCTGTGAGGCAGCAGTGCTAACGACTGTGCCACTCTGCTGCTTGAAAACTCAAAAAAATGTATCTAGCCTAGCGGGTAAGGTACTGGACTATGGACCAGACATTTGGCCACCAAGGAAACCAAGTGATTAAGTGTTTCAGGTGTTATTTTGTCTCATTCTACAAACATTAGGTTTGTAGGAAGCAGGAGGGGATTGTCGCATTTTTGTTTGGTTCAAATTCTCCACACATTCTCTGTTGTGGAAAGGTCAGGACTATAGGGCAGTCCAGTTGCCGCTTGTTATGCAGCCAAGTCTTTGCAATGTGTGGAGCATGTGGTTTTGCATTGTCTTGTTGAAAAATTGACAGATGTCTCTGGAAAATGTTATTTTGAAGGCAGCATATGTTGCTCTAAAGTCTGTGTTCTTAATGCTGCCATCAGATACGTGTACATTACATTTGCTAAGGGCACTGACCCAGTACCATACCATGACATAATCTGTTTTTTCGCCATGTTGCTGATAACAGTCTGGATGGTCCTCTTCATCTTTTCTCCGGAGTACAGGAAGTCCAGATCTGGAATACTAATTTGTCTGACCATAATACACGTTTCCACTGTGTGATGATCCATCTCAAATGCCCCTGAGCCCAAAGAAGCTGCTGTAAATGGTTAATATAAGGCTTCTTTTTTTTGGACAGTGAAGTTTTAAATGGCATTTGTGAATGTAATTCCATATTGTAGGGTTGAATAGTGAGTATACTGTATATTATTATTGACTTAGTCTTTCGTGGATACTGTACCAAATCGTTGTTACAATCATCAATTTTTTTTCATTATTAGCCCTAGATTGCCCCATCCATATATATATATATATATATATATATATATATATATATATATATATATATATATAAAACTATGTGTTGTTCCATAGGTAGATATATTTTTATGTACTGCTTGAGATGTGTTGTAAAGTACAAAATGCTATGGTCATTTACTTAAACCCATATATGCTATAAACATAAATTTGGCTCCAAGCATTGAGAACCTCAAAGCATAGAGATCTTTTTTTTGTAACATTTTTCACCCATGTCTGTTATTTTCCGTCCCTGTGTCTCATCCAATGATGCATTCTGCATTTTAAGAAGCACTGCTTTGAAATCATGAAAATGACGAATAATTGTGAGGAGACATGATTGATGAAAATCAAAGGCTTTTGCAGCACTTCAGGAGGCAGATGGCACAAACATTTACCCTCTTTCATTGAGTCAGAAATTAGTCAGAATGAATCTAGTTTCCTAGTCAGGTATTTGCTTTTTCCCCAGGTGTTTTTACTGTGCTGCGTCTGAATCTTTTGAAATGTCCCCGCCCCGGGTCACCAGGGATGTATATGAAGTGGTGGTTTGAGGCTTAAAGAAAGAAAGCTTAATCAGGTATGTAAGATACACTGAGTGTGGTTTAGTGGATAAAGATCTGGACTTCTAATAAAAAGCTTAAAAATTTAATCCCCATTGTTAATCTGCCACTGTTAGACCCTGAACATGGTCTTTAACCCATATCTGCTGAGCTTAAGTCTGAATAAGACCATTGGCTAAACATTGTAAATGAAATATGCAGGTTCAAAGCTGCTTCACCTTGCACAGCTCCTTAGGCCAGGGAATTAGGTTTTCCTTATGAAAGTGGCGACACCTGTTGTTGGACCTATTTCAGCACACCTTTGGGCTCACACAGGCGTCGCACCATTGCTACTCACAACGCAGCTGATATGTTTTTTGAGCTGCTTTTTCCGGTTTGGTTAGGGACAAAGGTATGCCAGTCAGGAGGCTGGCTTGGTACATTAGGGCTTAGATGCCAGTGTAGGACCAGTGTTTATTTTATTTAATGTTTACTTTTGCCGGGCCTTCCCACGGCTGTTTGGAGCCTCGCTCGCCACTGTGAGACTCACCCCTCCTGTCCCACTCTCAGGCCGTCACCCCCCTTCCTGGTTAGCGATCAGGGGAGATACCTTCCCCATGCGATCGCGTGCGTTAAAAGGGCACTGAGCTCACTTAGTCCCGTCCTTTTTCATTCCTGCGTCAGCCTCATGCTCCCTGAAGCTTAGGGAGAACCGGCACGTTCCACTCAGCCTCATGCTCCCGTAAATCTCGGGAGAACCACGAGTCACCTTCACGGAATCTCCGCATGGGTATCCCACGCTTTGCGCATGCGTGGACTCGTATGCCGTTACCGCAGCAGAGACACGTCATAGCCATAATAGTGGAATATGGAAAACTGTAACAATTTTACCAGTAAAATTACCTGCTTTAAAATGTGTTCATTTGCTGATCCATTTTACCTAAAATAAATAGTCTATGTTTTAAACATTTATTTTCATTAAATATTTTAATTAGTTATTTTCAGCATTATAACTGTTTGTCATACTATGGTGGTGCTTGAAAGTTTGTGAACCCTTTAGAATTTTCTTTATTTCTGCATAAATATGACCTAAAACATCATCAGATTTTCACACAAGTATTCAAAGTAGATAAAGAGAACCCAGTTAAACAAATGAGACAGAAATATTATACTTCATCATTTGTTTATTTGGTTAAAATAATCGAATATTACATATTAGTGAGTGACAAAAGTATGAACCTCTAGGATTAGGAATTAATTTGAAGGTGAAAATAGTCAGGTGTTTTCAATCAATGGGATGACAGTCAGGTGTGATTGGGCACCCTGTTTTATTTAAAGAACAGGGATCTACCAAAGTCTGTTCTTCACAACACATGTTTGTGGAAGTGTATCATGGCACGAACAAAGGAGATTTCTGAGGACCTCAGAAAAAGAGTTGTTGATGCAAAACCATCTCTAAAGAGTTTGTGCTCCAATCCACAGTCAGACAGATTGTGTACAAATGGAGGAAATTCAAGACCATTGTTACCCTCCCCAGGAGTGGTCGACCAACAAAGATCACTCCAAAAGCAAGGTGTGTAATAGTTGACGAGGTCAAAAAGGACCACAGGGTAATTCTAAGCTAATGTTAATGTTCATGAATCCACCATCAGAAGAACACTGAACAACAGTGGTGTGCATGGCAGGATTGCAAGGAGAAAGCCACTGCTCTCCACAAAGAACATTGCTGCTCGTCTGTAGTTTGCTGAAGATCACATGGACAAGCCTGAAGTCTATTGGAGGAATGTTTTGTGGATGGATGAGACTAAAATAAAAGTTTTTGTTTGGAAAGAAAAGTGTTATGTTTGGAGAAAGGAAACACTGAATTCCAGCATAGAACAATATTTGGATTCCAATAGAACATCTGTGGAACATGGTTATGGTAGTATAATGGTTTGGTCCTGTTTTGCTGCATCTGGGCCAGGACGGCTTGCCATCATTGATGGAAGAGTGAATGCTGAATTATATCAGAGAATTGTAAAGGAAAATGTCAGGACATCTGTCCATGAACTAAATCTCAAGAGAAAGTGGGTCATGCAGCAACACAACGACCCTAAGCACACAAGTCGTTCTACCAAAGAATGGTTAAATAAAAATAAAGTTAATGTTTTGGAATGGCCAAGTCAAAGTCCTGACCTTAATCCAATCGAAATGTTGTGGAAGGACCTGAAGCGAGCAGTTAATGTGAGGAAAGCCACCAACATCCCAGAGTTGAAGCTGTTCTGTACGGAGGAATGGGATAAAAATCCTCCAAGCCGGTGTGCAGGACTGAGCAACAGTTACAGGAAACATTTAGTTGCAGTTATTGCTGCACAGGGGGGTCACACCAGATACTGAAAGTAAAGATTGACATACTTTTGCAACTCACTAATATGTAATATTGGATCATGTTCCTCAATAAATAAATGACCAAGTATAATATTTTTGTCTCATTTGTTTAACCGGGTTCTATTTATCTACTTTTAGGACTGTTTGTAAAAATCTGATGATGTTTTAGGTCATGTTTATGCAGAAATATAGAAAATTCTAAATGGTTCACAAACTTTCAAGCACCACTGAAATATGTCAACTCAACTCAGATGCTCACTGTTTTCTGTACCAGCAAAGACACATTCATCTTTCCTACATTCCTTGTTAAGGACTGTTGTGGCAGTAGTATATTTAACTGTCCATGCAAATCGAGAGATCTGGAATGCTTCAATCTTATGTGGCCCATCTTAGACTGCATTAATAACATGGGATTTTGTTGTGGTGAAATGCCGAAAATACGATCTAGCAACTGTACTCATGCTGTAGCGTGTAGTAAGGTAGTAAGTTGTGGTGACTCCACTTACTTCAGACAGGAAAGAAGCTGATCAGGGAGATGAGAGAAAGAGCCAAAAACCAGGATATTGTTATTCATCTGAAGGTTTATTGACTAAAGATCAGTTGACAACAGGAGTAGTTCCCTGCTACAATTTATGATTGGTTTAAAGGCATGATAAGTGCACAGTGCTGTGAAAAAGTATTTGCTCCCTTACAGATTTATTTTGTTTTTTACACATTTGTCACAATTAAATGTTTCAAATTTCAATATCAGACCAAGATTTTCTGAGCAAATACAAAAAGCAGTTTTTTCAATGATGATGTCATTTGTTAAGGGAAAAAAGCTATCCAAACCAACCTGACCCTATGTGATAAAGTAATTGCTCCCTAAACCTACTAACTGGTTGTTCCACCCTTCGCGGCAACAACTGCAACCAAGTGTTTCACATCTCTGTGGAGGAATTTTGGCCCACTCTTCTTTGCAGTATTGCTTTAATTCAGCCACATTGGAGAGTTTTTGAACATGAAGAGCCTGTTTAAGGTCATGCCACAGCATCTCAATCGGATTTGAGTCCGGACTTTGACTAGGCCACTCCAAAATCTTCATTTTGTTTTTTAAGCCATTCAGAGGTGGACTTGCTGGTGTGCTTCAGATCATTATCCTGCTGCAGCACCTAAGTACTCTTGAGCTTAAGGTCACAAATTTATGGCCAGACATTCTCCATCAGGTTTGTTGGAAGAGAGCAGAATTCAAGGTTTTGTCATTTACAGCAAGTCTTCCAGGTCCTGAAGCAGCAAACCTGCCAAAGACCTTCACATTACCACCACGTTAGACTGTTGGTACGATGTTCTTTTTCTGAAATGCTGTGTTAGTTTTATGCCAGATGTAATGGGATGCTTCCAAATAACTGTCAGTCCACAGAATATTTTTCCAAAAGTCTCGGGGATCATCAAGATGTTTCTTTGGCAAATGTGAGACAGACCTTTGTGTTCTTTTTTGTCAGCAGTGGTTTTCTCCTTGGAAATCTCCCATGGATACCATTTTTGCCCAGTCTCTTTCTTATTGTTGAATCATGAACACTGACCTTAACTGAGGCAAGTGAGGACTGCAGTGCCTTAGATGTTCTGGGTTCTTTTGTGACCTCCTGAATGAGTCAGCGATGTGCTCTTGGACTAATTTTGGTCGGCCGGGCACTCCTCAGAAGGTTCGCCACTGTTCCATGTTTTCTCCATTTGTGGATAATAGCTTAGAAATGGCTTTGTAACTTTTTCCAGACTGATAGATGTCAATGACTTTGTTTCTCATCTGTTCTTGAATTTCTTCAGATTGGGGCATAATGTGTTGCTTTTTGAGATTTTGTTGTTAGACAGGTTCTGTTTAAGTGATTTCTTGATTCTACAGGTCTAGCAGTAATCAGGCCTGGGTGTGGCTAGAGAAATTGAAATCAGCTATCAAAAAAATTTTGTTAATCACAGTTAATTCAAGGGGGCAGGTTGGTTTGGATGGCTTTTTTTTCCCCTAATAAATGAAATCATCATTGAAAATCGGCTATTTGTATTCACTCAGGTTATCTTTGTCTATATTGAAATTTTTTTGATAATCTGAAACAATTAAGTGTGACAAATATGCAAAAACAAAATAAATCTGTAAGGGGCGAATACTTTTTCTACAGCACTGTAGATAAAGTCTAGTGTGAGTTCACCCTAAGTAAGCGGGGTGAGGTGTTAGTTTTACTGTATATAATGACTTGGGGGTAGGTTTCATATCAAATTACTTAGGCATTCGTGATCTACTGTTACTATGCAAAAAGATCTAAGGCACGTAAGGCTTCTACAAATGTAGGAAAATACTTACAATTGTAGTAGTGAAAAGATTTAGCAAACTGTCTTTTTATGACAGTGCTCACCCTTCAGAGTAACCTTACTATTGTCAATGTTTTATGGAGGTTAAATGACTGTTTACTTGATTGTATACATTTTTAGAATGAGTGCGACTAAAATGGATAATTCCATTAAATAGAATGGGTCTCCACATACTTCTAGACATCTAGTATATATTTCACAGAAAGACAAAGAAAAATATCAAAATGAAGTATGATGCACATACTGAATGCCATGTGAAAAATAGATTATTTAATGTATTAGCTATCAGTACTAGACAGTTTGTCTCAAAACTCTTATTGTTGTCTCTGCTATTTATGGACATGTAAATCATTATATCATCCAAGACCATGGTTTGATGTGCCATTCATCATCAAGATTCTCATTCATTATTCACATGTTTGAATAATGATTAGCCAAATCTATACAACATTGACCAAACCCTCAGTAACCGAACCTAAGCTGTCATCTCTGGAAAAATATCTTCAGTCAAGTATTTTGGTGGTTTTGCATAAAATACCTACGGACTGACATTCAAACAATGTCAGTATACAATCCTGGCTGCACAAGAGTTTTGTGTACTAGAACTTTGCCTTTAAATAAACTTTACCAAATTACACCTTTTGATGAATACATTTAGCAAAACATATAATTTGGCCTGTGCAGTATCGTGACCACCTTTCCAGATGATCCGTTAGTGTTTCATAAGGTATCTTTGCTTAATCAGCATAAATCTTGCAGAAATTTCATATTTACATTTGTTCCTTACAAAGGATTTCTTTTCCTATAGAAAATTAACAAACTATGCAGTTTGACCAGGATTGCCCAAAGGTTTGTATGAAAAAAATACAACTCCAAAATATTAATGCGGGAGGACGTGTCCCTCCCAAAGGCTATGTAATTGAAATTATACTCATAGTAAATATTAATTCATATTCAAGGAATGATGTTTGGCAGATTAAATAGACTATGACTTTTTGCAAGTCTTTGTGTAACAACTCCTGTTTTATGTAACACAAAACATTTCTCGTATGATGCATTAGGTTGGGTGGTGTGGGCAATGTTAAGTACATCAGTAAGAATATGATAATGGAACACAAGGCTTTAATATGGAATTTGAATTCTTACTGAAGGCAAATATAAATGAATGTAGTCTAATGGCAGTTACTGTACCTGGTGGGCCGCCTTATAATCGGTAGCAGCAGATCATGGGGACAAAGTGCATATTCACAGATGTTTAAATATCATGGTATTTTTAATAAAGGGAAATATTTAAGCTGTACCTGAGCCATTTTTCTGGTCAGTAGAAAATAAAAAATGGTAATGATTTAATATGACATATTCAGTGTTTTTTTCGTTTTCATATGGTCTTGCAATCTCAAATGTGAAATTATTGCATGTGACTAGTTCTCTCCTACTTTAGCTTATTCAGTTCACACATCATAGTTCAAAAGAGGTAATTCACACACCATAAACTGATGTGGAACTGAGCTCAGCTTGAAGCCCTTAAATGTACACACACAGACACACAAATTACACACTTTGCAACATGGCCTACAGAGCTTTTACATTGTCTGTTTTTCTCTCATTTTATATTCACCTACACTGTATTCAGCCAGTACTGGGCAGTTGCATTTGTCCTCTGTGAATTGCAGAAATAGAAGACACCCCAGTCAGCTTTCAGAGAATGTGGTGCACGTCTTCCCCAGAGGGGTCATTAAGAGGAGTCATGTACAGTACCATGTCATCAAACATCTGCCAGGGGTGTGTTGGTGCAAGCTGGGATGACTGCTTAAGAGTAAACTGTTTCTCCAATGCCATGTCTGTCCATTTCTCATGGGAACACACACTTCCCCATTTCTCTAATTGGCAAATCTGTACTGAACCTTATATGACAGTATTAATCATTCCTGGTTAAGCAGAACAAATTTGACCTGTATACTGTTCCCAATGGTGACTTCACATGGATTTGATGCATATGAGAGAAGCTAATTATTCAGAACTTTTTTAAAATTATTTTTTAGCTTAGGAAAACTTAATAGATTCAACAACCGTATTGGAAAGTAATGGAGGAAAACAAACCAACATAGCACAAAGCTCTCTATGGTTTCACTGTTTTCTGGTTTAGCGCTAATAAAATTGAGCATCAGTAAAAGGTCCATGGGGGGCATTTTAGAGAAGTGATGATATTGAAGTTGTAAACAGATCATATTTTTTCTTCAGCATAGTGAGAAACAAATTCTGAAACACATTAAATGGAAATGAAACAGACTAACGTCTACATTTGCTGTTATAGGGCATTTAGATTACTATGAGATTTTATTGCGAGACATTGCATTAGGGATCCATTTGCAGTTATTTTTCTTTGATCTGACAGATTACAGCTGTGGGTCTTATTCAGAATTCACTCTAGCCTGGCACTTAATGCCCCTCTTTTGTTTCGACTGGAAGACCAGTTAATGGTGCCCAAGCTGCAAGAGGCTCATTTTCATTACTCAAATTTGCATATACAAAGATGTATCTTATGTCCTGTAATATGTCATACAAAATGTACAGATTTATTTTTGCTCATCATATGTTAGCAAACATTTGTTGTATTGTGAGAACTTAAAATTAGTGTAGTGGCTATGGTCCCACTACAGTTTGTCAGTGATGCTTGACCATGCAGGAATGCACCACCGGGTCTCCAACTCAGGTCTTTGCAGTGGAAGGGTGGAGTATCAGCTCACTGCAAGACTCAAGCACAGACAAATAGTTTCCAAAATGATTAGTTAATATTCTGTAGTATTTAGCAATATGTAGGATGCATTAAGCAGTTTGGAATGTACACTTTTCAGCGACTTGACAATTCATCTAGTTTAATTGCTAATAAACTGATTTGCTTACTACAGTTAGCTAGTAAATTTATAATTGTGAGGTTCAGTATAGAAGTGTCAGTGTACAAAATTATATTCTCAGCAGTTCTTCTGAGCAAATACCAGCATAGGTCAAGGTTTCATATTTTGCAAATACTCAATTGACTAAATTAAACAAAACATTAATTTACTTTTCACATAAGACAGCCATTGCTCCAGTGAGCTAAAGGCAATAAATGCAAAATGGTTATTACAGAATTGGTATTCTTTTTAATACTGCAAATCTATTTTATTGGATTGTTGATTATTTATTGGAAATGTATGTTGTGCACTGGCATTTCTAAAATAGTTTTAAAAAGATGTGGCTCTCAACAGGGCCACCCCTCCAAAATAAATGAAGACAAGCTTCAAGATTCTTATCTGTATTTGCACCCAGGTGGTGAAATGAACTCTCACTGGATGTCCAAATGGCTGAATCTTTTGCTCACCCTTTCACTCAGCACTTAAGTAACTATTGAGATGTACTAACAAATTTAAATTACTGTAAATAAATAAATAATTTCATTTTTCCTTTCCTTTGTTACTTTGTTTTTTGGGTGGTATGGTGGCACATGTGGTTAGTGCAGTCACCTAACAACTCTGAGATCCCCGCTTCAACCAGACCTCAGACTCCATCTGTGTGGAGACTGCATGTCCTCCCTGTTTCCGTGTGGGTTTACTCTATGTACCCTGGTTTCCTCGGACATTCAAAGATGTGTGTGTTAGGTTAATTGGTGTTTCCAAAGTGCCCTTAGTGTGTGAATGTGTGTAAGTGTGAGTTTGTGAGTGTATTTGAGCCCTATGATGCATTGGCACCCTGCCTAAGGTTGTTCCTGCCCTGTGCAGCTGGATATGCACCGGCATTCCCAAGACCCCGACTAGGATCAAGCAGATAAGACAATGAATGAATGATAGCTTAGTACAGAATTCCCTTTGAATTCCTTAAAAGCATTGTAGGTAAGCTTGGGGGCAGTGTTTTACTGAAAGAAGATTCAGTGTTGTCACATTCAATGGTAATTGCTTCAATCACCAGTTGACAAGTATTTGAAAGATGTTTCCCAGTTAGTTTGTGTTTAAAATGAGGCCAAATATTCTCTATACAGTTTTAGTCTGGTCTCTGTCCAGGACAAACCATGTACCCGATGTTCCCCTTGTTCTCTTGTTACTTCTTGGTGGTCTTCGCAGTGTAGGCATTAGCATTGTCTATTGAAAAATATCAACTAATACCTAATCTTTAAAAAGGAAAAAAAAATAACAATAAACAGAAAATACTATATTTTGGAAGATTTTGAACACCTACATATTAGTTGGTCTTAGTTTTCTATCAAATATTTAAATAATTTCACGATTTTATCTTTATGTATAAGATGTCTATATAAGTCAATTTCCCTGTTTCCAGTCAACCCCCAACATTTCACTGCAGCAAAAAGCAGTGATGCACAAATGGTGGCACAGGTCTCAAGAGGTGCCAATAATGTGTTCTTAGGGTCATTAAAATGTTAATATTTTATAATTTTAGGATTGGTAGGTTTGGTATATATAATATTACAAGTGGTAAAATGTGTGATCCTTTGCTTTCAGTATGGGTATTTTGTGCTTGTGCAGCAATAACTGCAGCTGAATGTTTCCAGTAACCATTGCTCATTCCTGCATATTCTTCAGCACAGAACAACTTCACCTCTGGGATGTTGGTGGGTTACACATATACAGCTTCCACAGCATTTCTACTGGATTAATGTCAACTTGGTCATTCTAAAACATTGCCTTTAGTCTTCCTTAACTTTATATTAACTTAATATTGCCATCATCATGTTTCACAGATGGAGTAAGGTTCCTATGCTGGAATGCAGTGTTCTTATTCCAGACATAATGCTTTTTTTTTTGTTTGTTTGTTTTTTTAATAATAGCCTTCTGGCTTGTCCACATGCCATACGATGAGCAACAATATTATTATTGCAATGTTGCAGTATCTCCATACACACCATTGTTGTTCAGTGTTCTGCAGATGATGAACTTATGAACATTATCATTAGCCAATGTCATGGGTATCTCTGGGTTCACCCTGGGTGAATTTGTGAACTATTACATGCCTTGCTCTTGGACTGATCTTTATTGGTAAACCACTTCTGGGGATGGTAACACTGGTCTCGAATTTCCTCCATTTGTGTGCAGTCTGTCTGACTCTGGATTTAGTCCAAACTCTTTAGACATGCTTTTGTAAACTTTACTAGCCTGATGAACATCCTCAGAAATCTAATTAGTTCATACTATGATACACCACAAATACCAGTATGTGTTCTGAAAATCAGATTTTGATAGATCCCCAAAAACTTCAAATTAATTGCTAATAATCAATGTTCAGATTCTCTTGGCACTCGCATATATTGGATGTAATATATGATTATCATTTTTGTCTCATTTGTATAATTGGGTTTTGTTTTTCTACATTTAAGAAAAAAATCTGATGACATTTAGGTCACATACTGTATAAGCCAAAATAAAGAAAACTCACACATTTTAAAGCACCACTGCATCTGTTCATTAGTCTGTCTATCTAGCTATATTTAAATAGTACTCAACAAATATCAGTGTCATCTGTATACAATGATTTAAGATATCATTGTATGATTCTAAGTTTGAGCCTTAGTCCAAGTTGGCTATTTGCAATAAAAAGTATACAAATAGTGAAAGATGCTTACAGTAAACATGAAAAGCATTAAGTAAACCTTAATATTGAGTAAAACATAATATTGCAATAAGATAAATACTTGCTTACTCAATATTCTTTGTGTCACATATGGGCACCCCTGGTAAGGTGTATGCTACTATTGACAGAGCCCTTACAGCTCACTACACCACTCTAAACAGACAGACAAACAAACATCACCTTTCCAGAGGTGAGATATGAACCAGAGTACCAATTCACGGTCCCCAAACAGCCCCCATCTCCCTG
This sequence comes from Ancistrus triradiatus, assembly GCA_025084515.1. Lineage (NCBI taxonomy): Eukaryota > Metazoa > Chordata > Actinopteri > Siluriformes > Loricariidae > Ancistrus > Ancistrus triradiatus. The sequence continues at coordinate 39,800 of JAJAGP010000737.1, read as the reverse complement.
TATTTAAAGTGTAAAGAGTTCCTTAAAATGTGGGAATCTGAAAAGTAGCATTTGTCTGACTTAGGGATGTCTTGTATTACACTTTGCTAAATGTTTCATGAATAAGTCATGTATATGGAATAAATACATAATAATACATATAATGGTGACAATAAAAGTCATTTGAGTATTCACTGAGTTAAGTAAGGAAATAATACAGTTTTTGGCAATACGTGCTTGATACTCCTATAGCAATATTAGAATAGTAATGGATATATTATAAAATATAGCTCAATAAAATGTAACATTGACTAATTTTCAATATTTGCAAACCAAAATTACAAAACAAATTGTTATTAATTTCTCCTAAAATGATGAAGAAAATTAGCTGCATTCAGAATTTCTATCCAAAGCTTATATGGAATACCATACAGTGGGACAAAAAAGTATTTAGTCAACCACTGATTGTGCAAGTTCTCCTACTTAGAAAGATGAGAGAGGTCTGTAATTTTCATCATAGGTACACTTCAACACTTCAGAGACAAAATAAGAAAACAAATCCAGGAAATCACATTGTAGCATTTTTGAAGAAGTTAATTGTAAATCATGGGGGAAAATAAGTATTTGGTCACCCACAAACAAGCAAGATTTCTGGCTCTCACAGACCTGTAACTTGTTCTTTAAGAAGCTCTTCTGTCCTCCACTCATTAGCCGCATTAATGGCACCTGTTTGACCTCGTTATCAGTATAAAAGACACCTGTCCACAGCCTCAAACAGTCAGACTCTAAACTTTACCATGGCCAAGACCAAAGACCTGTTGAAGGACACCAGAAAGAAAATTGTAGACCTACACCAGGCTGGGAAGAGGGAATCTACAATAGGCAAGCAGGTTGGTGTGAATAAATCAACTGTGGGTGCAATTGTAAGAAAATGGGAGACATGCAGGACCATTGATCATCTCCCTCAATCTGGGACTCCACGCAAGTATTTCATCCCGTGGGGTCAAAATGATCATGGACAACGTGAAAATGAAAAAAATCCCAGAATACACGGAGGGACCTGATGAATGACCTGCAGAGAGCTGGGACCAAAGTAACAAAAAAGCTTACCATCAGTAACACACTACCACCGAGAGGGACTCAGATCCTGCAGTGCCAGACATCCTCCCCTGCTTAAGCCAATACATGTTCCCAGGCCCATCTGAAGTTTGGCCACTGAGAATATGGATGATCCAGAAGAGGATTGGAAAGAATCATGTGGTCAGATGAAAACCAAATAGAAACTTTTGGTAAAAAACTCAACTCGTCGTGTTTGGAGGAAAAAGAATGCTGAGTTGTACCCCAAGAACACCATACTCCTACTTTGAAGCATGGGGGTGGAAAGTTCATGCTATTGGGCTGTTTTTCTGCAGAGGGGACAGGACGACTGATCCGTGTAAAGGGAAGAATGAACGGGGCCATGTATCTTGAGATTTTAAGCCAAAACCTCCTTCATCAGTGAGAGCATTGAAGATGGAATGTGGCTGGGTCTTCCAGCATGACAATGATCCCAAACACACCACTCGGGCAATGAAGGAGTGGCTCTGTAAAAAGCATTTCAAGGTCCTGGAGTGGCCAGTCTCCAGACCTCAACTCCATAGAAAATTTGTGGAGGGAGTTGAAAGTCTGTGTTGCCCAGCGACAGCCCCAAAACATCACTGCTCTAGAGGAGATCTGCATGGAGGAATGGGCCAAAATACCAGCTACTGTGTGCAAACCTGGTGAAGACTTAAAGGAAACATTCGACCTCTGTCATTGCCAACAAAGGTTATGTTACAAAGTATGGAGTTGAACTTTTGTCACTGACCAAATACTTATTGTCCACCATGATTTACATTTAAATTCTTTAAAAATCCTACAATGTGATTTCCTGGATATTGTTTTCTCATTTTGTCTCTCATAGTTGAAGTGTATGATGATGAAAATTACAGACCTCTCTCATTTTTCTAAGTAGGACAACAGTCCTACAATCAGTGGCTGACTAAATACTTTTTTGCCCCACTATAACTATATATATATATATATATATATATATATATATATATATATATATATAGTGCTTTGAAGCCAGATTGTGGAACAAGGTACAGCCTGATATGCACTTCAGACAAGCTTTTAATGAATATGCTCACAAGTCAACTCACCCAGCTGTAAACTTTGATACCTAAGCGCTGTATCACCAACATCAACTATTTTAGCGACATTACTTGCTACCAAATATATAAAGTTCCTTAATAGACAATCATCGCCAGTGGAATCATTGTACTGAATCATCCAATGACATTTAAAGTGGCACTCTCTTAGGATAACACTTTCTTTAACATTACAAAATCATAAGTATGTGTAGTGGAAACATATATCCACACAAAATAGTACTACCAAGTGCCCAAGTGAAAAATCATCTGCATTGATGCATAATCTGCCTTTCATAGCAACACTGGCAAAGAAATTGTTTATTGATAGCCTTATGGACTAGGCTTCCATGGTTCCATGGTCAGCCAAGCCTCCATAAGTGTACAACAAGAGTTAAGTGTATCATTGAGACTTTAGAAGGATTATATAAAAATTATTTCTGTATGTCAGAAATTGACCTAGTCCCTTTGTATAATGAGCCAAACTTTGGTCTTATATAAACTAGTTTTAAAAAACCAAATATGTTAAAATGCTCAGATTGGATGTACTGCTGTGCTGCACATCCTCTGAACTAGTCTCAGTTCTGTTAAACCTCATAGTATGTGGTCAGTTGAAGCAAGCTGCAATTTACAACAAAACAGCATGTGAGCACTGAGGTGGATTAGATGCAAGTCTGTTAGAAGTCAACCAGAGCACAATTGTGTTTTAAATAACTTGGGCAAAATGAACATCAGGAACATTACCACCATCAGGACATTAAAGGATCAGGAATGTTTTAAGTTCCTGCTCTGCTTCACATGTCAGTTAATATCAAAAGGGTCTGTTCTGATCTGACTGGTTTTAATTAGGTGTGTGGAGTGCAGAGAGGGCAGCATGTTTGTTGGGCATACAACTGGTTTCATGCATTTTAATAGGCTTCTAAAGCCTTTGCACAGTGAAATAGGCACTTTATGAACTGTGACAGCATGCAAAAACTTCTCACCCCAAAAGGGCTTGACCAGTATGAGTTTTATTTTATTTTTTATTTTTCCTGATGAGCGACATGGTGTATCTAGAGCCAGCAACTATGGGCTCACAACAGAAACAAGACTTGCACTAGTCCATAGCAGGGCATCACATACTCACTCACTCACACTCCTATCAAGGGGCAGGATTCTTAGACTGGACTGTGCTCTCTGGACTCCTGGACTGAACAGGATTCTCAGTACATCTGCACTATCGGTACACTTGGGCTAGGCCAGACTCTCAATGTGATTGAACATGGGATTGACGTGCTTCACTGAACACCACTGTTTAGATTGTTTTAGACATAATTACAGGCAGTCATGTAAATGGCATAGTCTTTCATGGTATGTATTGGGTTTATGTGTCTAGAGTATAGGGTGCTACTTCATATTTAAATTCACTACCCATCTTTTTGCTCCTGTCAAAATGGAATGGTGGCGCAGTGACTAGGTAGCAAGAAGGTCCTGGGTTTGATCGCAGGTGGAGCGATCTTGGTGCTTTTTTGTGTGGAGTCTGCTTGTCCTTCCCATGTCCGTGTGGGTTTACTCCGGGTGCTCCTATTTCTTCCCACAGTCAACACTTGCACTGGGTTATTTGGTTACACTAAATTGGCCCCGATGTGTGTTTGCGTGTATGTACAGTGGAGCTTGAAAGTGTGTGAACCCTTTTTCTTTTTCCGTGAATTTTCTACATTTCTGAATAAATATGACCTAAAACATTATCAGATTTTCACACAAGTCCTAAAAGTACATAAAGGGAACCCAGTTAAACAAATGAGATAAAAATAATATACTTGGTTATTTATATATTGAGGAAAATGATCCAATATTACATATTATATTATATTACATTGTCAGAAGCACACACACACTCACTCACAATGGGACACTTTAGAGAAACCAACTGATGTAACAATTCAAAACTAGGAATTGAACCAGGCATCTCTAAGGTGTGAAGAGACAGAGCTAAACACTTGCGTCACCATGCTGCCCCATTTATTCTTTCAGCCAATCAAAACATTTGTGCTGGAAACATTAAATATGGCAACCAGATTAATTACACAGAAAATAAATAGCTAAACGAGTGGAAATGCAGATGTCTGGAATGTAATTGGGTTTTATTTAGTGAGCAGAGCCCTGGGAGCTATATGTTTCTGCAAGCAGCGCTCAGCCAGAGGGGTTCTTTTTGCTCACACAGTTTTCCAGTTGCATTTTTTTCTGTCTTTCTATTCTAGTCTCCAGAGCAACTGATTGCATTTGTGAAGTAAATATTGTTTTCAGTTATTCAACTTTCTGCTGACGTGAAAAAGTGGTGTTTAAGCTAGCAATTGTGTGGACGAAAAGACTATTGCCTCTTTTTTTTTACTCTTAGTCACCAGTCGAAGGATGCTGATTGTGCTTTTTATTGACCCACATAGGTTCTCCATATAGGGATAAGATCACCATAGCGATCCTGCAGCTGCAGGAGGAAGGGAAATTGCACATGATGAAGGAGAAGTGGTGGAGAGGAAACGGCTGCCCAGAGGAAGAAAGCAAAGAGGCCAGCGCCTTGGGTGTGCAGAACATTGGAGGAATCTTCATCGTCCTGGCTGCTGGACTTGTCCTCTCTGTATTTGTGGCTGTGGGAGAATTCCTGTATAAGTCAAAACAAAATGCACAACTTGAAAAGGTAAAGAAATATTTCCACACTTTTGGACTGCAATAAAAAAATGTGGTGGTAGTTTTGTTATAAGGAACAGCTTTTAGAGCTTGCTCCATGGTTTTGCATTTATTATTATGGTTGGCATTTTTTTTTTAACCATAGGATGGGAATGGTGCACTGTTGTTGATAGTTGAATTTAATGATACATGGGAGTACAGTCAAAAAAAGTGAAATGCATTTTTATTAATAATATTTTGCAGACTTTGCCAGCTGGAGGGCAAGCAACTGTCCTTGATGTATGTCTCTGAAGACAGAAGGGCTTTTCTTTCACTGCCTTGCTTTTCCTTTTCACCCCTTTCCTTTTCCAAAATTGACTAAGTTAAACTCAAACTCATTACATCTATTGCATTTTTGTTGCAAGTTATATTTACTCATGTTTCAGCAGTGACCATTAACAGTTTGATTCTATCACTAAAACATTTACATTTTAGCCAAGGAAAATAAAATAAATGACCAAAAGTATGTGGGCACCCACTAACTATATCCATATGAGAATTTTGTTGGGCATATGATTGCAACAAATGATGTCAAATGTAGGACCATTTGATATTCTGGATTATGGAATTTGATACCAAAATTCTTAACGTTGGCCAATAAGCCCTGTTTTCAAAGTTAGAGTTGCAATTAATTTGAAAGGTGTTTGCATAAGTCATTTTTTCACACCATACTCCAAACAAACCATTTGATATAGATCTTGCTATGTACACATGAACTTCCTGAAAGATGAAAACATTCCCCAAACTGCTGCTACCAAACTGAAGCAGCCAATGCTCTAAAATAAAAATATTATATGTGATATCATTAAGATTCCCTTTACTGCTTTTTTCCACTGAATCAGGGACCAATGTTGGTGTGTTTTATACAACTTAAACATATGCAGGCTTGTGCATGGCAGTCTGACCTTGGAAGACTATTCCATGAAGCTGACACTGCAATCAGAGTCAGTTTAAAATTTTGGTAGTGACTGTTATGACAAAGGACAGGCGATATTCACATTCTACAGTCTTCAAAGATGGTGGTCCTGTTCTGTAAACTTGCTAACAAAAGTCCAAGAAGTTGAATCTGTTCATCTGGACATAGATTTGTTTGGAGAAACGTTTCGTCACTCATCTAAGTGACTTCTTCAGTCTGAAGAATTTCTTGGATTTTCTTACCTGGATCATTGAGCATGCATCAAGACGTTGCTAACAAAAGGTTAATTAGCACAGATTTTAAGAATGAGCGTAAACATTAGGCCATTTTTAGCTTCTCGCTTCAGTCTACCTGTGGACACATGTAACAACACGGACAACGTGATTGTTTTCTCAGCTTTAACTATTGGACCTTGTTCAGTATTTTACCTATCCACAAGTACCCCACTCAGCAAAACACGGGTTTTAAAAGCCATCATCAACAAACTCAACCTTTGAAGTGGTAATGTTTGTAAATGGAAAGTAACCATATTGATGTTTCTGAGTACCTTGTTCAGAGATGCAGTTCTCCAGGCATAGATTAAGTGAGATGTGAAACCAGTGGCAAAATACAGTACTGGCACTAGCATTAGATAATGGGACATGAAGAAAGAAAAACTTGCGATCATGTAGGTCAGGGTGTCCAAACTGTTCTCATCAGGGCCAAATGTAGAACAAATATGCAGTTATGCACCACACACTTTCTGATATAATAATAATAATAATAATAATAAATAATAATAATAATAATAATATGACTACTCTATTGCCATTCAGACTGCCTTTTAATAAAACAACTACCTTTATAGATTTGTGTTAAGCACTTTTTGTGTGCTTTGCAAATAAACTTTTTGCAGATATTACACTTCCCTCTAAAAATATATTCATTTTGCCTGACATCTTATATTTTTATTTCTTTGGCGAAACCTTGTATAGACAAAAGCTTGTAATGTTGAAAAAAACGAGACGTTAACATAATTATTATTTTGAATTGGGAAGGTATTTTTACATAATAATCAACACCCAGTGTTTGCCAGTGTTTTTTTAAAACTTCCTTAATAACTTGTGGTACATTTACATTTTGGAAATATCGTGATCAAGGAATTTAGTCTACAGGTTAGTCAGTAATCAGACTTATTTTGCAGATGCAAAATTAAGAGTAGAAGTTCACTGAATAACCTGACTGCTTGGTTAAAATCCAAGTGTCTATCACAGTTTTAAATGGGATTTTAAAGTGGGACTGTGGTGGTGTACTGGTTAAAGACTGGACTAAGGACGAGAAGGTCCATAATTCACATCCCACCTCTGCCACTTTGGGGCCCTTTAGTAAAGTCCTTAACCCACAATTGCTTGGAAGATCATATGAGTCAGTCTGGATAAGGGTGTCTCTCCAAATAACTTGAAAAATATAAAAATGGTCTTGCTGTGGTGTTTACTGTAATAATCAGGCAAATGCTAACATTTAATAAGGGTTATTAGAGTGTGTATAAACACAGTCATTTTTTGTACTTAATGAGATGGTGAGAGGAGTGCAAACAATGTATTAAACATCTGTTAACTAGTCTGTCAACACTTACTTGTTAGGAATTGTTCCTTACTCACACGTACAGCAAACAGCAAAAAGAAAGCTACAGAAAAAGGTTTTAAAATGTGATATTAAGCATTTCATTACAAGAGAAAAGAATCAAAACAACAAACAATCATAGATCTCAATTTATAAGGAAGAGAAAATGTAAGTGCTTTATCTTACACTGAAAACTCCAACCTTTAATTGAAGTAAATTTAAATTTGAGGGGGGAAAAAAGGGAAAAACAAAAAAATTCCTCTTTATACAATCGCTCCAGATAATCCAGGGTAATAGTTCCTCTGTTGTACACTCTCCTCTTTAGCTCACCCTCAGGTTTGCTGTGGGGAAGATCAAGAGACTGAGATGGCCATGGTAGAAGCTTGATGTTGTAATCAGTAAATATTTTTTGTGTTGATCTGTACATATGCATTGGATCATTCTCATGCTGGAAGATGGATTAATTGCCCAGATTTGATTGATTTAAAATGTTCTTGTGTTACATAGAGTTCATGATGGCATGCACACCACAGATCTTCTACATACTTAAGGGTATTAGGCTCTTTTCAGTGTAGCCATCCTTCTTTTTTACATCATACCCACCTTTGACATACATCAGGCACACCTTGACAAAAGTCAAAGGTGGGTATGATGTAAAAATGATGTGTTTGTTGTCAAAAAGTTCTGTTTGTTCAGTTTGTTGTCAAAAACTTCTATTTTCATTCCATCTGTCCATAGAACACAGTTCCAGTCAAAGACCCAGTAGACTAGTAAACTCCAGGTACATACATTTATGGTTAGATGACATGAAAGACTTTTTCCTGGAAAGCCCTTCAAATAATCTGTTGGCATGGAGGTGGTATGTGATGGTAGTTCTTTAGAATTGGTGAACCCAAGATGCTACTTCTTTTCTGTAAATTTCCGACAGTGTTCCTTGCGGATCTTACTATACTCCTCACTGTGCATGGGGGCAAAATAAAATTGGGTCCTCATCCAGCAGGGCTGTAAGTGTATATCGATACTTGAGTATCATCATACTATGTTTACTTGAGTACTGGGATGTTATGTTTTGCGCTACTGTGTTAATTCTGAAAAACATTACTGATTTTAATTAAGTTTAATTTAATTAAACGGCATTATTTATTGCAGACAGTTATTCATTTTGTGTTGTGTTCAAACCTCCGATTGATGGCAGTGGCATTCCAATGTCAACAAGTAGCATAAGACTGCATTGATAATCTCAGCATTAGCAAACCAGCTGACTAGTAGGGTTACCAATGGCTGAATATGAAATACAGATTGGGTCCCACAGTGTAAAGAGCTGAAGTGCAGGCTCATTTTGGCATCCACGAGAAACTATGGCACTCTGAAGATTGGCAAGAACCATCCATTTGCAAAAGTGTCATGCCAAAATCAAATATTCGAGGAACACTATGAATCTGAGAGCGCACACAGCAAGACACCATTCTTCACCATTTATAGAGTGGATCCATCTCAACTCATTCTAAATCAAGTTCACACTCTAAAGTTACTTACCTCAAATTGTGCAATCAAAAATGGCTCAGTCTACTTTATTTCATTTGCAAAGCTATGCACCCTCTCAGTGTTGTAGAGAACGAAAGCTGTATAATGGCTATTATAATGGACACTGGTTACACCAACTCTCTCGACTACAAATCACTGATGTAGCTGTGGCCAAGTTGCTTAAGGAGGTAAAACAAGGGTGTTAGAATCTCTCAGCTCAGCCGAGAAAGTCGCTTTGACATGCAATGCTTGGACTTCAAGGGTGACTGATCGTACATAACCATAATAGTGATTCACATAACGGATGAGTGGAAGCTGGACTTGTATGTCCTTCAACAAGACTGATGTATGGCGGCCATGTATTATTAATTACTTGACGTTGAGATATTAAAAACTGGCATATATACTACAGCAGAATGAGAACCTTAAACAGGATCTAAATATATACTGTATATTAAAAATATAAAAATGTTTAGATTTTCTTTCTTAATTTGATTTTAGATTTAGATTTTATACCGAATGAATCTTATGAGGTCTTTTTAGTTTGTAGTTTTGTACTTTTTATTTTAACTTTGTACTGATTGGGAATGTTAATGGCTTTGTGCAAACCGCATAAAAAGTATACTTTTTATTTCACTCAGATTTTAAGCATATGCTGGTTTGCTTTTATCATATCATGATACCATCATGATTCCAGTTGATTGGAACATTTTAAATATTGCCCCAACTGTAGATATATCTCAAGATATACATTTTTTTAGTTACTTTTGGTTACTGAGAATTTCTTGGGGCACCAATAATTGAGGTACATGCCAAATTACCGATTTCTTCATATGGGACTTTTTCTCAAACAAAACTTATTTTAGTTAATTTTAGCTTTTGTTTTCTATTTTTATTTTCAATCTGAGATTAGGCTAATACATAATAAATGTTAAATAATTAATAAAAAATACTAATTGAACAGCAGCTTGGAGAATCACACACACACACTGCAGCTATATATACACTCCCAAGAGTTTACTTCGATTTAAGCCCTGAATCAGCATTGTGCTGTATGTAAAACCTAAAGTAACCAGTGTTTTAATGAAATAGTGCAAATCGCTTCAAAATTAGCTTAAATTTGGATCAGAAGCATGGGGTTAACTGATAAGAGTGGCACCTGGTGAGGTATTCTGCTGTTCGACATGTTGTGCATTCAGAGATGCTTTTTTTTTATACATTGGTAGTAACGAGTGGTTGAGTCTTTCTATCAGCTTGAACCAGTCTGGACGTTCTCCTCTCTTTTCTATCATCAACAAGTCATTTTCAGGCAGGATTTTCGGTCTTGATTTTGTTCTCTTTTTCAGGCCATTTTCTGTAAACGCTAGAGATGGCTACATGTGAAAATTCTAGTAGACCAGCAGTTTCTGAAATACTCAGACTAGCCCATCTAGTACCAACAATCACACCTTTTTTTCCTCTATATGCCTGGTTTGAACTTCAGCAGGGTGTTTTGACCATTAACGTTTACATTTATAGCATTGATCAGATGACCTTATCCAGAGCGACTTACAACTGTTAAAACCTTACAATCCAAGCAACTGTCAGTTAAGGGCCTTGCTCAAGGACCCAACAGTGGAGCTTGGCAGAGGTGGGATTTGAAAAGTGGATCTACTAGTCCAGTACCTTAATCACTAGGTCACTATAGTCCCATATCAACTTACCTAAATGCATTGAGTTTCAGCCATGTGATTGGCTGTTTAGATATTTGCATTAACGAGCAGTGGAATAGTGCAACTAATAAAGTGGCCAGTTTGTATATACAGAGTATTTATGCTATATCTATACATTTATGATTTACTTAAGAATAGGGTTTCTATACTTTGTCAACCACTGCCCAATAGAGTCATGAGATTTTATGTTCAAGCTCCACAATGACACACTTATCCTTGGTTGGGAGACTGAGTGAACATAATTGGTCTTGCTCATTTATCAGCCACACTAGTGCATACTGGGGTGTTATCAAAAAAGCCCAATAATGACAAGGTCAGCAACGGTCTGAGGTCTGAGAGGGTGTAACTGGCCAAGCATGGGATCAGTAGGATTCCTGTTAGCAATCATAGTCACACTACTGTATATCAGCCAGTTAGCACTAAGCTCCAATAGTGATATAGCCACTCAGTGACTGGGTGTCTGAAAGAGTCTAATTCATCCTGCAGTCTAAGTAGGTCCAGTAGCATTCCTACCATGCCTTGGAATAAAAGTCAGACTAGCCTATCTGCTCAGTGACACTACTTTTCAAAAAGACGTGGGATCTGGTTTCACATGTCTTAAAGGAAGATTTAGCCCTCAGCCTTTCCGGACAATAACTGTCATAGGCTAGAGTCAAATAGTGAAAGGAAATTGCATGACTAGATGACACAGTAATAGCGAAGTGTGGGCTTTGTATACTGTACCAGATGCTATGTAAGTAGGAAATTGTTCTGTCAACGTTCTACACTATTTAAAACTGAGCACAAATCACTAAAGTATATCAGTTTGTTCTTTATTAAAAATATATAATCATTGGAAACTGTTCAACAGGGTCACAGTGCAACACAATATTTGTATAACAGCAAAGACCATCATGCATTATTCCTTACTTAATCAACTGAAGTCTTTATACTAAAGAACAATTATTTAAAAAAAGTGACAGCTTGAGCATTTGAATGATGTATCATTATCATGAGCATGTCTGATTATATCACAACTTAGCTCATCAGTTCTTTTTAAAAAATGCTTTCTTCTCTAAATGGTTCTTGTGCCTGTTGACTTCTGTTGATTTTTCACATGCATATAAATAAATGCATTACAGCAATAATGGCATTTTCCTTGTTCTTGTTTTTATGCATTTCTTCCTCCCATGCTTTCCCGTCTTCCATCTGTCACGCATCTGTAGTCCTCCCACCCACACTCTATCTCATGTTAAATCTTTGCTCAGTGCACTGCTTCAAAGTCCCCTAAAAGGCAGAGGCAACCACTTGTGAGTGAAGTAGTAAACACCCAGAGGCCCTGATTTATTAAGATCTCAAATATAAGCTCCTAATGTGTGTACAAAATAATAGACTATGCATGTACTACGTGAGTATATTGTGGGTGACATAAGAAGTCAAAACATGCATAGAATATGGAAAAGGATATGTAAATGAGCATGTGCTAATTGTTAAAACAATACTTCAGATCTCAAATGAGATCGCATTACAGACTGTAGAATTCTGAAAATCAGAGAAAGTATTGACTATAATAACTAAAAATGATTTTCAGAGCCTTTTCTTCTTTGAACATCTAAGTCTGCACTAGCACAATAGATATACATAATGTGTATATACACGATAGCCTCATTTTCTGAACTAGGACTACATAGAGTATGTACTGTGTTAGTGAAATGTAAAGTTGGCAAGTCATAAAATGTATTAATAAAAGTACTTTTAAAATATTGTATATAACTGTATTGCCTGTTACATTTCTGCTGTGCTGCATCGAGTTGATTGCATTGCTTTTTAAATTTACTCAGCTTTCTGCCACATCCTCCATCTCATGCCAGTTTCTAACAACTGCCTTTTTTCAGTAGTGAAATTAACTGAATTCTTATATCAATCGTTTAAATAGTTTCATTGTTCAATATTGAATCATTTTATATTCCGTAAGTGATATTTTTTGTCACTACCTGAAGTCATAGAGACATAATTACATTTTATGGGATTTCTTAATAACAGACCTGAGAGAAGGCTCACTTTAGTCTTTTTATTATTCTATAGCCAGTGCATAATGTCTCATCATTCACATATATTTTTCAAAAGCATATAGACAGATCAGTTGAGATCCAAGCCTCAGCACATGAACTGAAAAATGGAAGAAGAAATTCATTTTTTTATTATTATTCATGGGAAAAATTGATTAGCATGTAGTGAACATGGTTTTGACATTCATCACATGTATACTGCATTCTGTATACATATGCAAGTGTGTAAAATTCTGTACACTGTACCATTGTATAAAATTGCTGATTGTGGTTGGTCAGAAGGTGTTAATTTTATATTACTGGTCAGTTTTGATGTAGTGATGCAAGGTAAATCACAGGTACAGTAAGACAAAAAAGTATTTAGTCAGCCACTGATTGTGCAAGTTCTCCTTAGAAAGTTCTACTACTTAGAAAGATGAGAGAGGTCTGTAATTTTCATCATATTTCAATTATCATCAACTATGAGAGACAAAATGAGAAAAAAAAATCCAGGAAATCACATTGTAGGATTTTTAAAGAATTTAATTGGAAATCATGGTGGAAAATAAGTATATGGTCAATAACAAAAGTTCAACTCAATACTTTGTAATATAACCTTTGTTGGCAATGACAGAGGTCAAATGTTTCCTGTAAGTCTTCACCAGGTTTGCACACACTGTAGCTGGTATTTTGGCCCATTCCTCCATGCAGATCTCCTCTAGAGCAGTGATGTTTTGGGGCTGTCGCTGGGCAACACGGACTTTCAACTCCCTCCACAAATTGTCTATGGGGTTGAGGTCTGGAGACTGGCTAGGCCACTCCAAGACCTTGAAATGCTTTGTACGGAGCCACTTCTTCGTTGTGGTGTGTTTGGAATCATTGTGGAAGACCCAACCACGTTCCATCTTCAGTGCTCTCACTGATGGAAGGACCTTTTGGCTTAAAATCTCATAATACATGGCCCCGTTCATTCTTCCCTTAACACGGATCAGTCGTCCTGTCCCCTTTGCAGAAAAACAGCCCCAAAGCATGATGTTTCCACCCCCCTGCTTCACAGCAGGTATGGTGTTCTTGGGATGCAACTCAACATTCTTCTTCCTAAAAACACGATGAGTTGAGTTTTTACCAAAAAGTTCTATTTTGGTTTCATCTGACCACATGATATTCTCCCAATCCCCTTCTGGATCATCCATATGCTCTCTGGCAAACTTCAGACGGGCCTGAACAGGTACTGGCTTAAGCAGGGGGACACGCTTGGCACTGCAGGATCTGAGTCCCTCTCAGTGTCGTGTGTTACTGATGGTAGCCTTTGTTACTTTGGTCCCAGCTCTCTGCAGGTCATTCATCTGGTCACTCCGTGTAGTTCTGAGATTTTTGCTCACCGTTCCTATGATCATTTTGATCCCACAGGATGAGATCTTGCGTGGAGCCCCAGATCGAGGGAGATTATCAATGGTCCTGCATGTCTTCCATTTTCTTACAATTGCTCCCACAGTTGATTTATTCACACCAACCTGCTTGCCTATTGTAGATTCACTCTTCCCAGCCTGGTGCAGGTCTACAATTTTCTTCCTGGTGTCCTTCGACAGCTCTTTGGTCTTGGCCATGGTTGAGTTTGGAGTCTGACTGTTTGAGGCTATGGACAGGTGTCTTTTAAACAGATAACGAGGTCAAACAGGTGCCATTAATACAGGTAACGAGTGGAGGACAGAAGAGCTTCTTAAAGAAGACGTTACAAGTCTGAGAGCCAGAAATCTTGCTTGTTTGTGGGTGACCAGATATTTACTTTCCACCATGATTTACAATTAAATTCTTTAAAAATCCTACATTGTGATTTCTGGAATTTTATTTATTTTTTTTTTTCATTTTCTCTGTCATAGTTGAAATATACCTATGATGAAAATTACAGACCTCTCTCATCTTTTTAAGTAGGAGTACTTGCACAATCAGTAGCTGACTAAATACTTTTTTGTCCCACTATATAGATAGTACATGATAAATAATCCACAGGGAATTACTTGGACTGCCAATATATACAAACTTTAACAATCAAATATTAGATAATTCGTTTGTTTTATTACATGAAGAGGAAAACTTACCTTACAGATCTTTCCTATACAGTAAAATAGCATAATAATCAACAAATGTGATGCATGCCACATTATGCTTTATTCCTCTTATACTGCTCAACACATCAAGAACAATACATTTACCTTTTTGTAACTCACATCCAATGTTGTTAAACATCCATTGTTAGTGGAATAGTCTGTCCTTCCACTTGTAAGAGCAGCTACAAGCAGTCGATCCCTCACCAATGTTTAACTCTTCAAAATGAAGAATAGAATTACATTTGTTTGACTGTTGCAGGAACATACACAGTTACATTACATGAAATCTATGTTAAATGATGCAGAAGGTTTCTAAAAACAAGTTCCTGTAAATTGCTTCCTGTAAACATGAATGTGATTTACCTTGCAGCCAGAACTTCTTATCAGAGGTCTATTAGGTCTATTAGGTCTATTCCAGCTTCCCATGACCCAGAATTAGATTAAGCACATATGAAAATGAATGAATGATGAAGTTATCCACTATGTAAATTGTATCATTTGTTCAAATGTGTAAACATTTATGGGTTTCTGATCAGATTGGACAATCCAGTGTGCATGGGATTAAAAGGACATGCAAATCGAGTGATTAGATCTCATAGATTAGACTTTTTCGGTGAGATCTGATAGTCAGATTTGACAGCCCATAGAAAATTAGTGGAAGTAAAAAGATATGCAATTATTGTGTTAATGACTAAGATAGTGGTTGCATAAAAGGTGTAACAGAACAGTTGGGGAAAACAAATGTTTTTAATATGCTGACCCTTCCATTATTATTGGCACCACTGTTAAAGATCAGTAAATTGTTAAATTAGCTTAATCTCAGACAGAATAAAATTAACACAACCTTTAAGTAAATTTAGTCATCCATTCTCATAAGGATTTTTTTTTTTTTTGACAAAAAAAAAAAATATATATATATATATATATATTACAGATAAGACTGCCTAACTCAACTTAGAAGCTTTGAAGCAGTAACCCTCATCATTCACTTTATATAAGGAGTAACCCTCATCATTCATACTCACACACATATATATATAAAGAGAACCCAGACACAGATATTATACTTGGTCATATATTTATTGAAAAAAAAGATTAAATATTACATGCTAGTGAGTGGCAAAAGTATGTGAACCTTTGCTTTCAGTATCTGGTGTGACCCCCCCCGTGCAGCAATAACTGCAACTAAACGTTTCCTGTAACTGTTGATCAGTCCTGCACACCGGCTTGGAGGAATTTTAGCCCATTCCTCCATACAGCAGAAACAGTTCAGCTGTGGGATGTTGGTGGGTTTTTCACATTAACTGCTCGTTCAGGTCCTTTCACAACATTTCGATTGGATTATTAAGGTCAGGACTTGACTTGCCCATTCCAAAAACATTAAACTTATTCTCTTTAACCATTTCTTTGGTATTAGAAAACTTGTGTGCTTAGGGTCGTTATCGCTGCATGACCCACCTTCTCTTGAGATTCAGTTTCATGGACAGATGTCCCTGGACATTTTCCTGAATTTATTATATAATCAGAATTCAGTGTTCATCAATGATGGCAAGCGGTCCTGGCCGAAGGATGCAGCAAAAAAGGCCCAAACCCCTGATACTACCACCACAAGGTTTCACAGATGGGATACGGTTCAGTTCTTATGCTGGGAATTGCAGGTGTTTCCTTCTACAAACATAACGCTTTTCTTTTAAACCAAAAAGTTCTATTATGGTCTCATCCGTCCACAAAACATTTGTCCAATAGCCTTCTGGCTTGTCCACATGACCTTTAGCAAACTGAAGACGAGCAGCAATGTTCTTTTTGGAGAACAGTGGCTTTCTCCTTGCAACTCTGCCATGCACACCATTGTTGTTCAGTGTTCTTCTGATGGTGGACTCATGAAAATTAACATTAGCCAATGTGAGAGAGACCTTCAGTTGCTTAGAAGTTACCCTGGGGTCCTTTGTGACCTCGCCAACTATTACACATCTTGCTCTTGGAGTGATCTTTGTTGGTCGACCACTCCTCGGGAGCATAACAATGGTCCTTTATGTCCTCCATTTGTACACAATCTGTTTGACTTGGTGGAGTCCAAACTCTTTAGAGATGGTTTTGTAACCTTTTCCAGCCTGATGAGCATCAACAAGTCTCTTTCTGAGGTCCTCAGAAATCTTCTTTGTTCGTGCCATGATACACTTCCACAAACGTGTTGTGAAGAGCAGACTTTGATAGATCCCTATTCTTTGAATAAAACAGGTTGCCCACCTGATTGTCATCCCATTGATTGAAAACACTCTAATTTCACCTTCAAATTAACTGCTAAACCTAGAGGTTCACATACTTTGCCACTCACTAATATGTAATATTGGATCATTTTCTTCAAAAAATAAATGTCCAAGTATCATATTTTTGTGTTATTTTTAACTGGGTTCTTTTTATCTACTTTTTGGAAAATCTGTTGATGTTTTAGGTCATATTTATGCAGAATTGTAGAACATTCT
Organism: Ancistrus triradiatus; assembly: GCA_025084515.1. Lineage (NCBI taxonomy): Eukaryota > Metazoa > Chordata > Actinopteri > Siluriformes > Loricariidae > Ancistrus > Ancistrus triradiatus. Next base: position 22,575 of record JAJAGP010000737.1, on the reverse strand, counting down.
AAAGAGGTCAAATTCTCCTCGCCATTCTTTAACATGGCATTGACAAGTAAACACATAATTCAAATAACAAAGAACTGTGTTGACTTTCATAATTTATGGAATGGCTATAAAAATAGCTATCTGCCAAACAATCCCCAAATCTACAGTTAGGGCAATAATTAAAATGTTCCAGTTGACTGCAGCTGTGGCATACTTGCCTGGATGAGGACCCAAGTTTATTTTGCCCCTACACACAGTGAGGAGGGGAAGGTAAGAGGGCCAAAAAGATTCCTAAGGATCACTTTCGTAGAGTTAGTCAGATTTGCATGCCATTTTAATCCCATTCATTTTCTATGAGTGATCCAATGACAAGAACAGCATAAAGGTTATACATTTGAACACATGGAACCAGTTAGATAAGTGGTAGATAACTTCATCATTCATTCATTTTCATACATTGTTAATCCAGTTCTGTCTCATGGGAAGCTGGGATCTAATACATAGTACAGGCACAAAGCAGGAACCAACCCTTGACAGGATGTCAATCTCTCACAGGGCACATATACACACATACTCACACACACTTTGGAATGTAGGAGGATACTTGAGTCTGAAATTCCCTGCTCTGTATTCTTCATTCTTATAAGTTGTTATAGGAGAAGACTAAGTGCTGTTTAATTTGCAAAGAAAGGGAGGTTGTGCAAAATATTGAATGCATTGGTGCCAATAGTTGTGCCACATTAATTTTTTTTAAATAAATAATTATTTATTATAAAAAATGTATTATATATAAATTCACTAAATTTGGTTCAATTCAGTCCCAAAAAAGGTTGGAATTTTTATGTTGTTTTGATTGTGAGCATAAGTTCACTAAAAGCTGAAATTATTATAAGTGTATTTTACTCAGTCGTACAATAATTGTGGAGGGGGCCTATGTTAAATAAAGTTCATAAATTAAATTTGATGCAAATCACAAAGTATTTATTATTACACAACATTCACCAAATCAGCCATTCTATCCACTAACCATGTTTACCTTACTGTGTGACGCTTGTGAATCCCTGAGAATAGTGACAGTATATGTGAACTCACAGACACCCAAGATTGGTTGATGCTGATTTAACCAATAAGAAAATTAAGAAAATGTAAATATTTTAGAGAATTGATCTGATAGCCTAATAATTTAGCTTTAAGACCAGCATCAACCCGGAGACCCAGTAAGGTTGTTTATGTATTGGCTTAAATGTTATTTACTTGGCTAAATTCCTTATAAAAGCAAACTTAGACTGAAAAAACTAATATTGAATATACCAGGCTTAATCAGTTATTTATATGGTAACATTTCTTTCAGTACAAGACCTGTGTCTGATTGTTAAATGCAGCACAATTCTGTGGAGGTGCAGACATCAGGAGATCAGGAGAAAGGAGATGAGGGGTGAGGCATGGCAAAGAGAGGAGAGGCAGCAGCTTAATTGGCCATGCAGCTACATGGGATTTCAGTCTGAGAAAATGTAATATGCATCAATAAATCATGCTGCAGCAGCGGCCTGGCAGGAAAAGGCAGGGTGAAATCTTCCACAGAGAAATCGCTTTAGTTATGATGCGCTCGGTGTGCATCCAGATGGATGGCAGCATTGATCATTGCTTTCCTCCTTTACGCCTCCTCCACTTCCACCCTGGCAACCTACAGCCACTCCTGTGCATGACACCGAAGTTCCCACTATCTCTCAGCCATTGACATGACTTACATAGTGTTTTTAAGTTTCAGAGATAATGATTAGAAGAAATCTATGATGACAGAATCCATATCCATCCACAAAAATACCCATAACATTATGAGATCTAAACAATAGAGCTCTTTCTGTTTGTGCTGCATCAAGAGCACATTCAGCAGACATAGGTATGAAGAGCAATTTACAATTGGTACAGGTCAAGTACAATTCAAACGACTGAGACTTAAGGGCCTTGCTCAAGGACTCAACAGTGGGAATTTGGCTGTGCTGGGACCCAGACCTTCTGGTCAACAGTCCAGTCCCTTAACTGCCGAGCCACCACTGTCACTATAACAGCATGCAATTCTGTTGGTGCAAACTTAACAGCAGCATATGGAGTGTAGTCTGACATGGTAGGTAATTAAATGTTTTATTCTTGAAAAGAAAAGCTGTTTTAATATTGTTTTAACCCATTTGTTCTTAACCTAGTCATTCCCCACCTACGTTTATTTAGTCCCAATTCTACCTACTATCTATGACAGCTACCAACCTGGGAAGGTGCTGCCAGACAGACAGCTCACTGATTACATAGATTAGCAGTTGATGCTTTAAAAGACAGGAAGGCCATAACTCCCATCCAGCATCCATCTCTTGGACCCCCTGTCATAGATGACTATGGTATTATTACAGTGTGACTTTATAATTTCCCAGTAAAAAATGTGAATACTTTCCGTAGCACCACTTGGGGCCCTAAAAGCATTGAGCACAATCTGATACAAACTTTTTATTTCTGATCATGCAAGGTAGGACTTGATGGAGATGGTTACATTTTTTGTTTCACATGTGATTCTTGAGTGTTATTGTTGTATTAACTGGATAAACCCGAACAGAGACAAGAAATAATGTCATGCGGCAAAACCACACATTGATAAATACACTCACCAATCACTTGATTAGGTACAACTCCTTGTTTCTAAACTCATTATCTGGTTTATCAGTTCCACCTACCATGTTGATGCACTGGTTCTAATGTTACAATCTATAGTCCATCTGTTTCTTTACTTACCTTTTTATTCTCTTTTACTCAGTTCTCTAATGGTCAGGACCCTCACAGGACTACCACAGATCAGGTACTATTTGGGTGCTAGATCATACTCAGCACTGCAGTGAAACTGATGTGGTGGGGGTGTGTTAGTGTGTGTTGCGTTGGTATGAGTGGATCAGACACAGCAATGATGCTGGAGTTTTTAAATACCTCAGCATCACTGCTAGACTGAAAGTAGTCCACCAATAAAAATGCCCGGCTTCCAGCATCTTGTAGGCAGTGTCCTGTGACAATAAATGATTAGAGGATGACTAACACAAACTGTGCAACAACAGATGGGTCTATGACTTTACATCTACAAGGTAGAGCACTAAGGTAGATGTGTCTAATAGAGTGCACAGTGAGCAAACACTGTTTAAAAAAAACTCCAGCAGCACTGCCTTGTCTGATCCACTCTCACCAGAACAACACTCACTAACACACCACCGCAAGGATGTTTCTGCAGTGCTGCGAATGATCCACCACCCAAATAGTACCCACCCATAGGACTAACAAACTATGTAGAGAAACAAATGGGCTACAGTCTGTAATTGTAGAACTGCAAAGTGCATCTACAGTGCATTCGGAATGTCTCAGGAACCCTTTCACATTTTTTTTTTTTACGTTGAGGCCTTGTTCTAAAATGATAATTATACAAAAATGACATTTTCCCCCATTAATCTGCACTCAATACTACCCCATAATGAGCAAAACAGAATTTTTTAAATTTTTGCAGATTTATTAAAAAGGAAAAGCTTAAATTGAGCTTGGACATAAGTATTCAGACCCATGACACTTGAAATATGGCGCTGGGGGCCTCCCATTGCTGTTGATCATCTTTGAGATGTTTCTACACCTTGACTGGAGTCATCCTGTGGTACATTCAGTTGATTGGACATGATTTGGAAATACACACACCTGTCTATATAAGGTCTCACAGCTAACAATGCATATCAGAGCAAAAGCCATGAAGAGGAAAGAAATGCCTGTAGAACTCAGAGGTGGGAGTGTGTGGAGGCACAGATCTGAAGAAGATCTGTGAATGTCCTTGAGTGGCCCAGCCAGAGCTCACTTGAACCCAATCGCCCCTCTCTGGAGAGACCTGAAAATGGCTGTCCATTGACGGTCCCCATCCAACCTGACAGAGCCTGAGAGGATCTGCTGAGAAGAATGGCAGAAAATCCCCAAATCCAGGTGTGCAAACGTGGTGGCATCATGCCCAAGAACACTGGAGGCTGTAATTGCTGCCAAAGATGCTTCAACTAAGTACTGAGTAAAGGGTCTCAATACTTGTGTCAATGCCATATTTTAATTGTTCCTTTTTAATAGATTTGCAAAATAAATTATAAAATTATATTTTCACTTTGTCATTATGGGGTATTCAGTGCAGAATGATGGGGGGAAAAACATGATTTTTTAAAATAATTCTTTTAGCACAAACTTACCAAAATATGAAAAAAGTGAAAGGGTCTGAAGACTTTCTGGATGCAGTTTATATGGTAAGTGGAATGGAATGAGTGTAGAAACAAGCTGGTGTACCGAATAAAGTGATATGTCAGTCTATATAATAGAATAGAATAGGATAGAATAAATCATGTAATTAATAGTATCAATTAAACATTAAGGTTAAAAATTGAAAATATTTAATCAATTTGAAGGTATTCATTGTATCTATATTTTTCTTTCATTGCCATTATGGTACTACACTTATTATTCTTGATTTATTATTCACTTAAGACGTGCATCAAGTCTAAGCTGGTGTGTTTAAAGTGTGTGTGTGTGTGTGTGTGTGTGTGTGTGTGTGTGTGCGCATATGTGCGTGCGTGCATATGCATGTCTACAATAAGCAATACATAAACCATTTAACATGCTTCTTTAGTAAATCGCTTTCTTTAGCTCAGTCTGTTTGCAGAATTAAAAAGAGTTACTGATAAAATGTATTTTCTTTCTCATGCACATAGAGGTCCTTTTGCAGTGCCATGGTGGAGGAGCTTCGAGTGTCCCTCAAGTGCCAGCGCCGTCTCAAACACAAACCTCAGCCACCCGTCATGGTCAAAACGGAGGAAGTCATCAACATGCACACTTTCAATGACCGGAGATTACCAGGCAAAGAGACCATGGCTTAAAGCAGACACTTACTCTCTCTCTCTCTCTTTTATGAGTTGGAGGAGAGAAAAAGAAGAGTTTAGAGCAGGGCAGGGCAGGGTGATGGCTACATTTATACATGACTGGTGGGGGTGGGGGGCGGGAGGCTAGAGACATTTTTGTTCAGAGTGTTAAATGTCATCATTGTTTCAAAACAATTAGCTACTTGGAAGAAAACAAAGAAACTGAGAGAAACATATTTCCTGTGGAAATAACGTGATTTTGGGCACATTTAAAATGAGATACCTCATCATTCCTGCCACCAGGGCAAGGACTGATTGGTACAGGACATATTAGAAAGGAAATGCATAGAAGCAGTTAGATGTGGCTGAAGGCTGAAGGTGGACTTTCCTTCATTATGTTCATGTTAGTTTAGGTTTGTGACTGTAATCTCTTTGGACAACTTGACCATTATCTGTCTAAAGGTCACAGATGGGATAGTTGAGTACATTTAAGTACAAGAGAAATGTAAGACTTATGTAGTCAGACACAAGGAAGCAAGAGTGTGGAATTATATATGATTACAAAATATGACAAAATATGAAATTTATTTAAGATGTAACTTTATGCTGTTTTTTATGGTTTACTATAGTTTGCACAGTGCCAGTCTGATTAATATAAGAATGTCACTCTTTCCCTTCTTCACCTTGTAATTCCTTTTGTAAAGTGTTTTCCTATTGTATCTCAGTTAAATAACCACATACCAGAGTTTCCCAATGATGTCTTGCTCTTAAGGCCAGGGTCATACTAGCTATTAACATATGTATAATATTTCCCTCTGATAGATTTATGTCTCCTTAAAAAAAAAAAAAAGACAAAAATCAATGCTAATTGAGTAAAGGTGCAATATACACATGAACAGTTTGGATAGTGTGGCATGATTTCACAGTGTAAGCAGCAAGGAACAACTGATCCCAAATCGCACAGTTGTAAAGAATTATTATTATTATTATTATTTATCTACGACACAGTTGAACAATTACTTGAACAAAGTTCTTAAACAGCTACCAAAGTAGATCTTTTAGTTCAGTATACTGTAAATATTTTCAAGGTCATGGTTTGCCATGTGAGACAAAGCCTATAAGAACAATCACAACTATAGTGGGAATTTTAAGAGATATTAACTGCTTCCCACCTTTTTATGCCAACTTCATGCTACACTACACAATAATATGAATCCCAAAATAGCGTGAAGTTTATTATACTTTATTCTCTAGTTGCATATTATCTACTAAATAGGGTGTCACAGTTGTAACAACCACATTGATGGGGTACTAATTTGACAAATATCAAAGGAGAACGGGCAGACTGGTTTGAGCTGGTAGAAAGCCAACAGTAACTCAAATATCTACTTGTTACAACCAAGGTATGCAGAAGAGCATCTCAGATCAAAAACATGTCGAACCTTAAAGACAATGGACTAGAGCAGCAAAAGACCACACCAGACGCCACTCCTGTCAACTAAGAACAGGCAACTGAGGTTACACTGGAAGACTGGAAAAAATGTGTTTAAGGATTAAGGCAGTTTTGAAAGCAAAAGTGGGTCCAACCCAGTACCAGCATGGTGTACCTAACGAATTGGCTGGAGAGTGATTGCAACATCTGTTTTTATTTAAGTGTATGGCTTAAGCAGTAAGTGTTATTACACCCAATATTATACTGAGTATTGTAGATCTGGAAAGACATTAGTTTGCTGCTAAATTTCTGTTTTTGTTACAGGAAGCTTGTAAAATAATTTATTTGCTTGAATACACTGTTTTGCACACCAGCATTTATTTTTTTCCCTACCATTCCTCTTGTGTTGCTATGTGTATGTATGACCGGGTTGGCCAGCCAAGTGGTGCAGTGGTGCATTGAAAGAGCATGTCCTGTGTATATGAGTTTCCAAATCCCACTTTTTGTGATGAAACAGAGCACGCACAAATAGTTTCTCTCTCATTCATATATATATATATGTGTGTGTGTGTGTGTGTTCATAAGGAAGGTCCTTACTCTGTAGTATCTCCCCTGGTTCTGCGATTGGATCCACCACAAATTGCCCTATTAAAAGTGGATAGGACTTTAATTTATGCATAATAGAAAAAAAAATTGTGCACATAACAAATTTTCAAATTTACAAGTGTCCTCCTATATTTGGTGATAATCAGGCAATGCAAAAAAAAGTAAAATAAAATACATGGGTGTCACTATGCCATTAATGTCAAATTTAAAGTCAATATGCCATTCATTTCTGACTTTGTAGACATTCTTACAGGGGAAATTAATCTCACCAGACAAACAATTAGTCATCTGTGACTGAAACGTACCTTCGAGTTTCTGGATGTAGGTTACTTCAATGTTCATCTACTCTTGTACAAAAGAATTGTGCAGTTCTGCCAGATTGGTGGGTGCCTTCCCTGGAGTCTTACTTGTTGTTCCAGATAGTCACATATTTTCAGGAGGATTCACATCTGTTGTTTTTGCAGTCCAGTCCAGATGTGTTCCTGCTCCTGAATGTGCATCATGCCAATTAGTCACATCTGTGGCTTGAATCACAATTTGCACGCAGTCCCCATTGAATGACCCCTAGCATAATTCACACACAGGCAGAAACAAGATTCATCTGACCAAATAACACATGTCCAGTCATGAACAGTCCGATTTTTGCCTTTTTGCCCACTGTAACTGGGAAACTTTGGTGAGCAAAAGTGAGCAAAGTCCTCTTGCGTACCACTCTGCTCAAAATGTTCATGGTATACAGTTCCCTGCCTAGTGTTGTTTCAGAAATTGGTTGTGAAGGACCTGTGCTGACTTCTAGAGGCAATTCTTTCTTGAAAGCAAAGTGATTTTAATCTCAAGCCGTGAAGCATGTCAGTTCTGTAGGCTAGGATTTTTGCCATTGCTGGTAGACCCGTATGACCTCTTTGATACACCTACAAATTCAGCTATTTCCTTCACAATATGGCCTTTGGCACACCCGAATTCAATTACTCCTTTTTGCCAATCATTAACATCTGCTTTGTGACCTATTTTCCACACGTCCAATGAGTTGTACTGTGCCACTTCTTCATAATCTTTGAATCCCAATCATCTTCATGCAACACCATCTGCAGGAGCCTGAAATTATTACCTCCTTAAACATGCAAGGTGACATTATTTTTGTCTGGGGCGCTTATAAGAGGTAGTACCATTCAAGATGGGATGGTGGTGCACAATTACCCCTGTCAATGCAAAGCTTTAGAGATTCCCACTTTGATTCCACCTGTGTTGATTTTTGATGTTCTTCCTATGTGTGTAGGGGTTTCCTCTGGGTACTTTGGTTATCTCCAACATTTGTCCCACAAGACTTGCATTAGGGTAGCTGGTGTCCCTAAAAAGTCCCAGTCTATATATGTGTGTGTGTGTGTACACAGCTACATTATTGACAAAAGGGATGTCACTGTAACTACCAAAATAAAGCCGTGATTGATTTACAATGGTCTAAGTTCCAGAAGGGTATCTGTGACATTAGACAACTAGCTAGCTAACTGGCAAATATTCAGATTTGCTGAAAAAAAAAACACACAGGAAAAACAAAAAGATTTATATAAAAACTCTGTTATATAAAAGAAATTTACCTCCAGCACCAAGCCATTGCTCACTGATCAGTTGATATTCATAACGACTCTGACCCCCCAATAATTAATAGGACACATGGGTCTAATATGTAGAACAATTCAATAAGTGCATGGAGGAAAAGGCATGACTGTACAAAATTTTAAACAAAGCATGTGGCACTGTTGTAATGGGAACTTGCCAGTGAAGAGGGTAAAGAGTGACACTGTAACAATACAGAAAAACTAAACATAATTGATTTGAGCTTCTGAAATGTCCTTACAGTCACTCCACACATATTCTGGATTAAAGATCTGAAAGGAAGTGATTCAGACATCTGGCAATAAACAATTAATTTGCTTGATTTTCAAATCATTATCACTTGTAGGGCAAAAGCTGTTTTTCAAGAAGAAAACTCTGCGATCCTAAAAGAAATCCACTTGTGAACATGTTGAAAGAGAGAATATATCATGATAACATTGTCTCTATCGTACATGTTGAAAAACTAATAAGCCCTATTTTGACAGGAGTGGTTTATCATGGTGACGTTTGTAAAACATACTTTATACATCTTCTCATCTCTTACATGTGGACAGCATTGAAATAAACTTTGGATGAGTCAATATCTAGCAATAGGGCCTTCAGTACAATGTTTCACTCATGGCACTTTATTTATTTTTATTTATGGTCCCTGGTGCTGCAATAGTGACCCTACGTAGCTCAATGTTGGAGTGAGATTCTCGCTATGGCAGTCAATGTCTGTGCCCTGTGTTATCTGGGTATAGCCTCATAATCCTGACTAAGAAGAGCTGAGTAAAAAAAAAAAAAAAAAAATGGGTCAGATGTCACATACAGGGGACCATCTACTGGCGCTGTACCAGCAACCCCTGCCAGTTCCCAGCTCTGTAATGGCCTAGTGTCCTAACACTAGGGCACACTTACATTATCTGTGAGAGACGTATATAGTCATTCGTATAAAGATAGGAACCCACCCAAATCCACTCAACCCCCCCCCCCCCCCCCCCCCCCCCCCCCCCCCCCCCCCCCCCCCCCCCCCCCCCCCCCCCCCCCCCCCAATACCCACCCAAATCATACCCAACTGACTGTGTAGGGATAAATCGGGGACAAATCGTGAAAAACAAATTCAAATATGTATATTTGAGTCATTACTTGTTATAAATGAATTTGTCTCCCAGAAAATATCAGATAGGCAACCACAGATTAATAAAACTATATATTTTTAAACTACTTAAAACAAACACACATAAACAAATCTTTGCTGTATCTACACTAAAAATACATTTTAAAAAATTGTAATGTTTTCATAACATGTCATAAACATTTAACCAGTATCTTGTTTACCATATTTAAAATACTTTAGACATAATAAAACACTTTGTATTTTGCAAAAGTGCAAATTTTATTTTAATGCTGAAAGTGACACAACTGTTCATTAATTTATATAGAAAACAAAAAGCTGTATGACATTATGCCATATGTTAATAAAAAGGAAGGCTTTATACCTCGCAGGCATTTTAAGTCATCTGCAAGAATTGTCTGTACTTTTCTGATTTATTTTATTTTCTCGTTCCTGCTAACGAGCTCCCAGTGTCATGAGGATGCAGTCATTTATGGACTGTATCAAGGTAATGTTTACGAGATTCTTCCATGACCTCCATTTTATTTTATTTAGGAAGTTATATGTGTTTACCAAAACTGTAAAACTGAATATGTTGAGTTAAAATGGTCAAAATGTGTTTTTCCCCTCCCCCAAGTTAAACAATAAAATTGAATTTTTCTCTGCAAAAAAAAAATGCTGGGGTGGCCAGTCTTGACAGAAAAAAAAAATCACATTTAAAAAGCACGGATGAAAAATGAAAATACTCTTTAGGTAAAATGAATGTGTCTGAATAGGGCTTTATAGGATCAATAAAAACAGGAGGTGCCTAATAATGACCCCTGACAACTCTGCTTTTTCATTCCTCACCTCGGGAAAATACAGATCCATATTGGTAACTGAACAAAAGCAACAAGAGTAACAAAAAGGTCGCTTTGGTTCTGGTGAACTGTATTTATTCTAATATTTATTACATTATTTATTTATATTTTTTAAATAATTTGTTGGACAGAGTCATCATCAGCTATACACATTTATTAATCTGGTACGTTTCTTTTAATGCTCAAAATTTGCTTTAACATTACTTTCAAGTTTCTTGTAATTTTTGTGGATTTGATTTCAAGAATAGGAATGGGACTCCTCACAAACGAAATTTGTATAAAGTGTTTTTGTATAAAGAAAAAAATCAGAATTTTGTAACAATTTTTATCAACAGTAGATTGACCATGGGCATATTTCTCTTCTTCTGGTGGATAAATGTGATCTGCCAATCTACAGTGTAATATTGTGGGGGTCCTGTGTGAAACTTCTGTGTGTCCACATGGACCACGCACACAAATACACAAACATACACCAGGACCATAGCAGTTGGCATGAAGGACACATGGTCTATGATCTCCATGGGCAGGTGGCATGTTTTAGGTTTACAAAAATGAAGAGTGCTAAGCATGCCAGAAAGAGTTGAAGTGACACACGTTTTTGGACAAATCCTATTTTTATCATGTAAAGTAAATCATATTTAAAGAAAGATATTTTTACTTGGGGGATAGTATCATACTAAAATATACTAAAATATACTATATATATATAGTATATATATATATATATATACTATATATATATAGTATATTTTAGTATGATACTATCCCCTATATTTTAGTATGATACATACATACGTATGATATATATATATATATATATATATATATATATATATATATATATATATATATATATGCGTGTGTATATGAAAAATGGAGAGCAATGACTGGAACGACCACTGTTGCTTCATCTTACACCCCTGATTTAGACTGGTAGGAGTGCAGAGAACATAAGCTTATGTGTAAATGGTTTCCAATGGATATGATGTATTTAACGTATTTCAAGATGCTAAATTAATTTTTGACCATGTTGTGAAATCAGAAGCAATTGTGCACACAATTTACTGTCTGGAGTTGATGCACAAGTTTAAAGAAAATCATTAAAAGGTTTAACATATTTGTCTCCTAGTCTCCATCATTTCCTTACACATATTATAAGTGCATAATATTAATTTTCCAAGGTGACCCAAAAATGTTTACACCCCTTTTGTGGTAAAATTAACTATGATGACCATTTGAAATTTAAGACACTACTTGCATATTTAAAAAAAAAAATGTTGTAAATAAATATGGGTGAATTAAACAAATACATTTCACAGTATTTACGTATCTGTTTTTTTTTTGTTTATCTATCACACACACACACACACACACACACACACACACACACACACACACACACACACACACACACACACACACACAGACAGACAACAACACCACTTTATTAAGTACACCTGTTCAACTACTTTACATGTCAGCAACCTAATGCATTTAGACATGTAGACATTGTCATGACAACCTGCTGAATTTAAAACCAAGAAGATGGTGAAGAAAGTTGACTTATGTGAGTTTAAACATTGGACAACAGAAGACTGGAAAAGTTGCCTGCTCTGATAAGTCTCGATTTCTGCTGCAACATTTGGATGGTATGATCAGAAATTATTGTGGACAACAGGAAAGCATGGATCCATATTGCCTTGTCTAAACAGTGAGAAAATACAATCTGTTCTCTAATCAGTTATATACTGTTGTATTGAGGAGGGAGAAGAGTGACGTAAGTGTCTGCATGACGGTAGATACTTGGTCATTTACTAAAACAAAATGGCTCTCAGTGCCAGACAACATGCTTACTGAATGCAGAAAACACAACTGAAATCAAGGCTTTGAGCCAAAAAAATGTCCTTGTGTGAATGTATGCAGCTTAACTCTGAACCCCATCTGCAGTAACAAAAGTATATAATTTAATAGATTTAATAGAAAAAAAAAGATTCTATCCCACATTTTGTTTGGAAAAGAGAAAAACACTTGCTTTCCAGTCTAGGAAATGTATGCTGTTATTATATCATGTCTGTGAATTCATCAGTCTAAATGTGTGGATCATTATCTCCTAGCCCATGGTGTTTTACTCTGTGTGTATGTGCCTGTCTGTGTGTGTCTGCGTGTGCTCATGTGTCCTGCAGCACATTCTTAGAAATTCTTGTCTCTGGTTGACATTACCAACCAAGGTGCTTTGTGTAGTCACCCTCTAATCTCCCTGCCTCGGTCTGCACAAATGTGCATAATGAAGCTACATACTGGATATTATTAATGAGCTAATTACACTAGATGTTTTTTAGGAAGTTGTGCTTGCTGAAAAATGGAGAGTATGATGCACACTTTAAAGCGGGATACAAAATTTATGTCAGATTTGCTGTAGAAACATTATCTTGGTTGCTTGAAAGTTGTTAACCATTTTCGAATTTTTTTCTATCGGCATAAAGTTATGACCTAAAACACAAATCAGATTTTTCACACAAGTCCTAAAAGTAGATAAAAGAGAAACCCATTTTTTAAACAAATGAGGACAAAAATAATTATACTTGGTCATTTAATTTTATTGAGGAAAATGATCCAATATTAAATATTTGTGAGTTGCAAAGTATGTGAACCCCTTGCTTTCAGTATCTGGGTGTGACCCCCCTGTGCAGCAATAACTGCAACTAAACATTTCCTGTAACTGATGATCATTCCTGCCACCGGCTTGGAGGAATTTTTTGCCCATTCCTCCATACAGAACAGCTTCAACTCTCGGGATGTTGGTGGGGTTTCCTTACCTTAAACGTCGCTTCGCTTCAGGTCCTTCCACAACATTTTGATTGGATTAAGGTCAGGATTTTGACTTTAACTGGCCATTCCAAAAACATTAACTTTTTCTTCTTAACCATTCTTTGGTAGAATAGAACGACTTGCTGTGGCTTAGGGTTGTTGTCTTGCTGCATGAACCCACCGTCTCTTGAGATTTCGGTTCAATGGACAGATGTCCTGACATTTTCCTTTAGAAAATTCTTTAATATAGCTCAGAATTCATTGTTCCATCAATGATTTGCCCAGAGGGCAGCAAAACAAGACCCAAAAACAATGATACTACCACCACCATGTTTTTTCACAGATGGGGTGAAAAGTTCTTATGGCTGGAATGCAGTGTTTTCCTTTGTCCTACCATATCGCTTTTCTTTTAAACCAAAAAGTTCTATTTTGGCGTCATCCGTCCACAAAACATTCTTCCAATAGACTTCTGGCTTGTCCACGTGACAAAAACTGCAGACGAGCAGTAATTTCCTGTTTGGAGAGCAGTGGCTTTCTCCTTGCAACCCTGTCATGCACACCATTGTTGTTCAGTGTTCTTCTGATGGTGCACTCATGAACATTAACGTTAGCCAATGTGAGAGAGTCCTTCAGTTGCTTAGAAGTTACCCTGGGGTCCTTTGTGACCTCACCAACTATTACACGCCTTGCTCTTGGAATGATCTTTGTTGGTCTGCCACTCCTGGGGAGGCTAACAATGGTCTTGGATTTCTATCATTTGTACACTGTCTGTCTGATTGTGGATTGATGGAGTCCAAACTCTTTAGAGATGGTTTTGTAACCTATTCCAGTGTGATGAGCATCAACAACTGAGGTCCTGAGGTCCTGAGGTCCTCAGGAATCTCCTTTGTTCGTGCCATGATACACTTCCACAAACATGTTGTGAAGAGCAAACTTTGATAGATCCCTGTTCTTTAAATAAAACAGGCTGCCCAGTCACACCTGATGGTCATCCCATTGATTGAAAACACCCGACTCTAGTTTCACTTTCAAATTAACTGCTAATCCTAGAGGTTCACACATTTTTCCACTCACTAATATGCAATATTGGATAATTTTCCTTTCCTATGTTTTGTCTAATTTGTTTACCTGGGTTCTCTTTATCTACTTTATGACTTGTTTGAGAATCTAATGAAGTTTTAGGTCATATTTATGCAGAAATGTACAAGGGTTCACAAACTTTCAAGCACCACTGTATGTACTTATGGCCTCCACTACACCACTAATTTAAAGTACATTGATGGATTTATTTGAAGAATAGCCAATTTATACCATCATAAAACAAGCACATGCAACTAATAAAGCGTTGACAAAGCAGTCAAATAGTGTTTATAATGGCCATTATATGATTTATACCCAAGGTGACAAATTTGGGGAAAGAAGATCTCCACTGACCCTATTTTATCACTTTTTGAATCACTTTAAGCTATATGTATTATATGTATAGAACACAATTAAAAAATGATGATTTTCCCATCCTCAAGTGCACAACTTGATTTAGGGGGATTGGACTATTTGTTACCCAGCTAAAACAACTACTTAATCATACTGGTAACTAAATACAGCTGACTGGATTATTTTATCAATAACAAAATAACAACTAATTGATACCTTACCTATGCAAAACCCTCCAACAATTTTTATCATTTTTGTTAAATATCTTGACCTCCTAGTATAATTTAAATATATCCTGTCATGTTATGGGACATTTAAGAATTGGATAAAAATATAATTTCATCCTAAATTACCCATAATCATCACCTTTCACATGCTCTTTACAAGCATTTCAATGCATTCAAGCTCAATTCATATCAATCGTTGATTTCTAAAGCAATAAAAATGCATAACCAAAAAAAAGGCTATAAAAAGTCTTTGACACCATGATGCGATGAAAACCTAAATCGCAATCCCCCAATAGAGAAAAAACGGCTGTGCAAAAATAAAAGAGCAACTGAAGCAAAAGTCTGTTACTTTCTGTGTGTTTCAGTTACAGCATACACTGGCAAAGAAGAAAGACATACATATCTCAGCTGAAAAGAATATCAAGCTTAACTGCGTAAAAGCCACAGGAGACCAGGTTGTAAGAGGGAGAAACTGACAAAGATGGGGGCGGCTGTCCTTCAGACATGGATGTTACATGACATAATGCCCATATTACCCTTGATATAGGTCCACCCCAACCCTGTGGACCAGAACAGCTTTAGCTAAACCTGGTCCACATGCATTTCAATGGAACAAGCATGACCAGATTACACACCATCTGATTGACCTCCCAGACATGAACAGGGCATGAGATTAACAGGAGTTATTGTGGAGATGGAATGAGCAAAAGGGAACCTTTAAATGATGTATACATCAGAAACATCAGTAATGATCAGTCATCAGAATTACATTTAGGATCTTGCTCAAAGAGCTCAACTGTGGCAGCTTAACATATTCGAAATCTTCTATTCAAACAATTGGAATGACAAAGTCACCAATCAATATCATTTAATTCGGACAATCAAATAAATACAAGTAAAAAAAATTAGGGCTGTTTGGTGTTTTTTGTCATTTTTGTGCTTACAACATGCAGATGTTTTATGGCTTGAGCTGGATATATCTTATCCATGTGCCTCAAACCCTGATGCATACTGTTATTTTCTATATATATTAACCCTGTGATGACTTATATCCATATAAATATCTGCCTTTTTAGGCCAACCCAATCGTGCTTTAAATACTACTGCATTCTGTGTAATTTTCTGTCAATTATGCTAAAGGTCTTGTTTCAAGATCCCACCAGTGAGAGCCTGTCAGAGCTTTGTCAGAGATAGGATCTGAACTCACAACTCGTGATGTAATGTAATGTAGAGTACTAATACTTTGTTAAAAGGTCTTAAGAATTTTACTTTAGTTTTTAAAATTCTATCAACTTTTAATTTTTTCAACTTTTACTCCACTACATTCCCTGAATAAAATGCATACGTTTACTCCTCTGCATTTGACCTAAGAATCTTCGTTAAGTCGATACTAAAAAATAAAACTGGCATAAGATCTTTCACAGAATGCAAGCAAGCAGGTTTGGCGAATTTGTGATCCTAATTTGCAAGTTAGATAATTGGCTGGTAAGCAGATTAATGAATATTGATGCAGATGCTAGCGATGACATGAGCATTACTCCAGTTGATAAAACTGATTCATGATGGAAGCAGAAACAGATCATGCCTTCTACTCTTAGCAAAAAAAAAAAAAACAATGATGAACTCTGGAGGTCATATTACCAAGAAATGTTTTTCACTTTGGAGTGAAAGCTTATTTGTGGCGGCACAGTGGTTAGCGCGGCCATCTTCCAGCTCCAGTGTCCCTGCTCCAATCACAACATCGAACTTCGCCGATCGAGCTCCTGTTAGGCTGATTGGTGTTTCTAAATTGCCCTTAGTGTGTGAGTGTGTGTATGAGTGAATGTTCCCTACGATGGCTCCCTGTCGGTTGCTCCTGCTTTGTGCTATATTCTGACGGCTAGGCGACCCTGACTGGGATTAACTGGATAATAAAATGAATGAATGTGTGAAGTGTCTCTTATACTTTCCCAAAGAACGGAAATATTGGCATGTACCATCCCCAAACAACATCAAGAAGTACAATGAGGTAAGTTTAAATTAATAAAGTAAAGCCACAACATTAATGTCATTCATCAGAATTAAGTAAAAATAAAATGTAATTTATCAGTTATTAATTAGCACTAAGCCTGTTCAGATAACATTTTTGATTTATGAAAACCTTGTTTAAAACTTCACATTCCCACAAAAAGTCTGACTGCTTCCCTTTTTTATATTACAGCGCATTTACTTGGATTTTTACTTTCAATACTTAAGTACAATTAATAACAGAAAATTATTTTTTAGTACTTAAGAACTGCAAATAGGCAGATACTTGTATTCAACTACTATTCCAAGACGTGACTTTAACTTCTACCAAAGTAATTGTCTGGTAAGATATTTATGCTTTTACTTAACGCGAAGGTTTGAGGTACTTTACCCACCACTGCTCCACAATCTCATGATTAGCAGCTTAAGAAACTGGGCAATTCTGGTGTACTACTTTGTTTCTACATATTCAGTAAGCAGACTCTCTTGTCCAGCATGCTATCAGTTGTGAGAAGTTACAAGTCAAACTTCCTGGTCAGTAGTGCATTACTTTTTAATTAACCACTAACCCACTGCCAAGATGACACATTTACAGGAGGGCTAACAGTGGTAACTTGTCAGAGCCAGGAATTTGAACTCCAATACAATTCATAGTCAAGTGTTTTAATAACCACTGCGCCATTCCTTCTCTACCATTCCAGGTAGCAGCACGTAAACGATGTACTGATATAAATGATCCTACATTTTTATTACATTGTTATTGGCAATTAGTAATAATGTAGTTCCATGTTCCATACACAGTAATTATACTGTAATAAGCGTACTGAAAAACAAATTTAAGGTCCACTACTGTTTAACGCTTGTTTCTACATTGAAACCTGTAACTGATCAGTGGTTATGTTGTAAGTGCACTGATGGTGTAACTGGAAGTGCAGCAGTAGCGTTAGTGTACTAGATGAATGAACTAGAAAGTTCACGGTTAATTTGTCATTATAAATAAAAAGAAAAAAAAAACCTTGTTGAAAACAAAAATGACAAATAAAATTTAACACCATAGTATGTACATTGGGAGCATCCAACCCCTACCCTCTCAAAAAAAACAAGTAATAGTAATTAATAGTCAAGTGCTTCAACCACCATCCATGTACGTAGTACAGCACAGTAACTTTGTTGTGATTGTAAATGATTTACATTTTTATTGTATTGTTATTAACAATTAGTAATGTCTTGTTATATGTTCATTATACAGTATTATACTGTTATTAAAGCACTGATAACAGAAGCATCACCCATGAGTTGTAGTGGACCATAAATAGTTTGAAAAGGATAAAAATAAATCCGTTTTCCGCTTCCATATTTGTTTCATGCTAACATTTTTCTCAACTGGGGCCAATCATAATGCTTGAATTTTAAAATTATGGTCCAGGAGAGAAAGTCCTATTTACCAAATGCTGGCTTTGCTGTTGTTCTACTGTGTAACACCTGTGTGTACATGAAACATTATATGCTGTTCAATACCTATGTTTCTAAGTTGACTGGAACAGTAACTGTGGTGATTAACTGGAGGTGCAGCAGTTAGTGTACTAGGCGATGAACTAGAAGGCCTTCTCATTGCTCTGAGCAATGTCCTTAACTCACAACTCTTTGACAATTTCACAACCTGTAATATTCCACGTTTACCCCTGGTATCACCTTAACTAAAAAGGCCTATTCAGAGTAGAACTTAAGAGAATTACATAATTTTCACATCACAAGCCTACATACCAAGTCTGATTTTTCTTTTTTTGTCATGATCTTAAAAAAGAAAGAAAAAACCCTTGTGAAGCAAAAAATGATAAATAAAATTTAACACCATAGTATACACATGAGCGTTTTCTCTTTTGGTGGGGAGGGATAGCATCACGCCCTTAACTTATCAAACACAAAACAATTAATAGTATTAATAGTCAAGTGTTTTAACCACTGAAACACCATTCAGGTACATAGTACATGCACAGTAAACTATTGTGCGATTACACATGGTCTAGATGTTATCCACTTTGGTATTGCCCATTAAGTGGGGGAGATGTGTGATAATTAATAACTAGTAATTGTTACATGTTCAATTACACAGTAATTATACTGTAATAAGCATATCACATAAAACAGAAAGCTCACCCATGTGTGGAAAGTGGGACCATGAATAGTTTTGAAAAGGATTTTTTTCTGCTTTCACATGTGTTTCATGGTTTCTTTTCATCCTCAGCTGGGACCAGTCCGTCACAATGCTTGAAATTTAAAATGATGTTCCAGGAGAGAGTCATATTTAAAAAATGCTGGTTTTTTGCTATTCAAAAGTTGACTTTAAGCTCCTCTACTGTTTAACAAACACCTTTTTCTACAATGAAACCTTGTGTGCTGATCAATAGTTATGTTGTAAGTTGCACTCGGGCATTAACTGTGGCGGAGAACGGATTGCATCCACCCCCAAATTGTATCTTCTTGTCCCTAAACATGCAGCATTCAGGTCTTATTACCAACTTGAACTGTTTATTTTTTAAAATATTTTTTAATTAATATGCTTTAATTATGTTTGTGGTATTTGATTGTTAGGTCCTTCCGCCAAGTTGGGTCCGTTAAGCCAACGACCTTAACCCCCAACCCCCCCCTTTGCTTTGGTTGTAAGACTGTACGCAATTGTAAGTCGCTCTGGATAAGGGCATCTGCTAAATGCTGTAAATGTAAAAATTTAATCATAATTGGTTTAAGGTGTTTTTGTTACCACAGTCACTTCAAACTGTTTAATCAAGCTGTACTACTTAGTGACTTAGATATTGCTAAAAAAACAATATAAGTAAATTTAATTTCATCTTAATACAGATAGGCACCATGACCATGACCTGATTTTGACTAAGTAGGTATAGGACGTAATGTGTAAGTGGGCTGAACACTAAGTTACTTACTCTTGCTTACTGCTTGGGGCAAGGGAGGACAAGGGAGGAGGACGTACATGCAAGTGTTAAAGGTTTCTTTACAGTGAACATCTTAAATAATACAAACAAACCACACAGACATAAACTAAGAATGATCATAAACACAATAAACATCAAACACATGAGACAAGCTAACAAGGCTAACGCTAATACAAACAGTGCTGACACACAATAACAAAGTTAAACACCAAACACAGCTTAAACCTAAAAAATAATACAAAAAACACCAAGGAACAGAGACTAAGACACAAAGGGCAAGACAAGGCAAAGGAGACAAACCAGCAAGAAGGATGAGGCCAGATAGGAGCCAAGGACAACCATTGTGTGATGAAGCCAGATAAAGGAAGTGCACAGGAAGAGGGGTCTATATAGAGGACAGACCAGCAGGTGGCTATGCAGCCCTTCAATTCCCAGGCACTTTAGTGCCCTGTAGAGATACTGGCCTGCAACACCCGACACCTCACCTTGATGGGGTTGCATCAGGTCTTCTATCCTCTGCTTAGGCCTTCATCTACCAACCCCTTGTACTCGTCTCTATTCTTCTCAAAGGCCTCCTCCATCCATTCTTCCCAAGGGACTGTCAGCTGCAGCAAGACCACCTGCCTTGTTTCCGACACCAGGATCATATCAGTATTGTTGCTGAAATGGTGCCTGGGAATTTGAACTGCCTCCCAAGATTAACGTTAAGCTGCCAGTCTTTTTCTATTGCAAGCCCCACCTCCAACTCCTGCCTTGGATCCTCGTGTGGGGTCTCCGATGGACTGCACTGCTGGATGTTGCTGCCTTCTGTGAGCAGAAGAAATAACCTTTGCTATTGCCCTCAGCACCTGGTCATGTCACCAACAATAGAGCCCCTGTCCCAGGGCTTTTGGGCGATAGCTTAGAATATGCTCCAGTGAGCCTCTCCAGTGACCACAGCAGAATAGGATTTGATGGACTAGGGACAGTGTGATATACAGACTGGACAAGGAGCTTTATCTGATGTGGTTCAGCCTTCTGGATCTCGGCTCATGAGATCTTCTGGTCCATCACCTGACCCCATTGAGTCTTTGCTCCCTACTGCCTCATCCCGGCTGTCCTGTAGGTGTGTTCTTCCTTGTCCTCTGTGTAATGGTCCTATTAGGAGACCTGAATGTCACTGGAGTCTCTGTAGAACAGCACCTGTCTTGCCTGGGTCATCATGAGCTCTTTCACCAGACTACCGAAAGGAAGTTTTAACTTCCAAATAGAGTGATACTACTGAGACTTTGTTGTAGACAGAACCACCTATACAGAAAGTGGCTGACCTTCATCTCAAACCCCTCAACAGTGGTCAATCAAACCTCATAGACCAGCAGTGGCCAGAGGAGCTGTGGCAAAATGCCATGCTGTTTGATCCAAGCTTTGAACTTGCTGAACAACCCAGACTTGTCTACTGCTGTAAGCCAGTTTTCCAAGACTCTTGACTGGCTGCTTTTTGACCAGTGTAATCTTTACTCCTCCTAGGGTAAAACAAAACTTGACTTGTCGGTTACCTTCCGCTTTCTCATAGACAATGCCCTAGATATGTGAAGTTTAAAATCCATCCATGCCCAGTTGGAGTCACTCAAGGATCTACAACCTGGTATTGATGCTGTTGTCACCATAAGGTTATCCATAAAAGCTCTAATGGGGGGTTTCCAGACATCTGACTTCGTGAAGGGACCTCTACATTCACCTCTGGTGACTTTACCAGCATGTTCACGCATAAGGTGAACAAACTATAATACATAGTGCATCCAATGATTATGCCCTTCTCCAAACAGTGTCATGCTGATGTTAATGTCCCAGCAGTTAATCTCAAAGTAAAAGAGGTGAGATGAGGTCTTTCAACTTCCCTGGAACATGAAGTCACTGCAGCAAGGTTTCCATCAGCTTGTGCAGGATTGACCAGTAGGCATTTGTGAGATCCAACCACATTACTGCCAGGTCTCATTTGCCTTCCCTTTCTTCCCGGCTGGGTGACCACCCCTGAAGGTTTTTTTTTACATCAAGGCATCCTTTTGCAATGCATGCATTATTTAGGAGGAACTCCATCAAGTATTGGGAGACAACGCTGAAAAATACTTTGCTCTATGCGGTGAGGAGCGGGATGACCCTGAACTGCTCACTGCACTCTCTAATCACTAAGTCCAATGGTTTTGCAGAATAATTTTTCAGTGCAGCAGAATAGGAGGAGACTGATCCATGAGGAACTTTTGTAGCAATAATATGAGGTGATGAAATAAAACCTTATATCTAAATACATTTAAACAGTATTGGATGAAATAATTCTGTTGCACCAAGGACACTATGCCAAGTTGAGCCTTAGTAGTCCTTATAGATGTTTTGCACTGGATTGTACAGAGCTGGATGAGAGAACCCTTTAGAATTTTCTATATTTCTGCATAAATTTGACCTAAAACATTATCAGATTTTCACTTAAGTCCTGAATGTAGATAAAGAGAACCCTGTTAAAAAATGAGACAAAAATATTATACTTGGTCATTTATTTATTGAGGAAACTGATCCAATATTACATATTAGTGAGTGGCAAAAGTATGTGAACCTTTGTTTTCAGTATCTGGTGTGACCCCCCTGTGCAGCAATAACTGCAACTAAATGTTTCCTGTAACTGT